>WEKY01059128.1:82643-133532 GCA_013390045.1 Picathartes gymnocephalus
GGGTGGCAGTGGGATGGCAGTGGAGGGGCAGTGGGGTGGCAGTGGGATGGCAGTGGGATGGCAGTGGAGTGGCAGTGGGGTGGCAGTGGGATGCCCAGCTGGTGAGAAAGGGCTTGCTCAGGTGGCTTCTCCCTGGCAGGGGCCCAGGGAAAGCTGGATTTGACTCTGCTGAGGCTCCCAGATGTGGCTGTCCCTCCCCAGCAGCATCCCAGGGACTCGCCCTCTCCCTCCCCAGCAGCAGCCGCAGAAGCGCCGGCTCAGCGCAGCGCTGCGGCTCCGCCGCTCGAGGATTAGCCACTCGTTTGCCATAAATAGAAAACGGGGGGAACGTGTTTTCGAGTATGAAACACACCCCGAGAGGCCGCTGATGCGCGGGAGGATGAGCGTCTCCCATCGATCCCTGCCTCATCCCGCTCCCCGCCTCCCTCCCTGCAGAGGGGACCCTCCCGCCCTGTGCTGCCCCCGGGGCCTGACCCTGTGCCGGGAGCGGGGGATTTCTCACCACGGTGCTGCTCCTTGGGAGGGAGGAGCCCTGGAGCCGGGCTCCCCGCTGGGCTGCTGCCCTGGGGGACGTCTCCTACTTATGGAAGCGTTCCCAGGACCTCTCTGATCGGTCTCGGTGTTGGGAGCCCCGTCATGGTCAGCAGAGAGAAACTCCTCCGCATGATTCACCCGGCTTAATTTAGCCATTTGCCTCGGGCAAAGAAGAGGAAAGCCTGAAAAGAACCTGGTTTTCTGCGTTTGTGGTGGAAGGAGCCAGGGAAACAAGCCCAGGTGGATTACAGATGCCCACTCCTGGTGCAAGGGATGCCACTCGGATTTCCAGGCCACCAGCTCCTGGAAGACTTAACTGTGTGGGACGGGATGAGTTTGGAGCGTGCCCAGGCTGAGCAGAGCTGAGATGTGGAGTTTCCACGACTGTAACTGCTTCCCATCACCAGCTCTGCTCCTGTATCCGCATTTTCACGCTGGAGCGATAAGAACCTTTCCCTGCACGCTCTCAGCCAGTGCCTTTCATGCCTACAGAGAAGAGAGGAGCTCCCTTTTCTGGCTGCTCCTTTGCGGGCTCGGTGCCCCTGGCGTGCTGGGATGGGATGTGCTTTCCCGGCTGCCCGTGCTCCCTCCGTCTGCTGCGGTGGCACCAAGCCTGCCCACGCTGGGCACGGTGCTTCTCCAAGGAGAGCTCCTGCCAAGCCAGGACGGGGTGAATGGGCAGCCAGCACAGCCCTGGGGGTGCCACGGGCCTCAGTGTGGGCATGGGACACGGGGTTTGGGGGACAACAAAGTCCCTGTGTGGCTCTGACTTCTTGCACCAACATCCGCAGACCAGCTGAGCTTGTTTCCCCGAATGCTTTCATCGGGAATGCACAAAATCAGGTCTTGCAAGGCTTTGCTGTTCTGCCTGAGTGGCTTTCCCGTGTCTTAATTGGGCTGGGTGGTTGATGTGGAGAGAGGCCTCTGTCTCCGCTGCCCGCCATGGTGCTGCTGGCAACAAGAGCCGGTGAAGTTCTCCTGGGGATGCCCCCGTGTGTGAGAGATGGAGGGATGAGCCAAGGGCTCCACGTTCCCCAATTTCCCCACCCCAAATACAAATCACCTTCTGGTGCCTCGAGCCATGCCTGCTCAGAGCAGCGTTTCTGGTGCTGAAGAGGAGCCCGGAGGAGCCCTGAGGTCCCGCCCGTGGCAGTATGAGGGTCAGCAGGGCCTTGGGACAGCTCAGTGCTGCATTTTTTGGGCTGCTGAGCTTGTTCATCTCCAAGCACAGAGCTCAGGCTGCCTTTGGTCCCCAGGACCCCTCTGCCACCACTCCGGTGTTCCAACCCTGCACATGTCCCTGGATTTACTCCAGTTTTATGCCTGATGAGGCTCAGGCCTTATGCTGCCAGTTAATGGACCTTAAAATGCCTGGAGATCCTGGCCCTGCTTCTCTGCCTTCACCAAGGGTGGAGTTTTGCTGCAGGGGAGTGATGGTGGGAGTGTCGGTGCCCAAACCCCACAGCCGTGGGGATGCTCATTTCTTTGGGTCCCCTGGAAGTGGGAGGCTCATCCCTCTGGGTCCCATGGGAGAGCCCAGCCTCTCCCTGGAGGTGAATATTTTGCCCACATTTCCATGTAGACTCCTAAGTAGGAGCCACAGGCTGTCGTTTCCCAGGGGATCCCATTCCTTGCTCTTCCCAAGCCAAGCTGTGTCCTCTCCACCACATCTGTCCACAAGAGGATTGTTGTGTCCAACAGAGGAGGAAAAGACATTGCAAGGGATCTGATGAGACACCTGCAGGGAAATCAGGCTGAATCCAAGAGTCTCAGGAGTGAAGAATGCCCTTCTCAACATGACCTGGTGATGTTTCCACCCTGGAGCAAAGCCATTCATTTTTAGTGACTTCCTGCTTAGGTCTTAAAAGCATTGGGAAGGATGGGCAGATTTTCAATGGCCTTGGGAGAGACAAGAAGTCTCACATGGTTCTTCTTCCTATTGATCTGCCCCTCCAGATAAGACTTTCCTTCAGGACTCTTGCCTTGGCTGCCCATTTTTCCTCCCGATGGCTCCAGGGATTCTGCTCACGCTCCCACCTGCTGCTTCCATCAATAAAGGACGAGGGGGCTCATCAGTCGCCTCCCTCCAACTGCAGCCCTCTCACCCCTGACCATTTGCTGGCTTAAATGGGAACATCTCCCAACTCTCCTAGATGATACCGGGGTGCAATTCCCCTTGGGACACTGTGGGAATGTTCAAGAATCAGGAAAATCTCTCCTTCCCCTTTGCTCTTACCTTGGCTTCGGCGTGGGGCTGGTCTCACCTTGCTCCCTCACCTACCCCTGGGATCCCATTCCAGTCCCTGGAGGGGGGTGAAGAGGTGGCAGTGGGATGGATGAGCTCACTCTGGGGGACTTGGCCAGGGCTGGGGGTACACTAAGGCAGGAAAGGATGTTCTGCCTCTTTTCTTCCCCCTGGAAGGTCTTGGGCAAGTTCCTTCAGCACAAACCCTCAAAAAACAAAGAAGGACTTGGTGTCCTGGGAGGCTTTAAAAACCCCACCCCTGCCAGCTGTGCTTGCTGGGGGGAAGGGGGGCAGGGCCAGGCCAGCAGCCCCAGACTCTGCCCCGTCCCCCTACGTCACCCTGTACCTCTTGCTGTGCTTCATGTGCTGCATCTTTCTATTTAGAGGAAATCTATAAACCACTTAGTACAGAGCGAACCCTCCGGGACCTTCTGTGGACAATTGATCAGCCAAGGCTTTCAGCTCCCTGATTTCTCTTTTTTTTTTTTTTTTTTTTTGCCCCCTTTTCTCTGTCTTTCTCTGTTTTTCTGAAGCCACCTGGGCTCCCCTCGTGTCCCACCTCCTGTGCAGTGGCACAAAGGCCCACAGCTCCCCGTGCCCATCAGTCCTGGGATTTTGGGGACAGCTGGAGCCTGCTCAGCAGCCAAGCTGCCATGTGGAACGGGGATCTGAGGTGCTGGTGGGCTCCACAGCACCTGATGCCATCTCTGGGCCCAGAGGGGGTGAGGTGCCCCCATGGGGTGCTTCAACCCACACTGCCTGGTCAGATCTGCCCAGCGCACCAACCTTGCCCTCCCTCTTCACTTCCAGAGGTGGCAGAGCAACCAAGAGCTGGGAAACCTCTCCCAGCTGCCCAGCACTTGGGTGCTTAGTCCATCTCCACACTCTCCTTCTCCTTGCTGGGCTCCAAAATCTCTGCAGGTGGGTGGAATAAGCCGAGAGGGCAAAGCCCACCGTGCCCCAAAGGTTGGAGATGTTGCCACCAACCTCAGGGGGAGGACAAAACCCTGCCCAGACAACCTGGAGCTGCACCTAGACCCAGGAAACCTCCACATCTGCCTGGGAGCTGCCACCGCTGCTTCAGCCACGGGGGCTGGTGCACAGATTTGTGCCATCCCCGAGAAGGGAATTGGAAAAATGTTTATTTTTCTTCACAGAAAAATGATGACTCATTGACTCGAAGCCTTTTGTTTCTGTTGCTGTTGTGGGAAACATATTGTTTTGATAAATATCTTGGCTTGGGAATGGAGATGAGTAAAAAAGATTTGAAGTTATCAAAGAATCCCACTGGGAAAACAAAATCTCTTTTGTTTCAGATGTTAAGTTGGTTGAGAAAAGGCTTTTAAAAGGTTAAACTCAGTTAAAAGCTTGGCTTAAGAGCAGCAGTCATTCAAATACTCAAACTGCAAATTGTTTTGGTGTCCCAAAGTCTTCATTAACTCTGATTCCAGCAGGAGAAGCCCAAGAGCCCCCAGAGGTGGAAAAGCTCTCTCATGGAATCCCAGAATGGTTTGGGTTGGAAGGGTCCTTGAACCTCATCCCATTCCACCCCTGCCATGGGCAGGGACCCCGCCCACCATCCCAGGGGGCTCCAAGCCCCGTCCACCCTGGCCTTGGACACTCCCAGGGCTGGGGCAGCCACAGCTGCTCTGGGCACCCTGTGCCAGGGCCTGCCCACCCTCACAGGGAAGGATTTCTTCCTAATATCCCATCTAAATCTACTCTCTTTCAGTTTAAATCCATTGGCCCTTGTTTTCAGACCAGAAGTTGTCTTTAATAAAGGATTATATGGTGAGGCTCTGTCGAGGCAGCTTGGACCTCTTTTTTACCCAAGGATGGCCCCAAACCTCTGCAGCGATGGAGCTGTAGATCTCAGGGGTGGCACAGGCAGAAGCTGCTGGTGCTGCCTGGTCCCTCCTCCTCTGGTGACAGCTCAGGGACTGGGACATCCCACCAGGCTGTGGAGCAAGAGCAAAACCCCTCCTGGATTTTTTTTGACCTTTCACTGGAGGATGACAAAGGAATTTTTAGCCAGAACCTCCTGCGGAGGAGGACCAAGAGCACCACGAGCACATTTCCATGCGCTGGCGCAGGGAGATGTGGAAGAATGAAGAGCACTTGGCACATCTGAAACTGTTCTTGCAAAGCTGGAAAACCCCGAGTTGAGGTGAAATCCACTGAAATCCCCAAGAGGAAAATGCCCCGAGTTCCAGCAGCTGAGCACGTCCATGGGTACTGCCAGAAGGCTGACAGAGAAAGCTCAGGCATGTTTGCTGCAGTCTTCGGTGCAGAGATAAATTTTTCTCATGGTTCTACCAGGATTGCTGTGAGAACTGCAAAACACAAGAATGTAAACACACTTGCACCTGGTCATTTCCGTAAGGAGGTTGGAACTCAGTTGTTTTTCACAATTAACCAGTAGCTTCAAGGGGGTGTTGATATTGTTAACCAATAGCACGGTACTGGAGTCGGTGGGTTATACAAGAGGCGGGATTTTGAATAAAGTTGGTTGAAGGAGTTGAAGCCAAAGCTGTGTCTCGGACCCCTTTTTATGCCTCTCTCCCTTCCATCCCCGGGGAGAGCAGCGGCACACGTCCCCTCAGAGGAGAGCCCTGGGTCACGTGGAGGTGGGGGGACAAGGTGGCTGTGGGACACACCAGCTTAGGGCCAGGAGTCCCCATCTCTGCAGCCACGGTGGCAATAACTGCTCCAAGAGTTATTTGGGAGGAATTGTCAGACGCTGAATGATGCTGGAGCAGGAGAAGATGCAGTCGCTCAGCAGCCTCTCAGGGCTGTGCTGTTCTCCTACACACTGACAACAAAACCAACACAAACCCTCTGCGGGGATGGGGTTTGTCCCTGGAGGGGCTTCCTGATTCCTGCAATGAGCTCCCTGAGGTTCCCAGTCCATTGGGATGAAGGGAATAACTCGTGTCCAGGCTGGATGCTGCACTGGGAGCTGGGAGATAGCCCAGGATCTCACGTTGGTTTAATGTCAGGTGTTGTTTTCTTGTTTTCCAGGTGGAGAGCAGAGCGCAGGGAGCTGCAGACCAGAGGAGAGGAAACTTGCTGATCTTTTTCTTTTTTGGCAATCATAAATTCGAGTAAAATTCCACTGAGGTTTTGAGCCAGGGGAAGGCAGCAGAAGAGAGGGGAGGAGAGTTGTACCATGTCCTTTGGATACTCCTCTATCCTACGGTGGGAAGCCCTATCTGAATGGCCTTTTTTCGGGTTTGTTTTTTTGTTTGTTTTGTTTTGGTTTGTTTGTTTGGTTGGTTTGGTTTGGGTTTGCATTTTTTGGTTGGTTGGGGTTTTTTTGTTTGTTTGTGGTTTTTTTTTTTTGTTTGTTTGTTTGTTTTTTTTGGTAGGTTGGTTGGTTGGTTGGTTGGTGTTGTTGTGTTTGTTTTGGTTTTGGGTTTTTTTTTTTTTGTTTTTTTGGGTTTTTTTTAAGGGTAGAAAGGCTTGGAGCTTTGCTCCTTATGGAGATATAAATCAGTTTTTCCCCCTGGAGCTCTCTTGTCCCTTCCCCAGTGCACACAGAGCCAGAGAAATATCCCCACGGCATCTGCCACCCTCGCTGTGCTCCACCCCCAGCTCAGCCCCCTCCGCAGTGCTGCTCCCTGAGCCAGAGGCTCTGCTCGAGTTCATCCTCCCCAAGTTCGGCTCTAGACATCTTGGAGCTATTTAAATATTTACAGCAGACGGTGGTAAAAAAGATTGAAACATGAATTATTCACAGCTTCGCTTTTATCTTGGCAGAGGCTGCTGTGTTCAGCAGGGAGGATTCCTCTGCCGAGGGACGGGCCCTGGCCGGGAATGCGGGGAGGGAGGGAGGGTCTCGGGGTGGGCGAGGGGAAGCCGGGTGGGCACAGGTGAGATGAACCTGGCACCGGTGGCAGAGGGATTTGTCCCTCCCTCCGCGCCTCGGTGGCCCCGGGTTGGTGCCCGGGAGGAGGCGCCGGGGCCCCGCTGACGCTCGGAGCGTGCCGGAGGTGTCCGGCCGGGGCACGGGGGCAAACCCTGCTCCAGCCTCGTCCCTCAGCAAGGAGGTGACTTCCAGAGGTTTATATCCCGCTGAGCTGCCGTGGCTTTGGGCATCCCTGGGCTTGGCACTGACCTGTGTGGCTGGAAAGGCAGCGATTTCTGCAGGCCCTGGGGAATGTGCTGCAAACCCCTCCGTGTTCCTGCTCACTCGCGAGCAATTTTCCCCAAGGAAGCTCGCAGAAAGTATCACACAGCCCCTGCAAGACACTTTTTTCTGGGGTCCCAAGGGTTTCAATTGCACCCTTGAGGCAGAAATAAGTGTTCCAAACCTCGGCTGCGAAAGGGGGCTGAAAAATCCTCCGTGCCTTTCTGTGCCTGGCAGCCTCTCCCCATCGGGGCTGACTCCCACCAGCCTGCAGATGGATCTTGACACCATTTCGGATCTCAAGAGGAGCAGGTGACACAAAACGGAGCTCTTGGAGGAGAAGAGTGGGGGTGAAACACATTGGAAGATAAAACCCACAATCCTGCGCCTCCTCTCCCTGGGATCGGGGCTTGCTCTCCAACTGGTGGCATCTCGTTTGCATCCGAACAAGCCTGAGCCTGGGGTCAGACCAGTCTCACTAGTGTGGAAAGGACCCAGGAGCGTCCTGCTGCCAGGGCAGAGCGCGGCCCTGCAGCCCAGAAATTCCCGGTGCCGAGGGAAGGAGGGAAGAAGGGAAGGAAGGAGGGAAGGAGGGAGGGCCCGTCCGTTCGTGCCGGCTGCGGCTCCGCGGGGCTGTGGGACACGCAGGACCTGCCCGTGCTCGGTCCCCACTGCGGGAGCACCCAGCCCGCTCCGCTCCCCAGGCTGCCGCACGCTCCCTGCGGGCAGCGGCGAGGGCGGAGCGCGGCTCTGTTTCCTCCGCCAGCCCCGGCGAGAGCAAAATTAAAGCGGGGTTTCAGAGCTCCCTCGTGCCCGCGGAGGCTGCGAATCCTCCCCGGAGCAGCGCGAGGAGCGCTGGGCAGCCAGCAGCAGCTCGTGGTGCGGCTCGGAGCGGCAGCGGCCGCTCTCTGCCCGAGCCGAGCTGCGGAGCCCCTGTCCCGTTATTCATCCTAAAAACCCCCCTCGAAGCCATCCCCGCCCCAGGAGCCAGCCAGACTCACCGGGACAGCCCAGGTGGGTCTGTTGGGTTCGGAGCCCTTGACTCCACCCCCACCTGCCCCGGGAGAATGAGCCCCCCCGTGCCTCAGTTTCCCTGTGTCCAAAGCAGGCACCTTCCAAAGCTCCGGGAGGTTGGGTTTGTAACCGATGGAGACGCGGGATTTTTTAGCTTTTCCTGGGAGGGCGTTTCCTTGCAGACCCCCCCCAGGAGGAAATTAAAGGCTAGAGGAGGGAGCGTTTGGATGTCTGCATCCCAAAATCTGGGGATTCTTAGGGAGCAGCACCATTTCCATGCACGGTGAAGGACTCCCTGAATTTTTGCAGATGGGAAAAGCTGAATTTCCCTGTTTGTGCACGAGTGGGCACACACCACCTCTGGGGCTTCCCTAAGAGGTTAGTCAGCCCTAATAATAATAATAAAAAGTGGAATGATTCTGCACGGTTAATCCCACGGAGATATCCCAATCGTGCCAGTGGGGTGGGAGAGAGGCATCGCTCCTGCTCAGCAGATGGAGAAATGAGGAGTCAGGAGCTCATTGGAGGAAGACAGAAATTCCAAAGGTTGCTCTGAGGGTTTGCCCAGCCTAGCTCTTTCTCTGGGAAAGACCCATAATTATTTCCTTGCTCCCAGAGGAGAATTAGTCATTGCTGGCTCAAAAAAAAAAAAAAAAAAAATTCTTATTTTGACTTTTTATTCCAGCAAGGATGGGGGGAACCCAAGCCAAGAGCTGTCCCTGTGTCCGAACCAGAAGCAGCTCTGGTTTCATGTGGGATTCAAGGGGGTTTCCACCTGCGACCCCCCAAAATCAACCTCTGACTTTGCAAATTTCAGCAATTTGTCCCACTTGGCATTTACTGGGGGAATAGCTTTAATATTTGCTTAAAACTCGTTCCCAAGAAGCTCCCTGGAGCTGGATGGATGGAGGGTTGCAGGGTTGAAAAGGTCACAGACTGACATTGGGGCAGGGTTGTAAAGGATGAAAATGAGGGGAAAAATGAGAGTTTGTCCCTAATCCCAACAGGATTATTTCTCAGGGAGCTATTCCCTCTTGGGAATTGCTCCTGGAGGATCCCCAGGTTCAGCTCTCCAGGGGTGCAGCACATCTTGCTGGTTTATGGGTGCAAACAGAGGTGCCAGAGCCCCCAGGAACGCCCCTGGAGCTGCCCAGGCATGGAACGTTATCTCCAGACCTTTTCCAGGCCACATCTCTGGGAACGTGGGCCTCGGGGGCTGTGCTGCAGAGCCCCGCCTGGTTCTGCTGGAATTTGTCTCTGCTTGGGATTTGTGGGGCTGAGGTGATAGACCCAGCCCCAGAGATGGTCCAGCAGCTCCATGGATTGTCCAGCAGCTCCATGGATGATCCAGCAGCTCCATAGATGGTCCAGCACCTCCATGGATGATCCAGAAGCTCCATGGATGGTCCAGCACCTCCATGGATGATCCAGAAGCTCCATGGATGGTCCAACAGCTCCATGGATGGTCCAGCACCTCCATGGATGGTCCAGCACCTCCATGGATGATCCAGAAGCTCCATGGATGATCCAGAAGCTCCATGGATGGTCCAGCACCTCCATGGATGGTCCAACAGCTCCATGGATGGTCCAGCACCTCCATGGATGATCCAGAAGCTCCATGGATGATCCAGCAGCTCCATGGATGATCCAGCAGCTCCATCATTCCTTTTCACCCTCCCAGCGAGGCTGTGGGGACTGATTTTCTTTTCTCCTGGAAATGTACCTAAATCAACCTCACCAGGTGGAAACTGAGAGCTGTAACCATATTCCAGTAGGAAAACAAATCCTCACAGCATTTGGGAGAAGTGGTTTATGCAGAATATTTTGAAATACTTAGAAATACGGCCACAGGACATCAGAAATGCAGAGCAGGTGAGATGGGCTTTGAGCACAGCCAGGGGATGTACAGAGAACCATCTCACCTTGCACATGAATTTGATGATTTCACAATTTCAGAAACGGGGAATGGGGAGTGGAGAATGGGAAGATGCTGCAGCCCTGGATCTGGGGTCAAACTGCGAGCCCAGCCCCATCACACTTCCTTCCTATTTCCTATCCAATTCCCAGATTTTCACCCAGATTATGATCCAACCAGCAGGAAAAGCTGCTCATTTGCATTATCAGGGGATCTGGAGCCTTCCACAGCTCCGGGTTATTCGGGCACCTGAGGAAGGAGCTTGATAATCTGGTGACCAGCTCCACCTGCCTGAGGTTGGGAAAGCACCTTTGGCAAAGGGCAAGCAGCTTGGGAGCATCCCCATTTGGGGTTTCTGGTCTTACTGGGACAGCCAGGAATGTGCTGGTCTTGGCGTGGAGCAGGTGAGGGAGGCCAGGCCGAGCTCAGAGGGAGAAGGGGCTGGGTTTGGGTGCTCAGGCACGAACAAAGGCCGGGGTGTGACTGCTGCATCCGCGCGTCTCCGGCAGCGCAGCCGGCGATGTTGTGACAGCTCTCTGGCAGCTCCCGTCTCATCGTCCTCCCCTGCGGGATCCCAGCAGGGGGAGGAAGGATTGCTCGTGGCAGGGATGAGGAGAGGTGGGCTCCTGTGGGTTGCTTTGTTTTACACCAGTGAATTTCGCTGTCTCGTTTCAGGGCACACGCCGTGGAATTGGGGGCGGTGCTGCCTGTGGAGCTGGAGGGAGCAGGAGGAGGGGTGGGGGGCTGAAAAGAGAGTCTGAGTGCAGCAAGGAGAAACCAGCCCCTCAGAAGCCACTTTGCAGCTTGGAAAAATGCTTAAATTTTTCTTTTTTTCAAGTGCTTATTTTAAGATATTTCACCCCAGGAAGGCTGTGGGGTGGAAAGGCCGCTGGGGTGAGGGATCTATCAGTGTGCAAGAGCTCCTGAGGATTTATCCATGTTAAAGTGCCACTCTCCAGCCCAAGGCACCACACGAAGGGGCTGAGCGAGTGGGTTTTCCCATTTTCCCCCGAGGAGGGTAAATTTTACAGAGGACCCCTGTCCCCTCTTCACTCCTGCAGCCGGGCAGGTTTGCAGCATCACCCTGTGGATGGAAAAGGAGGCGAGGGCTGAAGGAGGCTGGAGGGGCTCGGTCTGTCAGGGCTTTTCCCGTCGCTAGTGCCCGTGGGAGCGCGCGGGGGTCGGGGCTGAAGGAGCGGGAGGTGGTGATGCCTGAATGGGCTACCTGCAAACAGAGACTAGACAGGAGAAAGAGAAGAAAAGTGAATATTTCTTTGGAGGCCTTCAAGGGCACACCCTGGGGAGCACACCCTGGGCTACCAGACCCAAGATGAACTCCAAGATGGACAACAAGTCACGAGTTCTTACCCCAGTTATAGGTTTTGGTCCATTTGCATATCAGCATAAATTCGCCAATTAAAACTTCAGCTACTGATGTAATTCTCTCCAGCTTGCCCCCCCTTTCTTTAGATGCTGGTTTACACATTCTGGGCCTAGGACCTTCCAAGTGTCCCTGGAGAGCAGGCCTGGAGAGGGTTGTTATGTCTGTCACTGCCCGAGAGAGCAGCAGCTCACAGGTTACAAAGCACTCCAGAGTTACACACACTAAGCACGACCGGATCGGAGAAATATAAAAGTTAAAATTCAAGGCATCAGTGACAGCTCGTCATGAGGATGTGCCGAGCTCGGGGAGCCCTCTCGGCTCCTGCATCACAAAAGTGGCGCTTGGGCAAGGAAAACAGCATTTTGGGAGAAGGCTGGGAAGCCTCATCTCCACCAAAAGCCTTCCCGACCTGGATCTCTGCCCTTTGCATGCGGCCTCCATCACAGGAGGGAAGTTCAGCGAGCCCCTCTGAGCTCTGGACCAGCAGACAGGTCAGGGTTTGGAGCAGGTGAGCAATTCAAGGGGGAAATGGGACCTTTCCAGTTCCTGCAGCATCCAAACATTGCTGTCGACCACCAAGAGCACCTTCTCCCCCTGCTCCAGAGTAGTGGGGCAGAGAAAACCCCTGTTATGGGACAGTTCCGGCTTTCCATCCCAAGATGAAGGATTTTTAGAGGAACAAATACAGATTTGAGGTTCAGCACATGAAAGAGCTGTGGATCAGTGTCTTATTGCAGCACCTGAGAGCTGGTGACAAATCCCTGCGACCTTTTGATCCTAGATCCCTAAATTTGGTGATTTTTGGCAGCAGAAGGGTCTCCCTCTGTGTTTGCACCCTTGCCTTCCTCCCCAGAGCAGGAGCAGGATCCTGGTGCATGGGTGGGGCCTGGCAGGTTTCCAGCTCTGCTTTCACTTTAATCCTGATTTTTTTAATTCCAAGCAAGAAATTACCCCTGCAGCCTGTGCCTGCCCCTCTGCCATGGGCAGCCTTCCCCTTTAGGGTCAGTTTTGGGCTTAGGAATAAATGTACAGATGCAGGAAACAGCTGGAATACCTGTGCCTGTGCAGTTATATAATATTTATCTACATATCAACATGCATGTAAGTGTAATATTTAAATTCACATTGATATGTAGGCGTTTCCATTCTCTTTTGTCTCTGTGCAGGAGGAGGGATATTTCTGTCCATGCACATTATTTATCTCTTCCCTAGGGAGCGATGGCACAGCTGAAGCAGCTTCCTCCTCACTTTTCCAACCAGCCCAGTAAGTCCTAATTTATCTGAGGCTGAAATTTTCCCCCAAAACATGAATCCTCTACGTCCTCAGGTTCAATCTTTGCTGCAATATCTCCCTGCTCCCTCCAAGCAGCCAGAGCCAAGCCCTGCTGCAGCAGATGTCCCCTCGAGCACCTCTGCATCCACATCTGGAGGGATTTTGTCACTGGCAACAGCCTGGACCCCCTCAGGGCCCGGGTGGGTGTTGGAAAGGGTGATTTGAACAGCAAAGAGGAATCTGGAGCCTTCCAACCACTCGTGGTGCAGCCCTAAATAAAACACAGGCACCACTGGCCTCTTCTGGCTGGAGCTGTTATATCACAGCCAGGATCTCCAGGAGCCTTTCTGGGGGTAAATTTTCCGTGTTCCATCCCTGGCCCCTGCGGAGCGTGGGCTGGGGAGGCCCCACTCCCTCAGCAGCACCGCCCTGGGCTGGGGGCGGGGGACAGGTCCCGGGGAACCCGGGCTGTGCCTGGGGCTGTCCCAGCGCTGATGAGATTAAATCGTTTTTGTGCTGTGCTGTGCAAATACCCCGGGATGGAGCTGCTGTATTTCCATCCCCCAGACAGCGGCACTGTTGGATTTAATTCCTGCTGCAAACTGTTTTGATCTTTTCTTGGTTTACGGTCCACTAAATCTTCTCCGGGAGGGGCATAAATTCCCCTGCAAGGTGAATTTAAGATTACTGACAGTAACTTTAATTTTCTTGGTCATTTTTTCAGAGTCACCCGTGGCCAACCAGACCCAGTAAGCACAGAGCAGACAGAAGCTGCTGCTTTGGAGACACCAGCGAACACTTGGCGATGCTACCAGGCTTCGGCTGCTGCAGGGAGCTGATTTGGAGACTCAGCTGGAGAACCCTGAACAGGCAGAGCTGCTCCCTCAGGCTGTGGATGGGAAGAGGAGCAAAGGGAGCAAACCTGCTCCTGCCTTGCCCCGTGGGAGGGGTTGTTTTGGCAGCTCAGCCCTCTTGTGCCTCAGTTTCCCCACCTATCACCCCGCTTTGGAGAGGGTTTTGTGAGGATGAAGTGATGCCATGCTTGGCCTTGGGACTCCACAGGGCTGGAATATCCGCTCGGGGTGGCGTTGGCTCAGTCTTGTGCCTGCTCCTCACAGGAGGGAATTTTCCCCTCCAACGATGCTGATTCCAGCGAGGGCCCCAGAGCCTCCTCCTCACCTTCCTCCTGCCCGAGCCCAGCACGTGCAGGCAGAGGCAAGGACTCAGCAGAGATCCCAATTTCCCGTTTTCCTCCTTGCTCCTCCATCTTTCCCTGACTTTCAGGGGCACCAAAGGGAAGGCATTTCATTGCCACCTTGCTGCAGCGTTTTGTTTTCCATCTGTGAATTTTGCTGCCCTGATCACCTGAAAAGAAACCGTTTCCCCCTCCTTTCCTTCAGCCCAGAGCAGCTGTGGCTGCCTCGGTCCTGGAAGTGTCCAAGGCCGGGTTGGATGGGGCTTGGAGCAGCCTGGGATAGTAGAAGGTCCCTGCCCATGGCAGAGGATTGGAGATGGGCTTTAAGGCCCCTCCCAACCCAAATTATTTTGGATTCCACATCCTTTGGTTGATAAGAAATGGAGAAGCAACACCCCCTCATGGAGGAGGTTGTCGTGGGGGTTAAATTAGGGCTGGGGATGGATGCTGTGGTGTCACTGCTGGCGGATACTGCGCTGAGAGGCTGCTCTCCGCGGGGAGGGAGCAGCGGTAGGAGCAGACACCAGCTCTGGTCAGAGGTGCTTCGAGTTTCCTATTACTGATACAGAATAGCCCGATTTTGGTGACTAGGAGCTGCTGTGACGCGGGTTGGGGTTATCCAAACCCGCCAAGAAGGTGACAGGCATGGAAAAGGAGCGTGCCCGGAGCTGGAGCAGCAGCGAGTCGGGCACTGAGTCCCAGCAGCTGGAGCTGCAGCGGGTCAGTGTGGGGTCCGGGAGATTGGTGACGCTCTCTGCAGACAGTCTGATCGGGGGGTGGCGATCGGATTGCCCAACCCCACCCAGCCTCGAGGGATAGCATAGCCCGGCCCGTGAAATCAGAGCGGGCAGAGAAAGTGATAATGGCTAATTAGAGAAGGGGGAGGGTTGCGGAAGGGACCTCGGTGCACGGGGACCATCGTCCTCCGGTTAAAGAACCGGGCCAGGGGCTGGGGTGCTGCTCCTGGCTCTGCCCTAAGTGCTCTTCACCTCCTCGGTGCTTTGGGGACGTGGCTGTGCCTCAGACCTGGCGGAAATCCCCATCTCCAAGCAGCAGCGGAGAGTTCACCCGTGTGAGCATCCCGAATTTTCCGTGCTGCTGCGGCTGCCGGGAGCCAGCCCCGTGGGCAGGGGCGGTGCGATCCAAGCGATTTAACAAAACACACGCTCGCACGGCCCTTGGCTTCCTCTGGCTCGCTGCGTGCGGGCTCCCGGCCGGGATTTCGAGCTCAGGAGGGAGCATCTGCCGGGAAGAACCGTGCTGGCTCAGCGTCAGGCGGATACCGGAGCGCCGCCCGCAGAGCAGGAGGGAAACGGGGCTCGGGAAGGCGAGAGGGGAATTGCTGTTCCAGCTGAAATAGGAGCGGGTGGCAGTGCCAGCCGGCCAGCAGCCCCAGCAGCTGCGGCGTTATCCCGGCTGGAAAGGCACTGACAAGGCAGAGCCGTGCCCTCCCTGCGCTCTGCAGCGCCGGGGCGGCGGCGGAGTCGCGCAGGGAACCGCGAGATCCCCGCGCCGCCTTTCGCCAAGTTAATCTCGGCTTTCCCTTCTCCTGGTCTGCACTTCGGGGGTGTTGGGAACCCGAAGTCGCCATACACGGAGAGCCCCCGCTTTTCTCCCACTCCACGCCCTCTCCCAGCTTTCCCCGTCCCTCCTCTCCGCCTGCCAGGGATCAACGGGAGCGCGGCCGGCGCGGAGCTGCTGGAGCTTGGCCGCCCTCGGCACGGGCAGCTCGGGCTGCTCCCGCCAGACCGGGCAGATGGCAGGCGGCAGGCAGGGCACGGCACAGCCTGCAGAAAGCCACGGTGGGAACCTTTTGTTTTGCTGCCTGGAGCTCCTCTTGCAGATTTCAGGGCATCAAGGGGTCTCTGGGAGCGGGAGCAACCCTGCTGTGATGGGGAAGCGTCCAGCCTTCCCCAGAGAGGGCTCAGGGTGGTGCCCTGTCCTGCTCTGGGATCACCCTGGGACGGGCTGGACTCGGCTTTGAAGCTTTTGGTGGTGGGTGAAAACGTTAAATCCTGCCAAGTACAAAAATAAGGAGTAGAAAGAAGCAAGTAGGACAGAAAGCAGAGAGCAGGGGGTGGTGGGGATGTCAGGGTGCAGCGAGGAGGGAGAAACCCAATCCGGCAGAGTGGGTGCATAATTTATTCCCCCATTAGCTATTAATGAGCCGGCCCTTTGTATCACGTCTCCTGACGTCCTTGTAACAAGTTCAGGCCTTTCTGTGGAGCATCACCCTCCGGGGGTGTTCCTGTGCCACTTGCCATGCAAACATGATTCTTGATGTGTCCTGGGCCTTCGTTACCACCATTCAGCAGAACGAGTAATTAATGTGATCCCCATGACTGCGGTGTAACAGGAACCTCGGGGAAATACCCTGGGCAGCACCACCTCCGAGGGTGCTGGGCTTGCACCGCCCTGGCTGCTGCTTGAAGGATGAGGTTGGACTTTGGAGCTTCCTCCTGAGCTGGGTTAAAGCCAAGTGGCCAAGCCGTGGGCATTTCCTTCACCACCTGCTGTCCATGATTTCTGTGGGGTTGGATGCGGTGCTGAACACCGAAGTGTTGATCAGCTGAGTGTGGCAGCAGAGGTGGAGGAGACCCATCCATGCTGGCTGCAAACTCATGGCCACGCTGCAGCCTCCAGCCTGTGCCTTCCTCCCGTCCTCTTCTCCCAGCAGAGGACAGGTTTAGCACATCCCACATATTCTTGGGATAAAGCTGTCCAGGACATCACACCATAGGCTTGGAAGGAGCCACCAGAGCAACCAAAAATCTCCTATGGCTCGTTCATGGTGCTCAGGGAATGATGTGGGTCTTTAATGGGAAGACCCTCCGGAGTCCTTGGGCTTTGTCACCCCTTCCCCGGCACTGCCTAGGGCTCTGAGCTGGATGTGGGGCCCCTTTTCCTGTTCCCCACAGTGTGAGGGGCTCTGAGCTGGATGTGGGGCCCCTTTTCCTGTTCCCCACAGTGTGAGGGGCTCTGAGCTGGATGTGGGGCCCCTTTTCCTGTTCCCCACAGTGTGAGGGGCTCTGAGCTGGATGTGGGGCCCCTTTTCCTGTTCCCCACAGTGTGAGGGGCTCTGAGCTGGATGTGGAGCCCCCTTTTCCCGTTCCCCACAGTGTGAGGGGCTCTGAGCTGGATGTGGGGCCCTTTTTCCTGTTCCTCACAGTGCAGGGTGCTCAGTGTCTCCTGGAAATGCCCTGAAAGGCTCCCAGGACCTCCTCGAGGCACAGATGGGTCTCAGGTTAAGCGGTGCCCAAAGGTTTGGCCTCACATCCCTAAAGCACTGCACGCGGAAGAGGTCGAGGCCAGGACCCCGTGCCAAAGCCATGCAGGAGCATTCCTTGGTGGGACCCAGGGCCTGGACCACAGCCCACACCTGGGCAGGTAAGAGCTGCTGGACATCTGGATCCCATTTGGTCTTAAAATGTAAGTGTTGCTTCTTAAAGCAGGCATTGCTGCCCGGGGGGAATCCCTGAGTGCCAAGGGGACTCCGTCCCTCCGTGGGTGTCCTGCCCATGGAGCTGCAGTGGGATAAATTTATTCCCAGGTACTGAAGGGATCCCTGGGGGGATCCAGGCTGGGAGCTGGGCTCTGGGAGGTGCAAGCCCTCCCTCGGGGTGGCTGCTGGAGGGTTCGGGGTGGTTTGGGGCTGTCTCTCCCCTGTCGTTGTTCTCTCCGGGATGCGGCATAAAGAAGTCAGAGGCGCTCGTCCATCTTGAGAGGTTTCAACTGATTTTATTCAAAGTCCCACGTCTTTTATACACACGGACTTAAGTATCATTATTGGCTAAGAACATTGCCACGCTCTTAAACCTACTGGTTAATTAGGGATAACAACAAAGGTCCAAGCTCTTTATGGAAATGCACAGCTGCACTCATGTTTACATGCCTGAATTCTACAGATCTCACAAACAACACCGCAAACCGTGAGAAGAACTTTCTCTCTGTCTCAAAACTGCAGTGAATATGCTGGGTTTTTCTGCTCAGGCTTTTAACAGCATCCACACTCCCCCATGTGTGAAGTGGCACCGCAGCCCCGCTCGCAGCACCGCATTTCTTCCCGTGTTTCCTTTAAATCCAAGGGCAGCCAGGCAAGGTAGGGTTTCACTGGGGTGTAGGATTTCCGAATCTGAGTCTTTCCTGAGACCGACTCTGATCCTTACCTGCGTGTCAGGGACGTGCAGGGACCCGCCATGCCCAGAACCCCCGGGATCCTCCTCTTGCCCCAGGAAGGGCTGTGACCTGGGCTGCCTCACTGGGGCTGCAGGTGAGTGACTGGTTTTTGTTGTGTTTTCTGTGCTCGTAGACACCATCGATGATATCACGGAAATGCAGCTGAGCCCAACACCCAGCTGGGAAAGTTCCCACCTATGTTAAGCCACTTATTTTACTTTATTGTTAGTAGGATGTGGAAGAATCACCTGGTTGAAAGGGTTTCCATTTTATCTCCAGCTAAATTGGTGCTGGGTTGGTGGTTTTAGACCAGCTTGTGCTGATAGAGGAATTTTGGCTGCTCTTGGGTCTGTGCCCTACCCCAGACAGAGACACTCTGTGCTTTGAGCACTTGCAGCCTCTCTTTCTCTTCCAAGACTTAAATAAAGTGGTTACTTTTGGCTGTGATCCTTTTACTGGATTTGCATGTTTTGCAAGGCTTCCATTAGAAAATCCTCAGCTGCTGCAATCTGCTTTATGGGAATGCGTGCAGGAACAGTGAAGACATCGAAACACTCCGAGGAAATATTGGTTGCCTTCAGCCTGCTCCAATTAAACTGTGAGGACCCGGAGTGAAATAATTCATCAGGATTTCTGACAGGCTGAAATCCATGGCTGCCAGGGAGTCACTTAAATTCCAAAACAGTGTTGGGAGCATCCCTTGCATCGGGAGGAATTAAATTGGGAGGGGTTGTGATGCAGGAAAGATGCCGTCATGTTCAGGCTGCAATAATAGTAATTGTTAATGGGATGTCTTTTTTTAGGTTGGCTTGGGAATAAGAGGGACATTTCAGGTGATCCCAAGGAGGGAATGTGGGAATCCCCTGTGCACAGTGCTTACCCCAGTGGCACAGAGCAGGGTGTGGGAAGGGTTAATGGGAATATGGGGTCAAAACTGCTGCTGGTTCCATGGATTTGGTGCAGTTTGTACTTAGTGGTGAGGAATAACATGATTTTCTGAGGGTCTGGTTTAAGCTGTGTTCCCTGGTGCTGCGGGGCAGTGCAGGAGCCAGTCCTGGTGCTGGCTCAGTGCTCACTGCTTGCTCTGCCAATGCTTCCGTTCTCCAAATACCAACGGAAAAGTCCATGGAAAACTGGTCACTGGGGTAAGGGATGGGTGGCAGAGCTCGGAGAGGTCAGAGGCTTTCCTTGGTCAGGGCTGGGTTCAGTTCCAGCCAAGCACTACCCTGGGATTTCTCACTGATTTGTGTTTGATGTGTGCTGAGTTTCACGGCCTCAGCAGGAGACAATCTCTAGAGACAGCCAAACAAAGCCTCAACCAAATAAAGACAGATTTTTAATGGGGGAAAAATTTTTGTCTTGCTGATTCCCAGAGACAAAGGATTGGGGTTCCTAGGCTGAGCCGTTCCCTTACATCTCCCCGACCGCAAAATGGCTTAAAACTGCAGCTTTTATAGCCAAGGTTCTGTGCCTGTGCCCTGTGACTGATTCCCACTGCATCCCAAGATGGAATTCAGCTCCTGGGATGCAGTTGGGAAAACTGTGGCTCTGCCCGGGGTGTGGAGTGGGGACCAGGACAGCCCATCCTGGGGCAGCTGTGAATCCCTGGGCTGCATCTCTTTGTAAAGGTCATGGGAAGGAGATTGGGAAATTGCTCCGAGGCAAAATCAGCTCTAGCTTGGTGAGGGGAGCCTGGGGCTGCCCGGGGAAGAGGGACCCATGGGGCAGCTTTTTCCTTCTTCTTTTTTGAGATCTCCTTTTTTCCACAGCTGGTGGGGGAGATTTTCCTGACCTGATTTTCCAGGATTCCTGTCATTTCCTTGGGCTTTCTCTGGAGCAGCCCCTCTGGGAGGCCCCAGCTTTGCACACCCCACTGCCGGGATGCCTCTGGAAGGGCTCAGTGCAGGCTGATCTCAATATTTTCCTATCCCAGCTCAGCAGCACAGCATGGGAACCTGCCCCAATTACACAGGCTGGAATAAAGCTTGAGGGAAGAGCTCCGCATCCCAAGATGCTGGCAGGAGGATTCAGGATGCAGATGACTTTTGGAGGTCAGTCAGGAAATGCCCTGGCTGGTGCTCCCCTATTCCTGTGTGTCCAAGCCCTTTCCAGGGTGAGCTTTTTGCCTTTGCTGGGGAAGTTTTGGGGCAGGGGAGGAAAGCAGAGCTCACTGACGGGGCTGGGGGGGACACGTGGAAAGGGAAAGAGTTGTGGTTTCATTAAATCCTGCTGGAACAACAGGCAGAGGGTTGGAGCAGCAGCTGGGCTGCCTCAGGGCGGGGTGGTGGGTGCTGCTCGCAGTCCTGACGGGTCACTGGAATAACGGAGAGGTTGTGGCCACATCCAGAGCTCTGCCCAGCCCCCGCCGGGAGCTGCTCCGGGCTCAGAGCAAGGCACAGCCAGGAGCCAGTGCTGTCCATCGAGGTGTGACCCCCCCACAGGGGCCCATGGAGGAACAGCTCCCCGTGGCCGTAGGAAAACAGGATGGGAAAAGCCCCGGGGAGGCAGTTCCTGCTCCCAGAGCTTCAGCAGTTTGGGAGCTCTTGTGATGGCAGTCACAGGCTCTCGGGAGCAGAGGATTTTCCTGTTTTCCGGAGGAAAAGCAGGCCCAGGTGAGGCAGTGCCTGCACAAAGGGCCGGAGTGGCCCTGGATGCCTCCACCTGGCCGGTGCTCGCTGTGTGTCCGGTGTGGGAGCACTGGAGGCTCCTGTTTTTCCAGTTTTCTCTCCGTGGATGCAGAAGAACCAGGTCCCTGCCAGACCTGTCCTGGCTGCCCGTGGCAGAGTATCCCAGGCAGCAGCTCTGTGAGGAGGGGACAGGAGAGGGCACATCTGGACACCACCTCCTCTTCCTCTGCTCCACGCTGCTCCTTCCTCACTCTCGCTCGGAAAGCAAAGGCCTCAGACACTCCTGTCGGCATGGAAGAGGTGGGTTGGAGCCCTGGATGCCACTGCTGCTGCCGGGCAGGACCAGCGAGGGAGCAAGAACCCATTTCAGGCACAAGGAGAATGAGGGCAAGGAGTCCCACCGGGCTCACGTGGGTACCGGCATCGCCTTTCCGCAGGAGAGGCTGGAGCATCCCAGCGCTGCCCGCCAGAGGCGGAGGGGCAGCTCCGCGGGGCAGCCCCCGGCCGGCGCAGCGGAGGGAGCGGCGATGGCAGCACGGGCAGCGGGCACCCCGCACGCCGGAGGAGGATGAGGACGATGCCAAAGCCGGGTTTGTTGCTCCCCTCTAGGGCTCCGCCGCTGTCGTGGCCGGGGGAAGTTTGGGGGCAGAAGAGAGGAGAGTTTGGTGGGTGGGTTTGGGGCAGTCGGGTGCTGCTTTTCTCTTTTTGGTGGGTGTTTTTTGGGTGGTGGTGACCGGGGGGAAGTTTAGTTTGTCCTTGGGGAAACAGGGGAGGTGAAGAGTTCCTGAGCACCGGGTGAGTGCTGCGAGGAGCCCCAGATTTACCAGGAGTCAGAGGGTCTCGCTGGCGTCATCTCAATCAGTTTAAGACTTAATTACTTATTTGGGTGCACGTTTCCATGTCCTCTCCTGGCGGCACTGGGGGCTGTGGGTGGCTGGGCTGGGCTGGGGGCTGCCCTGACCTCTGCAGTGGCTCTGGCTCAGCACACGAAGCGACAAGCCTAGAGCGACAGCGGGACCCCAAACCTGCCACCGGCTGCTTTTAGTGCTGCTCTTGCAGAAATCGGGATCAATGCAGGATCCGTCTGACCCCATTAGCGGCTTCCTATTGCTTTCCATTTATACCTTCTCTCCGTTTTTGGCTCCGGCCGCCGACCTCCTCCGGGGTTTGCTGCCAGTGCAGATTCTGAGGGGGGACAAAGTCATCTGCTCATCCCTAGGAGCAGACCGAGGTCACAGCAGCGAGCTCGGGGTGCTGGATTGGGGGTGGGGCTGCGGGTGGAGCGGGGCGGCTCTGCCTCTATCCCAGCACTTTGGGACAGACTGGGAAAGTTTCCCATCGATTTGGGATCGGGTTCTTTATCGTGTTTCAGGGCAGTGAGCAGGAGGGTGGCAGCGGGGGGATGGCTGCCTGCCCCGGCCCCAGCCAGGCGCCCGCACGGAGCCGGCATGCTCCAGAGGGAAGAGGTCACTCCACACATCCCCTTTTTCACACCTCTGCTGATCCAGGCTGACCAAAGCACTTTCCATGCGCGCTGTGTCCGTGTGTCCATTCAGCAGCCACTTCCTAAAGCGTGTCCAACGCTTTGCAGTTCCAACCGCTCCGTGAATCCCAGCGGGGCCACACCCCAGTCCCCAAAGGGCCCACTCAGCATCCCCGAAAAGCCACGGCAGCACCTCACCGCCAGAAATCCATTTAAATCTTCTCCTGAATCAGGCTAAAGCCCAGCTCGGAGCGCAGGGAAGATGAGGAGGGCTCAGCTGCAGCCAATCCTGGCCCAGTCCCAGGCTGTCCCTGTCCCTGTCCCTGTGCCTTGGTCGAGCAGCCGGCACCACCGCAGGGCTGATTCCATCCCATCTGCCTTTTCCTGCTGCCTGTGCTGGGCTGTGCAGCTTCCATGGCACACCCGGAGCGGGACCTCGCCGGCTCCCTCCGAGCAGGAGCTCGCCCTCGCTGGTTATTAAATTACATCCTGACCCGGTTAATCCATAGCTGATTAATTTTGGACTCCATGGGTGGGTATAAGAAAGGGTTCATCTGTCTCGTGGTGTGTACTGTATGTACTGAGCTCTCTGATAATCTGATATTTAATATAAAAAAGTACGGGTGGAAAAATCAGAAGGAGGTATGGAAAGTGGGGAGGGGTCTGGCTGGGCACACGCCTCTGCCTGCCGTGGGGTCAGTAGTGGTGGACACTCCATCCCAGCACTGGGAATCCAGGTGGGGATCTTCCTCATGAGCATCTTTTCCTGGAGAGCTCCTGCTTGGCTCTGTGGCCCCCCACACTTCTGGGGAAACTGAGGCAAGGTGGTGGAAGTAGCCCATAGGAGTTTGTGGCTGCTCGCCCAGGCCCATAATTTGTTTCCTGGAGAAAATTTCATGGAATCCCAGGATGGTTTGGGTTGGAAAGGATGTTAAAGTTCATCCTGTCCCACCCCCTGCCCTGGACAGGGACACCTTCCACCATCCCAGGTTGCTCCAAGCCCCATCCAGACTGGCCTTGGACACTTCCAGGGATCCAGGGGCAGCCACAGCTGCTCTGGGCAACCTGTGCCAGGGCCTGCCCATCCTCACAGGGAGGAATTCCTTCCCAAATACCTCATCTTTTTCAGTTTAAAACCTACTCTTTTTCAGTTTAAATATAATTTGTGTGTTTAAATGTTGAGGCTCATCCTGTCCTCACCTTGTCACAGACAAGATTTAACCTCTGCTTTTAAAAGCAAAGAGGTTTCAGGCCTGGCTGCTCCTGAGCCCAGGGCTCTCCTGGGGCTGGAGAAACCCAGAGATTGCTCTGAGTCACACCATTATTTCAGTATATTTTTGCCTTTTTTCCGTTTCTCTATTCCCACAGTGAGGACTCAAAAGCAGAGGCAGCTTTTGCCAGACCCCATCATCCCCTGGAAGATCCGAATTATCCTTTCCTATATTTTTATCATTCGCAAACACCCAGCATCTCCCCTCCTGCTTATTCCCCCTCAGCTGCACACACTTTGCTCGAAATTTAAGGAGTTCCGTTTGCAAACACCCCTCCTGAGGGGGAGGATGAGCCACGAATTTTCGCAGGGTCTCCCCCAGCAGCAAAGCCAGCAGCTCTTTGTTTTCCTTCCAGAGATGATTCCTGGCCCCTCCATCAGTGCCGATGCCCAGGGCACCTCCCTAAGTCCCCAAGGACCCTCCGTGCCCGAATCAGAGCTCAAGCATTAACAACCCCAGCCCCATTCGAGGGCGTTGAAGGGTCTGGGGTGTGGTTTTACGTCTTGCACCCCGCAAAATCCAGCCCTCCTGATGCTGCGGGACTGTTGCTAATTGAGGGGCACTTCAATTAGCTGGGATGAGAAATAAGAAAAATTCCCTCGGTGGAGACGCCACGGAGCCACCTGAGCTCCATCCCAGAGCCGCGGGGCTGGAATTACCGAACCCCAGGTAATTAGTGCTGCAAAGAGAGGGCAATTAGCAGGGGTTTATTAGTGCCCTGAGCTGCTCTGTGGCCCGAAGCCGGTGCTGGGCTCACAGCAGAGCCCGGCTCACACAGATTTCACAGCGGTTTCTGTGGGGCACCGTTTTGGAATTCAGGAAAAGAAAATAAAGTGTCGCTGCCTCGTTCCGCTGCAGGACAGGACCCGCAGGAGCCCTCCGGCCTCCGCCTTGTTCCCCCTGCTCCAGCTCATCCCGTGTCACATCGAAGGCGAGCGGGTGGCCTGAGCTGCTCAGGCTCCTGCGCTATTGCCCACAGGGAAATTAAGCTCCCTGTGCAAATAACAATTCAGGGACCTGCTGCCAAAAATTCCTCCTTTGCCAGCGAATCCCTCTCTGTCTTGGGACGGGCTCGGGGGTGTTTTTCTCCCCTCTGGTGTCGGAGCTGTGCGTGCAGAGCTGCTGAGCAGTGATGCCGCACCAGGACTTGCTGGATTCTGGTCCATCCCGGATGAAGCACCCCCTCGGGGGCCGAATTTGTCTGCGGGGTAAATCCCAGCAGAGCCGGTGATTCCAGGAGCACAGGATTAGAGGGAAAGAAGTGCCGGAGGAGTGCCTGGGGCAGCCTGGATGGAAGGGTGACCGAAATCCTTCGAGCCAAGAGGGTGTTTAAAGTCACCTTGGCTGAATACAAAGGCAGAACATTCCCGGGGGTGTCCGGGGTGCGGCCGAGCCCCCCAGAGATGAGGGAGTTGTGTAACTGTCCCGTTTCTCGGAGGCAGTGATGTTATTCCGGGCATCTCCCCCCCGTATCTGTCTCCCCTGGACCACAAGACAGCTTTCACTCCAGGGATATCCCCGTCATCAGTGGGGTTTTGCTAAAGCTCCTCAGCCCCAGCACAAGCCAGTTCTCCGGCTCCTCTGGTTGCTTTTCTTGCTCTGCTTTTCCCTCAGCCACGGCTGCTCTTTGCCGGGGTGCAGGGAGTGGCCCTGCTTAATTCCGGGTAGATTTTGGGGGGAAAAGCACCAAAAGAGGTCAGATTTTGCCTACAGCCTCCACCACCCTGCAGTCAAAACCTTTCCGAAGCAGGGTTTGGAGGGGAGATGGACACAGGTTGAGTTTAGGTGCCAGGAATATCAGCTGAATTCCTTTTTGTTAATAGATGCCCTCTGTGGGATGAGGGTAAATCTAAGGACTGCAATCTACAGGGGTAGAGAAATGGTGAATAAAATGACAAAGCCGCACTGAAGGGCCTGATCAAAGGTCTGCATAATCTCCTGTCCCCTTTCCATCACAGAAGGCTGGAGATGTCTGCAAGACGCTCCAAGCCAGCTCCAAGCCAGGCTCTCCTCCGGGACAGGGAGGTTTAATGTGCTCATTAACGTCATGAGAGGAGAAATAGCTCAGAGGACAGAAAAGGATGCTGGGGGGGCGGTGGGAAATCGAGGTGAGCGGGTCCCTCAAGAGCAGAGGAACGTCACCGAGGAGGAATTCAGGCTGAAGCCTGCGGGTAGAAATGTGCCACCCCCTCCTCTGCCTTCCCCCACTGCCTGGGAGGGCGAGGAGGAGATGGAGGAGGAAGAGGAGGGTGGGAAGGGAACCTGAGTGAAGGGAGAGGTGGAATCCAGCCCTGGGTGAGGAGGCCAAAAGGGATGGAATCACTCTGGAGCACCCAAGGCCGTGAGCATAGCAGGCTCTGGAATGGAAAGAAAGGGAAATTAGGAAAAGAAAACAAAAATCCCATTACTTTAATGATTCGTGCCAACCTGCCTGGTCCTGACCACTGGGGGGGCTTATTAATCAATTAATTAATTCCTGGAGGTGACAAGCCCAGTGGCGCTGGGGTCGGAGCCAGCACCCAGCTGCACCCAGGCGTGAGGAAGGGCCACATCCCTCCTCTTCCTCGCCCCCCACCGATGCCCTTTGCTGGGCTGTGCCAGCCGTACCCACTGCTGCAGCTGGTGCCAGTCACCCCGGGGCGGGGACGGAGGTGTCCCACGTGGCGGTGGCACTGTGGCCGTCCCCTCCTGGAAAGGCGCCCGCTGTCCCCATGGCCACAGGCGAGAGGTAGGTGGGCAGCGGGGGATGCTCCAACCCTTGGACTTTCCCCTCCCCTCCTCTTTTTAATGCCATTATTTTACAGTAATTCTAAAAAGAGCTCTTTCGCCTGCCGTAAATCTCTCTCCCGGTGCCAGCGGTGTGCGGGTCCCTGTCCCCCCTCTCCGCCTCCCTCCCGGGGACCAGCTCAGACCTCGCCACGTCACGGGCAAGTCTTGTCCCCGCTGGGCCATCCGCAGCATTATTGGGGATTAAAGGTGGCATCCGTCAGAAGGGCACGTCCTCCCCCGTCTCGCCCGCCGGCGGCTGGGGCAGGAGCTGGGTGCCTGGGTCCCCCCTCCCCGGGCGAGGGGCCGTGGGGAGAGGGTGTCCCCAGCACGCCCCCGGCCCCTTCCCCATGGACCCCCGGCTGCTTTCGGGGCTCCCAGGGGGATGGCGGGGCCGGGGCTCGGCGCGGGGCCGGATCCCAGGGCCGCGCCTGCCAAAGCCCGGCTGCCAATTCCCCGGTGAACGAGAGAGAGAGGAGCCTTTCCAATGACACGGTCTGCGTTATCCCAAAGGCGCCTTCCAAGGGTCTGGCTGGACTTTTTTCTCATCTCCGCTCTCCCCACACGCCCCTATCTGTGTTTAACAACTCTCTTCCCAGATGCAGAGAGCCTTGGCCCTCCCGTGCCCTGCCCAGGTAAGTGCTCGGAGCCGCTGGCTGCGGGGGCAGCGGGAGGAATCGCCTCCTTTCTCATCCCATTCACGGCTGATGGAGAGGGGAGGGGAGAGGAGGGAGGGAGAAGAGGCTCAGCATCTCCAATAATCTAAAAAAACCTTGGAAATGGACATTGTTCGCCTCAGGAGTGTGAGGGTGGTGGAAGGAGGGGGAGGAGTAGCGGACCGCGGGCGGGAAGGTTTCGCTGGATGCCGAGAGCCTGGTGGGAACCACAGCCCCGACTCGCTGGGATGTGATGGGTAAAACACAAGCTCTCCCTCTAAATGACCTTTCTCTTTCACGGTCTCTCTCCCTCGCGTGGTGTTTTTTTTTTTTTTGTTATTATTATGATTTTCCACAGGCAGGGATTTCTGCTGAAGGATATTAGTTAATCAGATTCTGAAAAGCAGATGTTGGGTGATTTAGGAGGAAAAAAACGAGGCAACTTTCTAGTTCAAGCCTCAGCTGGAGCCCCGAGCGCGGTGCAAAGCTTAGGGAGGATGTTTTGTGGCTTTGGGATGCACCATTAACTTTGGTTTTAATTAAAAATGAGACAGACAAGGTGGTTTGGGGACAGGCGGGGCACCTCCCTCCAGTGATGGGGACAGACAGACATCAGCGTGTTCTGGGGCTTTAAGGCAAGGCAAGGAACCTCAGGGCCCTGCATCCCATGGGAAGCTGTTCCAAGGGCTTGAAATGGAGCTAAAAAGCAACTTTGCATGTCCCAGTGGGGAGAATGAGTCCAGCTCTCCACTCCCAGCCCTGCCCATGACATGTAAATTGTCCAGTCATAGCCCTGTGCCTCAGTTTCCCCCGCAGGAACGATGCTGGAGGGGCTCAGCTCGGTGCTTGCAGAGGCTCTGGAGCAAAGGCAGATTTCAGCACATCACAGTTTCTTCTGTGACCAGAAATCAGATGTCCTTCCGAGCTGGGGCTGGGGAACCTTCCTGCCCAGCGTGCAGTGCTAAGAGTCAAACCCTCCTAATGCTCCAAATACCGAGATCACCTCATGGTGCTGCCTTGGGAGGAATTTCCCCCTGTGGGTCCCTTTCCAACTCAGCCTATTCTGTGATTCTGGGAATTTCATGGTCAGCTTTAGCTGCTTGACTTTGTTCCACTGCCAAGAAAATTCCTGGACATGTGGATCCCTCTGGGTTTTCCCCCAGGCTGGAGGTCTGGTGAGCCAGGTCAACTCACCCTGCTGCTGAACACCAAGCTCTAATTCAAACTTTATTTTATTCTGATTTAAAAATCAGCTTGGGATTTATATTAAGAAAAAACAAGACTGCAAAAAGGGACTGAAGTGTGCTGCTTTTCTACTTTCATTTAATACTTGTTTTTCCCTTGAAAGACCTTTATCTGGGCCAGATTTGTTGCAGTATCCCTTTGCAGGCCTCCTGATGCTCCTGAAACCAGGGCTATCCTCAGCTCTGGGTTGCTGCTGTGATGCCACGAGTCATCCTGCCAGCACCGGCTTCTCCCAAAGCCACCAAATGGTCCAGCCTGGGGTGAATCCAGCCCCACGGAGAGCGAAATGGTCCAGCCTGGGGTGAATCCAGCCCCACAGAGAGCGAAATGGTCCAGCCTGGGGTGAATCCAGCCCCACGGAGAGCGGCTGCACCTCGGGCATGTCCCAGCTGGACATGTCTGGGGCTGGAGGACTCAGCTTTGGAGTCCTTGGGGCTCCCCAGCTTTGCCTGAGGTCACTCTGGGGACACAACCACGCTGCTGCTGCTGCTTGCTCCAGGCATCAGTTCTGTCCCTCGCCCCAACCACTCCTCTCTACACATCCCCAAGTGGGAAATTTGGCACAAAACCAGCCTGAAGCAGCTCTGTAGGGCTGGATTTCTAAGAACAGCCAAGCTCTGTGGGTTTAGTTTAAGCAAAAGAAACCTGGTCTGTAAATAGCTTATGATAAATTGTAGGATTTGTCCCCAAATCCAGAATCTCTTCTACTGAGGAGAGAGTGAGGCTGAGCCTTGTCTGGGATAGGGATGCTGGGTCCCCTATGAAGTTCTATTGTCAGGGCTGCAAAGCTGAGAGGAGGAGAGGGCGGATTTGTAGCAAGCTGGGACATCAATGCCCATTTCTACAGCAGATTTGGGATTTTGGCTTGTCCTACCCCCCTTCCCAGCTGTGTGCCAGCAAGGATGGATCCTCTGCTTCCAGGGAGGCAAAACCTTCAGAGCCCCAAATTACTCCAGTGAAACAGGGAGGTCGAGGCACTGGGAGCATCTCTGGGTCCCTGCCCAGCACTGGGGACCATCCTCATCGCAGGACCCGCCCCGGCGCCGCTGCTGCTGCTGCTCCGTGGCCTAAATTGTGTTGCTATTCCTGGCAGTTGAGGGCATTTGGGTTTTTTGTCTCCCTCTCGCTGGAGCTGGCTGGGTAAGAAAGCCAGAGTGCCCTTGGTGAGCAGCGGTCACGCAGAGCAGCTCCACGTGTCCTCCTGTGCTGTCTCATGTCTGGGAAATGCATTTGGAGGGGAAATAAATCAGGGCGCTGAATTTACTTGGGAAGTTCATTTTGGGGGAAATCTCCACAGAACTGTTCTCTGTTAACATCTAATTTCTCTCTGTGCTTCTCCCTGAGGCAGGACAGGTAATTTCCCAGCTCCGTGACTTGGCCTGGTCCCTGGGCTCCTCTTTGACTTTGCTGAGTTCAAAATGATGCCCATGGTGTGTGGGGAGATGTGTGCCCGGGAATATTTGGGGGCATGGTGGCTGTTCCTGAGAGCCTGACAGAGCTGGGCTGGGAAATAATCCACCCCATGGCCTGAAAGCAGCTCCCCAGGTGACCCCAGGGCTTAGTCCTGAGCTTCTTCCTGGGGCTGGGAATATCGGGGCTGGAAGTATCGGGTCTGTTGTGGAGGAGGACTAGGTGAGCTCTGCAGGACGTCCCCCCATCCTCTGCCTGCCCCAAGGTCTGGATCAAGGCAAGGGGTCCTGTTCCTACCCCTCTTCCCAGAGCAAAGGGGTTTTCCAAGGCTGGCGGACATTTCTCCTCCTGGGCCGCACTCCCCAAATTCCAGTGTGGTTTCTGCTTTGGGAATTGCTTCCAAACACTGCTTGACCCATCTGCAAAGTGCCCAGGACCTTCCTGGGGTTTGACCCAATGCCTCTCCCACCTGGATCAAGGGCCCTATTAACCAGGATAGCCGCGTTTAAAACCTTCAAATCCTGCTCTGAAGTTTGGATCCACACCTGGAAACATATGAAATGACCCCTTGCTCTCTGGGATCACTGAGGAGAGGCTGGGTGGGACACTTGGATTCACCCCCATCCCGTACTGCTGCCTGACCTTTCATCCATGGGTTCTCTAGGTGATTTGGGGAGGTTTAACAATGGCAAAGTGGTGCCAAAAGGGTTTGAAGGATCCGAGCATGAATGACTTTCTGGAAGTCGTTTTGCCAGTCAATGGCATTAACTTTTCCATTAAAAAACAGGACAGAATTGTGTGACCTCGGGTTTGCTTTGCTCTGCTGGGCCGAGCCAAGCGATGCGTGTGCACAATGCAGCTCTGTGTCCCTGTCCCTTGCAGATCCTCCTAGCGTGGGAAAGGCGCGGGCAGCCGGCGGGGATTTCTGCTGCTGAGCTGATTAGCGTATGATGGACGTGGCCAGTTGGAAGGAGATGGAGGTGGCACTAGTCAGCTTTGACAACGCTGATCAGATCGTGGAGGATCCCTGCTATTCCAACGACCTCAGCCCCGCCGGGCAGTCACGGAAAGGCCACCCCAGCTGCGCTAACCTCCTGTCCAACCTGCGGATCCTCATCAACAGCGAGAACGCCAACAATGAGACCATCTTCTCCAGGTTCTCTGCCGAGTTCAGCGACCACCTGGTGGGGGAGAGGGTGGGCATGGATGAGGGCGACCAACGAGTCATCATCAACATTGCTGGGCTGAGGTTTGAGACGCGGCTCAAGACCCTCGACCAGTTCCCCGAGACCTTGCTCGGGGACCCGGAAAAGAGGATGCGTTTCTTCGACTCCATGAGGAATGAATATTTCTTTGACAGGAACAGGCCCAGTTTTGATGGGATCCTGTACTATTACCAGTCTGGGGGGAAAATACGGCGCCCAGCCAACGTCCCCATCGACGTCTTTGCTGATGAAATCACCTTCTATGAGCTGGGTGATGAAGCCATGGACCAGTTCCGGGAGGATGAAGGGTTCATCAAGGATCCTGAGACCCTCTTACCAACCAATGACTTTCATAGGCAGTTCTGGCTGCTCTTCGAGTACCCCGAAAGCTCCAGTGCAGCCAGAGGCGTGGCTTTGGTCTCCGTCCTGGTCATTGTCATCTCCATCATCATCTTCTGCATGGAGACTCTGCCAGAGTTCCGGGAGGAGAGGGAGTTTAGGTCCACCCAGGAGCTTTCTAAGAATGTGACAGACACCTTGCTGGCCCACAGCACCTTCACAGACCCTTTCTTCGTCATAGAGACCGCCTGCATCGTCTGGTTCTCCTTTGAGCTCTTTGTCCGGTTCATCGTGTGCCCCAGCAAGACCGAGTTCTTCAGGAACATCATGAACATCATCGACATTGTGTCCATCATCCCCTACTTCGTGACGCTCACCACTGAGCTGATCCAGCAGAGCGAACTCAACGGGCAGCAGAACATGTCCTTGGCCATCCTGCGGATCATCCGCCTCGTCAGGGTCTTCCGCATCTTCAAGCTCTCCCGGCACTCCAAGGGGCTGCAGATCCTGGGCCAGACCCTCAAGGCCAGCATGCGGGAGCTGGGCTTGCTCATCTTCTTCCTCTTCATCGGCGTCATCCTCTTCTCCAGCGCCGTTTACTTCGCGGAAGTCGATGAGCCGCAGTCCCATTTCTCCAGCATTCCTGACGGCTTCTGGTGGGCCGTGGTCACCATGACCACCGTGGGCTACGGGGACATGTGTCCCACCACCCTGGGCGGGAAGATCGTGGGGACTCTGTGTGCCATCGCAGGGGTGCTGACCATCGCCCTGCCCGTGCCCGTCATCGTCTCGAACTTCAACTACTTCTACCACCGGGAGACGGAGAATGAGGAGAAGCAGATGCTGCCTGGGGAGGTGGAGCGGCTGCTGGCCAGCGTGGCCACGGGCAACGGCAGCATGGAGTCACTCAATAAGACCAATGGGGGTTACCCTCGAGACAAGGTCAAAAAATGACGGGTGAGGCCCTGAGGGACTGGGCACGGTCAGGTGGGATTGGCTGGAAAACGTAACCAACATCTGCATGCTCTGATTTTTTTTTAACCAAATGTGCTGCTGCTTTTTTTTTTTGTTTCTAGACATTTTTCAATCTCTGATTTCCTGTGGCTGTTCAAATAAATACCATCTTTCTTATCTCTCTGCCCTGCCCATCGGTCTGGTGTTTTTTATTTGATGCTCACCTGCTTGACATTTCTCTTCTCCGTCCGTGGTGTCAGAGTGGAATTCCCCACATGAAGAGATTTCCCCATTTACCGGAGAGGAAAAAGGGCAAAATGACATGAAATGCTTGGCTCGGTGACACCCAGCTGTCCATGGATGACGGTGGGTCCAGCTCCCTGCTTTGCTTAACCCATTTCAAATAGTCCCTCCCCACCCACCATTTCAGATCTGGGGGTCTTACAAATTCCCAGACCTGCCACAGGTCTGACTGAAAAATAACCTGGCAAAAAGAAATGAGAAGGGATATTTCTAGCTGCATGGGTTCCCTGGTCTAATTAATTTTGATGGCACAGCAGGGTGGGCAGTCACGGAAGGACATGAGGCAGCAGGTGGGGGATTTGGGGATGCTGCCCTGGCACGGTGGCACAGCCTCACCGAAGGCCCAGGGCACTGCGGCTCAGAGCCCACCGGGGTTTCTGCTGGAGAACTGAGCTCTGAGAGAGGGAAGGGGATTTCTCCTGCAACAAACGCTCGTTATCCGGTCTACCAACAACCCTGGGGACGAGCCACTGTGACCTTGTAGCTTTTATTGTCACTTGTGGTGCTGCACAGGGGGCACAGAGCGATGAGAGCCAACATTTCCTGACAGCTCCGCTCCCTGTTGTAACAAGGCACTTCTGCTTTCCTAAAAATGCAAATTTCCAGTGGCACTCTGGATGGGAGCAGCCAGCAACAGCTCATTTTGCCGTTCTCTCCAATGCCAGCAGGTTTTTTTGACAAAAACATTTGTTCCCACTTCACTGTTTCACCCGACTTTTTCTTTTTTTATTTTTTTTTATGTTTCTGCCTCCATTAAAATCCCAGCTTCTCATGCAGTGTCTCATCTGCTCTGATGTCCCACACCTGCTGCAGGGATGTCTCATCTCCTGACGGATCCCCATGATCATTACACAGCGTGCCAGCATCCCTGCTTTGCAATTCCATTCAGAAAACAGTGGTGGAACAGGGATTAGATTTATTGCTCCTGCTCTGTTCGAAAATGTGGGTTTGGGCTTGCTGGGATTTTCTCTGCAGCAGAAATCCCACAGCCCTGGTGGGAGGGGGCTGTTATTTTGGTTTTAGGGGATTTTGTGCGGTGCCCTTCTGCCAGGAGGTGCTTTGCACCGCAGGAGATGGATCTGAGACATGACCAGGGCAATTCCTTTTCCCTCTGGAACAAATCCCCCTCATCACCTGCTCTCCCTGTTGTATTTTTCCCATCCCCCCACCATCCTTTTCCCCGTCCCTTGCAACCCTCACCCCGTCACCTCAGACAGGAGAAACTGTCAGAGCTGTTTAATCTCCTTCCCACTGTGTCCAAGTTCCGTCATCTGTGGGGATGCTTGGAGAATGCACAGCTGGGCACAGCTGGAGGAGACACAGCTGCAAACAGCTGGGAACAGCACTCAAACATTCCCAGCTTCTCTCTTTTCACCCCTCAATTCTCTCCAGCAGCTCTTCCACATCACTGTTTTTATTTCATAGCAGGTTCTTTCTCCTTTTCTTCTAGAAAACTTGAATTTTCCCATTCTTTTGTATTTTTATTGCTCCCCTCCCCAAACTCTCTCCCAGCCTCTCTAATCAGAAGCACTTTTGGTGGTTTTTCCTTGGGAAATCACCATGAAAAACTCTGATGAGAAGGTTTGGGCTGGGAAAAATTCAGCCTGATCAGCCATGAGCACATTTCCACTCCTCCTGCAAACACGGGCTGTAATGGTGCTGGGATGGGTGGATGGATGCATGGATGGGTGGATGGATGGATGGACAACCTGATTCTTATAAACTTGTAAACTTTATCCTCAAATAAAAGAATAAATGCTTCAAAATCTGGCATGCAGGAAACATTGTGTATTTGGACTCAACTTTTTTGGTTCCTGGCTTTGTGCTGCTCCGTGGCAACACAACTCCAGCAGGGAACGGTGTGGGAGGGTTGAGACGTGGGGCAATACAGAATCCCAGGATGGTTTGGGTTGGAAGGAACCTTAGATCTCACCCCATGCTACCCCCTGCCATGGGCAGGGACACCTCCCACTGTTCCAGGTTGCTCCAACCTGGCCCTGGGCACTGCCAGGGATCCAGGGGCAGCCACAGCTGCTCTGGAAAACAGATAATTACGGATGCCCAGCTCTGTGAGATGAGGATAAACTCTGCAGTTTGGCTCACACCACCCATGATGGGAAGCCAGGGCCAAGGGAGATCCCTGATTGATGCCATGGGAGTGGAGTCAGAGCTGTTAAACCTCTCCAGACACATCAGCTTATTTCCAATTTGCCCAAAAGACATGGAAAACTGGGCTACGAATTCCCAGTGTCAACACTCAGCTGGTGCCTGATGAAAACCTGCGAGAATCCCCATTTTCCTGCACAATTTGCAGCTTTGTCCCTTCCCAAAACCAGGCTCAAAGCTCAATTAAATCCATAAAAAGCCCTCAGCAATTGTCCTGTTCTGGAGTCAGGCCCTAGTGAGCCAATCTGCCATGTCCTTCCTCACAGAGCATGAATTCCCTCTGCAAATTTCTTACTGCCTCAGGAAAAGAAGACGTGAAACCCCTTTGCTTTATCAGAAAGGTGTTCTGGCCATGTTTTATCCTTGAACCTGTGGCCAGGTGTGAAATATTTGCAGGTAGGAGTGACTCCCTCCTTTGAGCTGAAATTCCCGAGAATCCCAGAATGGTTTGGATTGAAAGGGACCTTAAAGCTCATCCAGTCCCACGCTCTGCCATGGGCAGGGACGCCTTCCACTATCCCAGGCTGCTCCAAGCCCCGTCCAACCTGACCTTGGGCACTCCCAGGACGGAGCATCCAGGAGCTCGGGTTTGGCACCGCGAGATGGCACTCCAGGATCGGCATTTCCCCGCCACAGTTCCGACTTGTTCCCCGCTCTCCAGTTCCTTATTGGAATGTGAACGCAGCTGTGGGAAGCGCTGCCCCGGCCAGGGCGGTGCTCCCATGGAGGAATCCCTTTGCCGGGCATTGTCAGCACCATTGCAGGAGGAGGATTTAGGAACTGCCCCCTGGCTCGGCACTGAGGCTGTTGGTCCTGCCTGGAACCAGGACCAACACCCCACTCCCACCCCACTCTGCCAGCACAGCTACAGCCCCTGGCTGCTCCTCCGGGTCGTGTCCATCCTGGCAGGGCTGGGCCCTGCGTGGCTGATCCTTGGAGACACGCTTCCCACTGCATCTGCTTCATTTCTTGTTGCTCGTAATAGTGAGAAAATCCCTGCGATGGAGCTGAGGGCAAGTCCCACGTGCCCAAAATCTGGGGTTGAGTCATTCTTGTGCTTGGGCACAAGAGGTTCCCACCAGCTGGGGCTGGGAATCCCAGGGCTGTGAGATCCTGGGGAGCTGAGGGGGGATAAATCACCCTCCCACCATCCCACAGCACATCCTCCTCTATAGTCAGCGCGATTTTTACACAGTGCTGGAAGAGAATAATTAATTTCCAACCCCAACCACCTGGATCTCTCCCTCCACATCCCTGCTCCCACCGGGTGTGGAATCTCCAGGCCCCACCAGAGATGGAGCCTCATTTACCAATAAATAATGCAAGCAGTCCCTTGTCCCTCAGCACTGCAGAAAGGAAGACAGAGCAGGGACCTGGATCTCTCTCCTGCCTTCCTGCTGAGCAATTCCACTGCAGCTGCTCCTGGGGAAAGAGGGAGCCTCCATTTTTAATCGGGTTGGATATGGATGGAGGTAATTTCCTTCAGAAAACAGAACTGTGCAGGTTCTGTGCTCCTGTGAAAGCCTCACCATGGGAGGCACTGGGTGAAAGCTTTTTCCTGCTCTCTTGGGTGGTCCAAGGGAAATCTGCAGCTGAGCCACATCCTCCTGGGGAACTCCCTGCCCTGAGGAATCTTTGGGCTGTCAGACACCACGTGGGGAAAGCGGGAAGAAGCCGTGTGCCCAGGGATGGGGAGCTACTGGGGCAGGAACGGGTGGGACACGGCTGTGGGCCTGCAGGGATCTGCTCTGGGATGGTTTGTGTCTGGGGTTGTCAGTTCAGCCTCCCTGGGTGGAAATTTGGGGGTCCCAGAATCACCGACTTCTTGTAGCCCCAAGAAAAGAGCCAGTCTTGGCTTCCACCCCTGAGCCCTGCAGCAATGGCAGCTCTCAAAGGCCCTAAGCAGAACTGTCATCACCAAACAGTCCTTGGCTGCCACAAAGCAGCTGGTGCACCTCAGCTCCTGCCTGACTCCTGCCGTTCCATCACAAATAAGCACACAGCCACCAGCTCAGAACCATCAACGCTTCATTTGTGCCAAAAGCCACAGCTGGGTCTGCGTGGGGACAAAACCACACCACTGCTCTTGTCGTGCTGGGTCTAAACAGCCTTGGCCAGCCCAACACGGTTGTTGGCCCAGTCAAAGATGCTGTAGTACACCCTGATGAAGACGTCTCCCAAGATCCAGAGGTCCCCAGAGGTGTCCTGGAAGCTGCTCGTGCAAGATCCTTGGTCGTGCTGCATGGGAGCACAAAAAGATGACTGGGGAAACGTGGGCTGCTCTCTCTTCTTGCATTGCTCTGGAGGCCCGGGGCCACCCATCCGCCATGGAATGGGAGCAGCCAAGGTGACCAGAGCCACTGGAGAGAGCAGAAGGAGCTCGAGAGAGGCTCCTGCAGCCAGAACCGGCGGGTTCCCACCTACCTGCTCAGTGTAAGCCGAGGCAGGCAGCGGGTACTGGAGCCCGCCGATGACAAAGATGACATCGGGCATGGCAGGGATGGAGCTGCAGTTCACCCTGTGCTGCAGGAAGCAGAGGGAAGGGGCTCTTAGGAGGGAAATGTGTTCAGAGGGTGAGGAGTGAAGGGAGACCTTCCTGGGCTCTTCAGCCTCCTCCCAAGGGGCAGCAGAGGGGCAGCTCTGATCTCTGCTCCCTGTGAGCAGGAACAGGACCCAGGGAGGGGCTGGAGCTGTGTCTGGGGAGGCTCAGACTGGAGATCAGGGAAAGGTTCTTCCCCCCGAGGGTGCTGGGCACTGCCCCCAGGGCTGCCAGAGCTGCAGGAGCTCTCGGACAGCACTCCCAGGGATGCAGAGGGTGGCATTGCTGGGGTGCCTGTGTGGGGCAGGGCCTGGACTCAGTGATCCCTGATTCCAGCTCAGGACAATCTGTGATTCTCTGTCTCACTGACATAAACCAGAGCGTCCCGGGTGTCTCTGCCGGGGCTGCCACGGGCACAGGGCTGTTTCCCTGTGCATGGCAGCAGCCTTGGCTGGGCTCTGCAGTGCCGGAGGCCTCCGGGGCGAGCAGGGTGAGCTCTCACCTCTCCATACAGGCCCTGCCTGGCCCCAACCACGCTCTGGATGTTCCTGATGCCCGAGGGTGGCCCGGCCACGAGGGAGGTGCCAGTGTCAATGATGGCCTGGCAGCCACCAGCACACGCGACCTCCTGGCTGTTCACAATGATTCTGTGGGGAGAGACCAACCAGGGGCCATGAAATTACCAGATAGACCTCAGGGGTGGTCTTGAACTTCTTTTCTAAGAGCTAAAACTGGGCTACTCCAAGTACTGCCTGTGAGCCTTTTCCTTTCTGGAGCTGCAGAGGCAGCTGGGGATGCAGCCAGTTGCAGCCATGGGCACTGAACACAGCCCAGCAGCTGGGACCCCCTCCAGCCCAACAGAGGAGGTGTTTGGCCCACGATTTTGCTCTCCTCCTCACCAGAGACATCCCTTAAATCACAGGACAGGAACTAGGCTGTGCCCCAGGCACAACTATCCTCATTTTGGGAGGCAATTACCAAAGTAGTGCGGAGTGTGTCCCCCTATCCCTCTGCATCCCTCCGCCCTGGGGTGGGGATGGCAGGGGAGGCCTCTGTGGTGATGGATCCACGGTCTCTCTAGAAGCAGTGCTTTGAGGTGCCCAGAGAGCAGCGGAGCTGCTTTGTCACCTGTCCACGGAGATCTGCCAGTAGCCCTGGTAGGAGACGGGGATCCAGCTGATGGCGCCGGTGAAATAGGACTCATCGATGCCCCCGAAGATGACCACACTCCCTGCTGCCTCCCTGGATGATGCAGGAAGGAAAAACAAAGGGAGGTTTTGCCGTGTGGCTCGGTGCAGGGCCGCGTGTCCCAGGGTGGGACGCTGATGGTGTCACTTCCCCGCTCCCCCCCGGCGCTGCCCCGGCACCAGGACCGGGGCCTTTGGAACCAGGAGCCATGGGGGAACCACGAGCCTGGAAACTCTTTCCCAGCGAGCCACAAGCCCGCTGGGGAGGCTCCCAGCCCCTGCACACGGTGACACAGACACAGCCTCCGCTGGCAGCAGTGACAAGGGAGGAGGCAGAGCCAGCAGCAAGGACGAGCATGAGGTGCGTGCCCCCCTCCCCAGCCCTGCAGGCTCACCGGGACAGGTAGACAGAAAAGAGGTGCTCCTGCAGCAAGCTCTGGTTCACCAGGTTATCAAAGACCGGCGTGATCCCGTCAGCAGCCAGGTTTGGGTATCCCAAGCCCAGGATGCCATCGAATCTGACGTGGACGAAGAAGGGGCCGGGCTCGGCGGTGCTCAGGCCGAAGAGCTGGTTGGTGTCCACCAGAGAAGCCACCTGGGGACGGGGAGGAGCCGTGAGGCCCGGGGCAGCCACTGGGACACTGGAGGTCATCCCGTGGGGAAGCAGCAGGGGATTGGTCCCCTGCTGCAGGTGGAGTGGGAACTTCAGACAAGGTTTATTGAAAAAGCCCAAAACCAGAGCCCCGAGGGGCCGAGAGAGGCTCTGTTCCTGTGAACCCCTGCGGAGGCACACCGACAGCTAAAAGGAAGATTTTTAGCTGCAGACGTACAGCAGCCTGTCTCTGCGTTAAGCATAAACATTCTCACACACTGAACTGTTACAGCAGCAGTTCTTCTCATGAGAAACTCCAGTTCTACGAGAGAAAGGATTCTGAACAATCAGATAAGCATTTGCACCTGCTGCCTGGTACGTGCTTTGTTCATGATTGGTTTAGAGAATTATTTACACTGTTTTAGCCTGTAAGGTTAGAGAGCTTGATTGTTAGCCAATCATGTACTGCTTGTCACGATGTGGATTATAAAAGGACTCTACTCCTAATAAAATTAGAAGTTATAATGTGAAGAACACATTATAGAAGCCTCTTCGTGCCTTGTTCGTTGAGAACAGCTACAAAGCCCTCCTCAGAGAGGGGAGGCTGGAGGTGGCTGCGTCCAACCTTTGTCGCAGACTATCAAGGGTTTGAACTCCGCAGCTTTGTCCCACAACTTTTAGTGATGGCAAGTCAAATGCATTTAATGAAAGATGAGTTATTTAGCAAGAAAATGAACAGACAAAGGATAACAGATGAAAGATCTTAATCAGCATCACTGCACAGGATGAAACTAAAGAACTACGAATAGGTTACGGCATAGCATAAACAGTGCAGTGTAGCAATGTACCTGTATTAAAGCTGGCAAAAGGAATGGGATTGATTAGGAGTCGAATGTAACTTGCCACCAAAACAACGATAATGTGCACAGATCCCTTCACTTAATCCCTGTGGAGTAACCATGAGGCAGCGTCCCCACTCACGGGAGAAACTCCACGTGCTGCCAGGAAAATGTGTGGAAGATTCCTGCTTTGTGGGAGTTTGGTGGGACTCTTAAAGTCAGCGTCTGTCAGTCGTGAATGCAGCTTGTTTCGCCAGATCTCACTTTAGCAGTGAGCTGTTTATTGGCAGCCGGGAGATGCCAGCCCAGCTTTAACCCCGTGGCTCCAGAATAACTCACTGCAAGGCCGCTTGTCCTGCTTGGGTTCCCTGGTTAACAAAGAGCAGGTAAGCTCTCGTGGGGGGTGGGGTGTTCTCCACAGCCCCAGCGGTGCCGTGGGGACACTCACGGTGACGGTGTCGGAGCCCACGGTGCCCTCCATCTCACCGGTGCCGTAGTGGATGGACAGACTCAGCCCCGTGCTCCTGTAGGTGGAGGACTGAGAGGGGTCAAACACCTGGTGGGTTTCTAGACAAGTGAGAAAACACAGAATTAAACCTTTGGGCAAGGTCAAGCCCAAGGGAGGTGTGAGAGGAGGAGCTCTGCTGGATTGCTGTTTGTTATCCTGCCTTCAGGAATAATTCAGCATTTGCTGTTCCTCCTTCCCCTGCTCCAGCAGCCAGGGATCCACAGGCATTCCCATCCCCTTGGAGAGATGGGTAAACTGAGGCACCGAGCAGCAATCAGGTCACCTGTGGAAGGCAGCTCTGAGCAGGTCCTACACCCCAAATATTGGTCATTCCAGCTCGTTGCACAGGTGCCATGGTCCCAGCTGGGTGATCCCCTCTGCCCTGGCAATGTCAGCCCGATTTTCAGGCTCGGTGGAGCCGTGACAAACCCAGGATGTGCAGCTGGGCCCGGCTCCTACTCACGGCAAGCCAGGCTGGTGCAGGACACGGAGGGAACCCAGAGGTCGGAGGAGCCGGTGTCGAAGACCACGGTGAAGTCCTGCGGGGGGGTGCCAATGGAGATGGTCCCGTAGTATTCCACCTGTCAGGGATGGATTTTAAGGCATGAAACCAAACCTGCAGCTTCCCCAGGCTTGGAACCTTTGTGGTTCCCTTCTTCATGGAGATCCCCTGCTTCTGGCAGAGCTCCTGGGGACATTTCTCTGTCCAGGGCCACCAGTGTGGGCAAGGAGGGGAGAAGGATGTGAGCCGAAGGCTTTGGGATAAAGGATTTGGCTTTGATCCCTGTGCAGCACAGACACAGGGATGGACATCCCCCAGACCGTCCCAGGGTTGTGTCCCTGGGGATCAGAGCCCATACTCACATCCAGGGCGTTCAGCAGGGGCTCAGTGGCCACCCCGGTTCTGTTGGGAAAAGCATGAGGGAATTTGGTACCGATGTCGTAGTGGTGATGCTGGAAGAATTGGTACAGCAAATCCTTCTCCCTGAGGATGTCTCTCAGCTTCTTCCCCCTTTCCAAGGGCAGCCTGGCACGAGGAACAAGGGAAAAAGAAGAGTCAGATGGGATTTTGCCGCCTGCAGCTCCAGCGAGCGGTGTTTGACACCTCTAATGTTCTGATCCAACAGCAGGAGCACAGGAAACTCTCCCAAAACTTTGAGTCAGGGATTTCCTCAGAAATCCCCAGAGAACCCTAGAAACCAGCCCACCCCCAGGCATCCCCTCATTCTCTGCACCCCTGGAGCAGCTTTGTGCAGCCTCAGACCTCAGCCCTGCTCCCCAGAGCCAGTAAAAGCCCCCGACTGCTCATTTCCCCCTTCCCTTCCCCCGGCAGTGCTGCTGCTCTGACTCACCTGGTGACACCCTGGCAGAGGGCAGAGGCAGCACAGAGGAGCACGAGGAACCACATCCTGCCAGCCCAGCCAGGGCAAATTCCCACTGGCTTATAAAGCCCCTGCCCACCCCACCTGCTGTGCCAAGGGCAGCCAGGAACAAAGGGAGCTGCCCCCTCCCCTCCTTTGGGCACCCGGCCAAGGCAGGTGGCACCCAGGGACCGAAGGACACAGCAAACACGAGCCACACGTCACCTGGCAGGGGGGAACTGTCCCCTTATGCCACCCACGATCCTCTCCTGGGGACCCCAAGCTCCCCACTGGATCCCAAATCCAAGCTCTCCATCCTTTAGGCCCCAAATCCTTCATCCTGACCAAGCACTGCCTGGCTGTGGCCAGGGAATCACAGAATTCCAGAATGGTTTGTGTAAAAAGGGACCTTAAAGCTCATCCAGTCCCACCCCTGCCAAGGGCAAGGACATCTTGCACTGTCCCAGGCTGCTCCCAGCCCCGTCCAGCCCGGCCTTGGGCACTGCCAGGGCATCCAGGGGCAGCCACAGCTTCTTGGGGCACCCTGTGCCAGGGCCTCACCTCCCTCACAGGGAACAATTCCTTCCCAATATCCCATCCATCCCTGCCCTCTGCCAGTGGGAAGACATTCCCTGTGTCCTGTCCCTCCACCCCTTGTCCCCAGTCCCTCTCCAGCTCTCCTGGAGCTCCTTTAGGCCCTGCAAGGGGCTCTGAGCTCTCCCTGGAGACTTCTCCTCTCCAGCTGAGCAATCCCAGCTCTCCCAGCTCCAGAGCAGGGGGCTCCAGCCTTGGGAGCATCTCCGGGGCCTCCTCTGGACTCTCCAGCAGCTCCAGATCCTCCTGCTGTTGCAGACCCCAGAGCTGGAGGCATCATTTCGGTCATTTCGGAGTTTGACTTTGGCACCCAAGGCCAGTTGCAAAGAGCGGCGGGCTCTCTGCGCACAGGAACGTCCCCCCGGGCTGGCGCGGGAGGGGCCCCTCCGCCCGCTGCCCTGTTTGACCCCGCCCGGGCTTTTACGCAGGTTTTCCCTCGGGTTTTCCCTCGAGTTCCCCTCGTTATCTCAAACCCCGTTAGCGCCACGGGACGCACGCAGGCCAAGGTGACCCCGCGCCGTGCCCGAGTGCGGGAGCATCGCGCGGCGCCCCGGCCCGTCCGCGCCCCGCTGGACCCGGTACCGCTCAGCGACAGCGGCCCCGAACCCAGCCCGGCCCGGCCGGGGGCACAGCCCGGGCTGCGGGGAGCGGGGGGTGCGACACGGACCCCCACCCTGCGTGCTGCTCGGAGGCAACAGCGTGTCCCCAGCCACTCCAGCCCTCCAGACCCCCGGGTTTCAGGAGACTGGGTTTCCTTGTGGATGGGAGGGAAATGAGTACAGTTTGGGGGGGTTTTCCTTTTTTTTCTTTTTTTTTTTTTCCCTTTTATTGTTTAATTTCCTGTGGGAATTGCCACTTCTGTGAGGATGCTGTGGGCAAAGCCACTCCGAATTTGGGGACTGGGATGTCCCTTGCACTGCAGGGACGCAGAGGGTTTCCACAATGGGGGTGACTCTTACAGTGCGGTAAAACAGGAATTTATAATGATTTATAATGATTTATAATGATTTATAATGATTTATAACGATTTTTCTGCTGAAATTGTCCGTGTGGTTTGTAGAGGAGTGGGGAGGGTCTGGGTCATGGCAGCTAAAAAGGTGACGAGGCTCATCTCTGTTTGGTGTCAGGAAGGAGTTCAAGATGGATTCGAAATGTGGGAAGTCATCAGGATGAATTGTAGGAGCCACCTTTGCAACAAAAATTTGCTCCAAGCCAAAAATTAATATTAAGAATAAATATAAATTGTTGAAATAATAAATATATTAAAGTAATGATATTACTATATAATGTATAAGGGACATATGCATTATAAAAACTAGAAACATAATGATACATTCTGTATTTTTATGCTATATGAATACATAAAGCTCCTGAAGTCCGGTGAAGAAGACACTAATTAGAGTAGAACAGAACAGAGAATTGAATATAAGATAATTAGAATAGAATAGAATTATAAGATAATTAGAATAGAATAAAAGAATGATAAGAGAACTATAGACTAGAATAAAACATCGTTAGTGAGGAGAATAATTAGGATAGAATAGAATAGAGTGGAATCGAGTGGAATAGAAGAGAAAAGAGAAGAGAAAGAGAAGAGAAGAGAGGGGAAGACAAGAGAAGAGAAGAGAAGAGAAGAGAAGAGAAGAGAAGAGAAGAGAAGAGAAGAGAAGAGAAGAGAAGAGAAGAGAAGAGAAGAGAAGAGAAGAGAAGAGAAGAACAGGATATTCCCCTGCTGTTTGGAAGCCATCCATGCAATTATTTTAGGTGCAGAATATTCCGACCTTGGTGCATCACCAATTTGTGGCGCTGGGTTTGTGACACCTCGGCCGTGTCCCGATCCCATCCCAGCCGTGTCCCGATCCCATCCCTGTCCCGATCCCATCCCAGCCGTGTCCGATCCCATCCCATCCGTGTCCCGTTCCCACCCCAGCCGTGTCCCGTTCCCATCCCAGCCGTGTCCCCTTCCCCTCCCAACCGTGTCCCGATCCCATCCCCGCCGTGTCCCGCTCCCATCCCAGCCGTGTCCCGCTCGCATCCCAGCCCTGTCTCGATCCCATCCCAGCCCTGTCCCGATCCCATCCCAGCCGTGTCCCGCTCGCATCCCAGCCCTGTCTCGATCCCATCCCAGCCCTGTCCCGATCCCCTCCCAGCCGTGTCCCGCTCCCATCCCATCCTGGCCCGTGCAGCCGCCTCACCTTGGAGCAGATCAAACAGCAGGGGACTCGCAGGTGCGGGGCCCCGAGGGGCCCTGGCTCCGTTCCCGGCGGCTCCGGGGATCAAAGAGCCCCGGGGCTCCCGGGAACAGGCGCTGTTGACTTTCCCCGTCCCTGCTTTGCCGCCTGGACTTCCCCCCCTCCCGCGGGAGCTTTGCACCTCTAGGGAGAAATTTGAAGGATATTTTCCAGGTTTCACTCCCCTAAATGCGCTTTGAAAGCAGCTCAGAAGCGGGACTTCTGTTAAATGGCAGGGAAAAGCTTCTGCATCACCTTTATTGCGGACAGCTCCAATCCACAATCTGAAATCAAGCACAGCCTGCTCTTCCAGCGGGGGTGTCCCTCTACTTAATCGAGGGATTTCCCACTAAATTGTCACGTCCTGTAGCTGGAAGCCAGTGGGAGATTGGCAATTCCCACTCCTGGGGTCTGGGGAGTCCCTCCAGAATGGGAAGTGAGGATGGTGAGAAGTTGCTAAGACATTTTGTTTCTTTTTGTCGTGGTGGAGTCTGCTGGGAGAAAATAATTTGCAATATTTTCCAACGCGAGATGTTCAAAAATTAAGCAAAAACTTCAAAATTATAGCCTTTTCTGTCCCTTTCCAAGCTTGTGGAAGGCCAGAGGCAGCCAATAAAATAAGGCAGCTTGATAAAAGAAACCCAAGCCATAAAATTATATATTTTTGGCAGTTTTATGAATTATTGCAGGGGTTTTCCTGAATTTTTCCCTCTCCTGATTGCCATGGGACCCCTTCCTGGGGGTTTTTGGGCAATCCATGTTGTCCCCAGTGCCACGTGTGGGTACCACAGACCCACCTCCCTGGGGATGCAGCACCCTCACAGCAGGATTTTCCCTCATAAATAAAAAGCAAAAAAATTCTGATGTTTTTAAAAAAACCATAAATAAATTCAACCTGGTCTTTGCAGTGTTTTATTTTCACCTATTTTATGACATTTTTGAGGGGCAGGAACAAGCACAAGGGAAGATTTTGCTGGGCCTCAAACACCAAATCCCAATGACTTCACGGGTGATGGGAACAGCTCCTGCCACAGCCACAGCCCAGGGGGCTTTGCCGATGGAAATTGGTGATGTCAGAGCACCAAACCCCCCAAAACCTCCCAAATCCCCCCGCTCCACTGCCCCAGCTCCCAGCTCCACAGGTTTTCCAGGAGCAGCTCTGCACACCCCCCAAATTCAGCCTTGTGGTTCAGTCCTGCTTCTGCCTGAAAGGAAAATAATCTTTTTTTTTTTTGGTGATTTTTTTTTTTCTGTAAATGCTGATTATTTTTAAACTTCTCTTTCTTTCTCTTTCTTTCCCGTGGCTGGGGGTTGCTGCAGGCAGCAGGAGGGAAGCTCAAGTGACACCCGAGTTTCCCACAAGAGATTCCAAGAGCAGAACTGCAAACACCTGTCCAAGATCACTTTGAGCACATTTAATCACCTTCCATATCCCCTCCTCCTCCTCTCAAAGTGAAGCTCCACAGCCTCGCACGGTGCCTCAGGCAGATGCTGAGGCTGGAAAATGTTTTCCTACATCCCAAAGAGCCACACCTGGCACAGCGCAGCTCCAGCCTCTTCCAAAGACATCGCAGCTCCTGGGAAAACCCGCTCCTTAATTCCCCACAGCTAATTGATATCGATGTGATTTCCCTGTGGGCTGGATTAGGTCATCCACCGGCAGCTGCAAGAGCTGCTTCCAGGATGGGAACGTGCTCAGGGAGATGCCAATAAGGATTTATTAATTTACTAATTCATGGATTTATTAGCTTATTGATGCATCGATTTATTCGTTTATCTATATAGCATTTATTTATTTATTTATTTATTTACTTATCAATTTATTTTAAATTAAATTAAAACTTCCTGGAATCCCACATTTCCCCACTGACACGGAGCCGAGAGGAGAAGCAGAAGGAGCAGCTCACGGGTGTGAATACCAATTTATTCATTTTTAATTTATCAATTTATTAATCTATTTATTTATTTATTTATTTATCAATTTATTTTAAATTAAATTAAAACTTCCCGGAATCCCACATTTCCCCACTGACACGGAGCCGAGAGGAGAAGCAGAAGGAGCAGCACACTTTGGTGTGACTTTACCCGGGCTGGGGCAGCGGGAGCAGCACCCGCGGATCGGNGAGGAGAAGCAGAAGGAGCAGCTCACGAGTGTGAATACCAATTTATTCATTTTTAATTTATCAATTTATTAACCTAACTATTTATTTATTTATTTATCAATTTACTTTAAATTAAATTAAATTAAAACTTCCCGGAATCCCACATTTCCCCACTGACACGGAGCCGAGAGGAGAAGCAGAAGGAGCAGCACACTTTGGTGTGACTTTACCCGGGCTGGGGCAGCGGGAGCAGCACCCGCGGATCGGGAAAATGAGCAATAAACGGAGGCAAAATAAGGGAAAAAAAAAAAAAAGAGAGAAAGGCACGAAGCAAAGAGCCCGAAGCGGCGATGGCCGCGTTCCTCCCCGCAGGAAGGAGGAGAAATCAGCGGGATCAGTCGGGGCTCCCCGCGCTGGAGCAGGAGGAGGCGCAGGAGGGGCAGGAGCTGGAGCTGCTCCCGAGCTCCTCCCGCCCTTCTCAACCCCCCGGGATTTCCCCTCGGAAGGGGCAGATGAGACCTGAATCTCAAACAAAGACAGGTCAATAAAGCAGCGAGGAGGGATAAAACCTCCTGCAGCCGCTTCCCGGCGGATTTCTCACTGAATCTGTATTTTCCAAGCACACCTCGATATCCGTATTTATTCCTGACGGGTGTCCTGGAGGATTTCATTGAGGGTTTGTGAGTATTTATCTAAAAGAGAACCAAAGAATGAGGTTCAGTTTTTAGCCCCTGGCTCCGTGATAAATATCCCACAGAAAAAGAGGTTTGGTTGCATTTATTTGGGAGCATAAAAGGAGGCAGAGAGGAGAAAATGTCTTTTTAAGTAATGAGGGTGCGTTTAAATTTGAATGTAATGTGTAAATACGTTGATTTATGGCCTCAGGTACAACCCTCGAATGGCTCCTGAGAGCAAAAGGGAATAAAAAGGCTGAAAAAGCTGGAAAAGGTGGAATCATCAGCTTATTTTTTAAATTTCTGCATCCTAGGAGGACGCAAGGGAGAACATCCCAGTGTGCTCAGCGCTGGAGGGGCCTCAAAAAAAGCAGAGAGCAAGAAATCCCTGCAGCCTCCGCCATGGGACGTCCCCACAGAGCTGGGATCCCTCCTCACTCCCCTCCTCAGCCCCTCTGGGAGCACAGCAGTGACAAGAGTTAAAATAATTTCAAAATAACAACAAAGAAAAACGGAAATACCCTTCCGTGGTCAGCACCTGCTCCTGAAATCCCAGACCCTGCGTTGGGCTGGGACTGTCCGGACAGGGCAGCACATCAACCTGCACCCCCAGCCCCAAACAACGCTGCGTTTGTGATTCTGACCCAGCTGAGGCCTGAACGGGCTACCTGCAAACAGAGGCTAGACAGGAGTAAGGGAATAAAGGTGGATATTTATTTGAAGGACTTCAAAGGCACATCCTGGGGAGCCACAGGCTGCCACTGCACCCTAGGATGGACCCCCAAGATGGACCCCAAGTCACGAGTTCTTACCCCAGTTGTAGGTTTTGGTACATTTGCATATCAGCATAAATTCGCCAATTAAAACTTCAGCTACTGATGGAATTCCCCCCAGCTTGGCCCCCCTTTCTCAAGATGTTGGGTTACACATTCTGGGCCCAGTACAATCTGAATTGTCCTTGCAGAGCCAGCCTGGAGAGGTTTGTTATGTCTGTCACAGTCTGAGAGAGCAGCAGCTCACAGGTTACAAGGCAGCTCAGAGTTACACACTGAGTGCTACAGGATTGGAGCAATATGAAAGTTAAAATCCAAGGCATCACAGCAGGATGGATTTTCCCAGCCCTGGGCTCTGGGGCTCCTTCCCAGCATCAGGAATTCACCCTCCGTTGGCTTTTCCCACTGAGGAACAAACACTCCGATTTTTGGGGCTGATTTTGGGGCTGTTCCCTGCTCGATCTGGGACAAATCAGGGCCCGGGAGCAGCCCCGTCTGGGAAACACTGTCCGAGGTGATGGTTTGGCATTGAAATACGGCTTTGAGCAGGATTTTGTGGGTTTTTTGGTTTGTCTGGTTGTTGTTCGGTTCTTCCCCCCGCCCCGTGGGTGGTTTTTTGTTTATTTGGTTTTGGGGTTTTTTTGGGAGAGGGTGATTTCTGTTTATTTTTGGGTTTCTTTTGTTTGTTTTGGGATTTTTTTGGGAGGAGTTGGGCGGGTTTTTTTCTTTTTTTTTTTTGTTGTTGTTTTGTTTGTTTTTTGGGGGTTATTGTTTGTTTGTTTTGTTTTTTTGGGTTTTTGGGAGGTTGTTTTTGAGAGCATCAATCTGCTGCTAAATTATCAACCGAACGAGTTAAAAAGCAGCCCCAGCGCTCCCCGCCCTCAGCCCAGCCCAGGTTTTGCTGTGGAGCTGCATCACCGAAGTCTCCCCCACCCGGGCTCGAATTAAGGAATCAAAAACCTCTCCCTGCAGAAATCCCGCGGCCGGGAATGGATCGGGAGAGGTTTTATTCGGGAATTTCCTTGCGAAGGGGCTGACAGAGCAGAGAAGATGCAGCCCCCTCTGCAGAGCGGGTGTTTGTAATTTGTATTTGTGTTTGTATTCCTGTTTGTATTTGCGTTTGTGTCCTGTGCTGCTTCCCAGGAGTGGGGAAACAAAACCCCACAAATAAAGGCAATTTCAGTCCAAGCCATTCCCGCGGGCTGGGATACAGCAGGAAGCCCCTGGACACTCGGGATGGGGTTCTTTGTGCTCCCAGCTCGGCCACGGAGAAAGAAAAGTCAAATAAAAAAAAGTAAAAATCAAAATCCTGCTGCACTTCTCTTCCCCCATCAACAACATTTTAACTTCCCGAGCTGACAAGCCAAGATCCACGGCCGGGCACAGCCGGGAAGGGCTCAGCGGTGCCTCATTAGTGCCGCGAGTTCCCGATCACTCAATCAATCAATCAATCAATCACTGCTGCTCCACAAACCCCCTCCCACCGCCGGCACGACGCGATTTTGGGGGACCCCCAATGGAAAACCGCTCTGAGCGTCACTTTTAACCCCTCTGTGCCCCAAGGGGAGTGGATGGGGGTCCTGGCCCCGGCCGTACCCTCGTGTCCGGTGTCCCTGCATCCCAAACATCCCAAACCTGCATCCCCTGGTCCCACTGCGGGAGGATGCTCTGGCCGTAGAGGTGGGGCAGGGGCACCATTAAAACCCCACCTGAATTACCTTCGGCTCTGCAAGGCCTGGGCGGTGCTGCGGGAGGGAGGGGACGCGACTGAGCCACGCTCAGGCGGATAAAGCCGAGGAGACGAAGGAAAAAAGCCAAATATCGCCACTGTGCCGCGTGCCCTGCGGGAAAATACACCCAAGGAGGGCCGGTTTGGGGGTGCGGATTTGTTGCGAGTGCCCCCAGGCCTGGGCACGGTGCCGAGGTGAGGCGGCAGCGGCACGGCGGGGTTCGGGAGGGTCCCGGGACCAGCGGGTTTTGGGACGCCCCCGGAGTATCCCCGCAGAGCCGAGCGCGCCCCGAGCCCTTTTGGCCCAGCGGAGCCGCCGTCGCGGGGTCACGTGGGCGGCGGCGGTGCCCGGCGCGGGGCGGAAGTGGCGGCGCGGGGCCATGGAGGGGACGCTGGAGCAGCACCTGGAGGAGACGTGAGGGGCCGGGGACACCGGGGGGCACGGGGGGACACCGGGGGGTACGGGGGGACACGCGGGGCCTGGGGCCCGGGCCGGCCCGGGGGTCCCGGCTGTGACCGCCGCTGTCTCCCCGCAGCATGAAGAGCCCGGCCGTGGTGGGCGTCCTGTGCACCGACTCGCAGGGGCTCAACCTGGGCTGTGAGTGAGCGAGCGCCGCCGGGAGAGGGCACCGGGGCCGGGCCGGGCCCTCTGTGGGCTCCCGGGGGCGGGGGGCACCGGGCACTGCCCCGGGGGACTGCCGGGCTGGGGACGCCGGGTCCTGCCCATTGCCTCCAAAGGCTCCCGGGGATGGGGGGCACCAGGCGGGGGCACCTGGCACCGCCCGGTCCCGTTAAGGGCTCCCAGGGGCGGGGGGCACCTGGCACCGCCCCACGGAGGTCCCCGGGTTGGGGCTGTTCCAGGTTAGGGGACACCGAGCCCTGCTCGGGACCTGCCCGTCCCCTCCCCGTCTGGGGTACCCGGCCCTGCCCTGCATCAGCGCCACTCTGAGCACACCGGGCCCTGTCCTGCTGTCCCGCCCCATCTTCGGGTGTCCCCAAGGGCCACCACCTGCCTGTGCCTCGGAGGAAACCAGAGCTGGCTCTTCCCGACGCTTAAATTGAGGATTTTTAGTGGATTGAGAGGAACCATTTGGGGAGAGGCTACATCAGCCCCCGGGAGGGAAATGGGCTGGGGCAGGATCAAACCCCCTTGGCCTGGGGGGGCCAAGGGGCCTCTCCCAGAGCTCTGCCCTGGCACACGGGGCTTTATCCATGCCCTCCCACCTCGGCAGGCAGAGGGACCCTGTCGGACGAGCACGCCGGCATCATCTCGGTGCTAGCCCAGCAGGCGGCCAAGCTCACCTCCGACCCCACCGACACACCCGTGGTGTGCCTGGAGTCGGATAACGGGTGAGTTCCCAGCCTGGAGCTGCCACTTCGCCTCACCTTTGCCTTCCCCCAGCCCTGGGAGCCCCTCGGAGTGAGATCCCTGGGGCAGCTCCTCCTCTGGAGCTGCAGGGGCAGCGGGGG
>WEKY01059128.1:142544-165162 GCA_013390045.1 Picathartes gymnocephalus
TATAAATAATATACATTATATAAAATATAAAATACTCCAATATCAATATAATAGATATTATAATACTACAAATATATAAATAATCATATAAAATACTATACAATATAGCTAGATTTATAACATCTAATGTATTTCTATGAAGCAAAAATATAGAAAAAATACCTAGAAACAACTGAATTTCTATATTATACAAAGCCAAGTCTGCCTTGAGGCTGAGAGCTCCTGTTCCCTCAGGCATCACGGAGATGCTGAGCCAGCTGCTCTCGGGATGGGTGGCCGACCACAACTGGACCAAGAAGTACCATTTGCACGTCACCTACCTGCTCCTGTGCGGGGCCACCAACCTGCTGGGGCCCCTGGCCACCACCTTCCCCCTGCTCCTCGCCTACACCGTGGCCTTCGCCGCCTTCTGCGGGGGCTTCATGGCTCTGGTGCTGCCGGTGCTGGTGAGTGCAAGGCGCGCCCAGCCGGGGCTGCGGGTCCTGCTCCAGTGCCAGGATCACCTGCAACACAGCGGGAGCTGCAGCGGGATCCTGCTGGAGGCACCAGAGATGCTCCCAGGGCGGCTGCCAGGCTGCGAGAGCTGGGAATTCTCAGCCTGGAGAGGAGAAGGCTCCAGGGAGAGCTCAGAGCTCCTGGGAGAGCTGGGAATTCTCAGCCTGGAGAGGAGAAGGCTCCAGGGGAGCTCAGAGCTCCTTGCAGGGCCTGAAGGGGCTCCAGGAGAGCTGGAGAGGGATTGGGATGGAGGCATGGAGGGACAGGACACAGGGAATGGTTTCCCACTGCCAGAGGGCAGGGATGGATGGGATATTGGGAAGGAATTGTTCCCTGTGAGGGTGGGGAGCTGTGGTTGCCCCTGGATCCCTGGCAGTGCCCAAGGCCAGGCTGGACGGGGCTGGGAGCAGCCTGGGAGCCTGGAAGGTGCCCGTGACTATGGCAAAGGTGGCACTGAATGAGCTTTAAGGTCCCTTTTTACCCAAACCATTCCAGGATTCTCTGACTCAGATAGGGAGGCACCATTATAATTTGGAATTTCTTTCTGGAAGGCATCCAGAGTTTAAAACTCCTTCCTCAAAGTCTGGGAGGCAGAAAAGCCTCTCCCATCCCAGTAATTTCCACGCCAGCCTTAAGGAGGCGAACGGATTCCAGGCTGGATCAGACCTACAGGGGCAAAGTCCTTCCAAAGCTGCAGCTAAAGGGGAAATTCCCCAGAAAAAGAATCAAATAATCTCTTGTGCTTTAAAAAAAAAAGAAAAAAAAAAAATTCAATTAATCTCTTGTGCATATGCATTCCTGTGAACCTAATCACTAATTATCCATTTTGGTTTCCAAACAGGTGGACCTGGTGGGTGTGGAAAAGCTCCACAGCTACCTGGGCTTTGCTGCCTTCTTCGCAGGGATAGCAGCCATGGGAGGACCCCCCTTAGCAGGTAACTGATGTTCTATAAAACATTCACTCACCCCTGAAATCCTGGGATAAAACATGCTGCTGGCTCACTCTCCCACAGGGATCCATCCCAGGATGGGCTTTCTGTTCAAAGGGAGAAAAAAAACCATCCTATTTCAGAAATGTATTTTTATAGACAGGCAACATTTTTCTTGGGAATTTGCAAAATGCAACCAGCAGCTTGGAAAATGCTGCCTGGAATATTTAGAAAATGCTGCCTGGAATATCTGGAAAAGGCAGCGAAGCCCCATGTGCACAGTTTAGCCCCGATCACAGCAGGATAACGAGCACATTACCCTGGATTTTACTCTCAACAGTGTTAAAACAACACTGAACTCGGACTGGAGGGACTGGAGGGGAAGCAAGGAGAGCAAGGAAAAGCAAGGACAGGCTCAGCAACATCCCCACCAGGCAGAGGCACTGAAACACCAGGAGAAGCCTCAGTAATCTCTTGTTTTGACACAGATTACACAGCTCAGCCAGCAGAGCTCTGGGCCCAGAGATAAGGGGAATGAAAAGCCTTTGCTCTTCTCCCTCTGCCAGGAAACCAAGGCAGCTGTGAGGATTTGGGAGATTTCACGTGCTCAGAAAGGAGTGTCCAGCCTCTGCTCAGGAGCAGGGGACTTGTTCTCTTCCAAGCAGCTTGGCCAGGACAAAGCTTTTCCCTTCCTGCAGCCCAACAAGGCAACTGCTCCTGGGCTGAGCCCCAGCGTGGGCAGCAGGAAAGGGGGGATTCTTCCCCTCTGCCCTGTCCAGGTGAGACCCCACCTGCAGAGCTGCCCCAGCCCTGGGCTCCAAGAGCAGGAGGATCTGGAGCTGCTGGAGAGTCCAGAGGAGGCCCCAGAGATGCTCCCAGGGCTGGAGCCCCCTGCTCTGGAGCCAGGCTGGGAGAGCTGGGGGTGCTCAGCTGGAGAGGAGAAGGCTCCAGGGAGAGCTCAGAGCCCCTTGCAGGGCCTAAAGGGGCTCCAGGAGAGCTGGAGAGGGACTGGGGACAAGGGATGGAGGGACAGGACACAGGGAATGGTTTCCCACTGGCAGAGGGCAGGGATGGATGGGATATTGGGAAGGAATTGTTCCCTGTGAGGGTGGGGAGGCCCTGGCACAGGGTGCCCAGAGCAGCTGTGGCTGCTTCATCCCTGGAAGTGTCCAAGTCCAGGCTGGACGGGGCTGGGAACACCCTGGGACAGTGGAAGTGTCCCTGCCCATGGCAGGGGGTGGAAGAGGATGAGTTTTAAGGTCCCTTCCAACCCAATCCATCATTTTTCGTTCCCTGCCCTCCAAATCCCCTGCCCCCAGCCTGCAGAGGCACCTGGCTCGAAGCTGCCAAGGATTCTGTAAATTCCAGCTCCATGCAAAGTTTCAGCAACGCTGCTGTTCCACCAGCACAGGAAAAAATTTATTTTCCTAATCAATATCCCCGGGCTGCTTCTGCTCTGTCCGTGGGTGCAATTTCAAGCAGCCAAAACATTTCACTGACCAAGAGCTCCCCACTGTCGGGGTGATGCCCAGCCTGGATCCCAGATCCCTGCTGCTGCACAGGGTGTGCACTCAGCAGGAAGCCACCCCTCAATCCTGCTGAATCCCGTGACACAGTAACACCCAGCAGGAGCTGAACACCTTGGCTGTCTCTTACCCACACTCACACTGCAGTTCAGTTCCCATCCCCTTGCAATGTATCTTCACTGATGGGAGAAAGCCTTTTGCTTTCTGCACTGGGTTTGTAAAGGAAGCAGGTTTCCTGCAAAAAGCTTTCCATAGAAATCAGGCTTAATGCAGGTGGGATAGATAAAGGCCAATTAAAGCCAAGAAGCAAAACACTTCCTGATCCATCTCCTTACAGGCAGAGCAAGATGGAAACAATCCAGAGCTCAGGATTCAGGTCTGGGGTCCAAGATAAATCCTGCAATTTTCTCTTCCAATGCAGTTTTAAGTGTGAAAACTGAGTGAGACCAGAAACTCCTGAAGAAGTGTCCAAAACCACCTGCTCCTTGCAGAATGCAGGATTTAAATGCTCTGTGAGGCCGTGGGATTTGGTGCTCTCACCTCCCAAAAACCTTGAGTTTAGAATTACAATTTTATCAAACTCAAGTGCTTTTACGCAATGGAAGTAACAACGATGGATAATGAGAACTGCAAAGGTTAAAACTGCCTAATTTGCGTATTAGATCAAAGCCTAAGGCAAGGAAAAGGTGACTTACCTGCAAATCTGTTCAGCTGAAAGCCCTGAAATCCAGGGGCAGCTGGCAGGACCCAAAGGGGGAGTCTGGAGTCCCCTTCAGAGCTCCCCATCCACGGGCACCTCCGGATGCTGCCACGCTGAAAACACCCAACCCAAACCAGAACAAACATTGTTTTGGCAAGCTGAGGAGAGAAGGGCACAGTTTATGCCCACAAGCAGTACAAACCACTGACTCCAAGTGCAAAAGAGCTGAGCCAAAGCATGTAATGCAAATTCTAGCAGAGATTCCAGCCCCCAGAGCACAAACTCCAGTCCCAAGAAATTGGGGTGGCAGAAGGGGAGAGGATGGAGTCACCCAATAGCTCTGCTGGCACACATATGTAGATGATTTCTGAATTTTGCCTTTACCTTCCCACTGAATTTTGCTCCTCAGGGTATCAGGAATAAATAAAACTTCTGATTAAAGATCAGCAGCACCATTTAAACAGCCTGACCCAGTGCCGGGAATGTTTTGTTTGGATCACGTTGGTGCCTGGCATTTACCAGCATTCCTTACAAAACTGCTGCTTTGCTGGAGTTTGAACACCACAAGCTCCTCGTTCTGCTTTCTGCAGCAGGAGTGATTATTTTTTTGGCAAAGAACTGGGGGCACAGAGACTGGAGTTGCCTCAGAAGGCTGGGGTGTGATGGAAGCTGATGGCTGTGCTGCCAGTGAGGCAATACTGGTAAATCCCACTGCACCTACATCTCATTCAGTACCAAAAAAACCCCAGGAAAGAAAGAATTAACAAGTATCCTGAAGGATATTTTAAGAATAATTGCAATAAATCAGAGCTCAACTGGAGTGCTCTGTCCTGTTCCTCTCACAAATAACTACGTCAGCATCCCTTCTCCTCTCCAAATCCCAGAGACTTCCAGGCAGCAACACCAGGTCCCAGCCCTGGGAATGAACCACTCCACAACAACCTCAGGGTCATGGGAGAGTCCCCCAGAGCAGCTCCACGGGATGGATCCTCCTCTCCAGCTGCAGCTCCAGCTCCTCCAGCGCCACAGGACCTCCCTGAGGAACAAACACAGGGACTCCCCCCACCCCGAGACAGCAGTGAGCCGACAGAAACCGAAACTGGGCAAAAGCAGCTTTGCCTCTGCTTTATAAAACCCTCCTGCAGCTGTGGAAATCCACAGCAGGGAAACGTCGGGGCCTCTGCTCCCACACAGATCCCAAGGTTTTCCCTTTCCTTCCGTGTGTCCCAGCCCAGGATCTCAGGGACTGTGTCATGTCCCTTTCCGGGTTCAGGAATCCCAGATTTGGGGCAGATCTGCTGTCTGTGTAAATCATGGAAGCCCCTGGATGTCTGCACCCCACAAATGTCTCCAGAGCAACTGCACTTCACGGCAGCAGCAGCAGATCTGCCCCACATCCACCCATCCCACACCACACTTGGGACTGGATGAGGATTTTTATCTGCAGCAGCATCTCCCACCACTTTGTAGATTTTAGATTCTAAAGAGAGGAATTCTGCACCTTTCAAAGGACTGCCCAGACCCGAGAGGATTTGCCAGGACCAAACCCAACACTTGGAGGTCACTTTAAAAGGTGACCTGTGTCCTCCACAGATTCCTGAGACTTGATGGAATTCAGCTGTTCCTTTTAGGTCCTCCCAGAGGAACTTTTATCAAGTTCACTTCCAGCTCCTGGCCTGGGGTCTCTCCTATTAGACAAAGTGCATTAAACTGGGTCTGCTCACAAGAAGACAGGGCTGGAGAACAGGGGGTTTGCAGCCTAGATGTTGTAAATACCAGCACGTGCAAGTCATCCCTTCAATCCAACAGGATCTTCCATCAGCTACATTTGGCCCACTTATTTAAACAGGAAAAAAAAAACAACAATTCAGAGATTAAATTCAATCAAATTAAACCCCATGTCCACTACAAGGATCAAAGTTGGCTCTGGGAAGAAATGACCTACATGTCATTCCCTCACAGGAAATGCTGCCCAGAAAGAGTTAAAATAATTTAAGGAAAATATCTGAGCAATTCTTAGATGGGAACACACATCCTTTGCCTCCCACCCACATCCCCAAATGATTTTTTTCACTGAGGAAAGTCCCACAGCTTTAATAACAAGGTTCTCTCCTGCAGGGTGGCTCTACGACTACACCCAGACCTACGTCTGCTCCTTCCTCTTTGCTGGAGCCTGTGCCCTCATCTCACCTATTTCCTTCTTCTTCGAGCCTTCAGCCCAAAAATGGAAGCTAAAAAAAGCCAATTTGAGCAAGAGCCCCAGGTCTGGCTGAAGTTTTAAAGGCTGGGCTTTGACTGCATCCATGCTGGGAAAGGCACTGCCTGTACTGGGAAGCATCAACAGCAGCAACACTGAACACTGGAATTTTTGGGTGCCAGATGCAGTTTGTATACTGGATATTTCTCCTGATTAAAGCCATCTGAGAAATGCACAGGGTGAAGTGTTACTTGACGGGAAAAAGGCAGCCCACAGTGTGGATGGGCCTGGGTTTCACTGTGCCTGTTTTGCCCCTGAGCTGGGTTTTTCTGCCTCTCAGGTTTAACCCTCAGCCCGAGAGCTGTGTCCTTGCCCCAGCAGAGCTGGCTCACTCACCTGGTGGGATGAGCAGCCAGGGAGCTCCAGTGCCAGAGCCCAGCTGAGATTTCAGCTCCTTCTGTTCACAGCTGGCCCCAGGGGGGACGCAGGGGAGGGCCAGGGAGATCAGGGTGACACTTCCATGAGGAGCAGGAGCCCCTCTCTCTGCGGGAAGGATGCTGCAGCGGGGCCTCTCCATCTCCCAGGCACAGCACAGAGGACCTGGAGGCAAAGCCAGTTTCAATTAAAGCCAGAACCACAACACAGCAAAGTCAGAGACCAAACCCAGCCCTCAGCCTCCTCTGCCCTTCTCCCCAGCTTCCCAACCAATCCAGAGACCCCCTGGAACTCCATGCACACACAAAGGCAGCTCCAATGCTGAGCCTGGATTCAACCAGCACCCCACAGATTTAATTTGGATGGATAAGACACAACACAGCAGCTTTCACTTTCTTTCCAGAGGCAAAGTTGCAATTTTTTGCATTACCACCAGATATTTGAAATTATTATGTCAACCTGGGATATTCATTCCAGCCATAGGCATTATCCTTCTTTTTACCTTTCCCTTTTTTTAATCATTAAATTGTAAAGAGATCTAATTATCCTCTTTTGTTTCTCACCCCTTTTATTCCTCATCCCTTTTTTTAATATTAAGCCACCAAGAGAGTCGTTTCTCCTATAGAAACACTCCTTTAAACTGTGAAACAGGATATTTCAAGCCCAAAATTAGGTGTTCTATATTTAATGAAGAGCTACAGAATACTGTAACAGTTTCAAGGAGCTCAAACACTGTCACAGGTAAGAAAGTTCCTCCACAGATGATGGGCCAAATCCAGCAGTTACACAATTACACAGCGCCAAAGAAACTGTGCTTAAATGAGGGGAAAATTACAGAGAATGTGGAATATCAGTGCTGCAAACCAGCTCATTTTTCACGTGCTGTTTCACAGCTTCTCCCCAGCAACCTGCAGCAGCAAGGGCTTTGGGAATGCTCCTTTCACACTGTAACCATCAGCCCTTTGCACCTGACACCTCAGCATCCCACACGGCGTGATGTGGACGGACCAGTTAATACCTGCACCCAGGACAGGACCCCTAAGGGGGCCTTTTCCACCAGGATTTCTGGATAAGGTTATTATTTCTGAAGTGTTTAAGGCACTGGGAGTTGAAGGGAGATGAGCAGGTACCGTACTCAGCCAATCCTGCACCGAGGCCTCAGCCAAAACCTGATGCAGCAGGGACGAAGCTTTCATTTAAAAAAATCTGAGTTTTCACCTCTTGAAACATTGAAGTTCCTCACTCTCCCTCTCACCAAATCAAACATTACCAGCAGCTTTGGTTTGCTGCTCTAACAGGAACGATGTGGGAGCCTTGGCTTCAGCTTCTCCAAACCTAAAGCTTTAAATCCCCACTTATTCTGCATCTCCCTAAGAGCAGCTGTGCTTCTGGCTTTTAGCAGAGTGGGACCAAAGCAATGTGGGGATGGAAAGAGCCACCCCACCAGCTCCTCACCCTGCTGTTCCCACTCCACACAATCCCAGCACCTTTCCCTGTGCTCTGCTCTCTCCCTCTCCCTGTAAAGGAAGCCTCTGCTCAACACCTTCCTCCTTTCAACACAAGCCCTGTGATATTTTCACCTCTTTTGCCACCACGGAACAACCTGGCAGGATGTGGTGGGCACACCTCCCATCCCATCTGCTCCATTCAAACCTCCAGGATCTTAAGGAGAGTCCTCCCCTGTCTCTCCATCAGCCCAATACGTCACCAATTCCTGACCCTTATTTAGCAAAATGGGAGTGCCTTGTCCCCCCACCTCTTTCCTTCTGCAGAGGAGCAAACAGCTCAGGAGCTCCCATTTCCCACATCCCACCCCATGGATGGGCACCACCAGCCTTTACTTGACCCCAAAATAATCCTGCACAGGCAAAGCACCTTTCTCCAGCCACAATTACCTCTTGTCTATCCAAAACTCTGGAGGAAACCAATGCCCACAGTGAGAAACTCCTGCCAGGAGCCCTGCACCATCCTGCCAGCGGGCTGGGAAGGGGGAGAAGAGTCTTCAAACCTTTGTCTTTCCACTGAGCAGGCCCAGGGTAAGGGCTGGTGGTCAAACACTGCTCTGCTCACATCTCGTGCTGGGAAGGCAAGCACAGAACAGATGGTTCAGTTCCCCTGGCAGCTCTGGAAACCAAAGACTTTTATTGACTTGCAGGATACAACACGTGCACGAGAGAAACCAACAGGAAGCAGGATGGGAACGTCTGCCCCCAGGAAGGTTTTCCCATCCCACTGAAGTCATCTTGCAAACCACTTCATAAAGCTGTTTTTGCCTAGTGCAGAACACGACAGGGTGTGTGGAGAAATGCAAGAGCAGGGCTTGCAGGGACACAAATGAGGTTAAAAGCTGCAATCTGAGGTGGACCAGAAAACCCCTTTTGTCTCTACTTCCTTCACAGAATGCCAGAATCATTAAGGTTGGAAAAGCCCTCCTGGATCACCGAGTCCAAGCTGTGACTGATCCCCACCTTGTCCCTAGCCCAGAGCTCTGAGTGCCACCTCCAGGCATTCCCTGGACACCTCCAGGGATGGGCACCCCAAACCTCCCTGGGCAGCCCCTGCCAAGGCCGGAGCACCCTTTCCATGCAGAAATTATTCCTGAAAATGTTTCCCTCACTCAAAGGAAATTCTTCCCTTACTGATCTGCGGTAGAGAAAACGAGCAGCAATGGCTAAAAATTATGCTCAGCATGAAAAAATGTGTTACTGAAACACGGTGCCTTCTCAGCCATCCCTCCCCATCTCGGGAAGGAGGTGGAGAATTGGATCCCTCCTGCCTTCCAGCCCTTGTGTAGCTCACAGGCAGCATCTCCACACTTTGCATTGGAAAGAAATCACCAACGACCTCCTGGATCTTTCCAAGAAGAAAATTTCGCTCACAATAAATCAAACCCCTCGGAGAAGCAATGCCAAGCCCAGCACTGTGCCCTGAGTCACTCGGGGGAACGCTTTCCTGCCCAAGCTCATCCTCTGCACGTGGGATAACGTGCCATGGCCAGCTGGACCTTGATGGGAAACTGCATTTGGAAGCACTTTAACCAGGATTCAGTGGTTTAAAAACCTTCTAAAATTCGTGGTGCAGAAAAAAGATCTCTCCAAAGATCCCGTGACCTTCAGGGAACCAGAGCTGGCTGGAAGGAATCCCAGTGACCACAGGAACCCAAGAACACAGCCTGCCAATTTTCACTGTACCCCAACAAAGACCTGGTACAACACCTGAGTCCCTTTGGGCAAAAAAACCCTCAAGAACTTCATTCAGATAATTAGTTTTCTGAGCACTGACAGACAGAGGACTGACACCCTGAATCCTGATTCGTTTGAGCACCACGGGATGAAGAAAGCAAGACGAAAACATGGAATTGGCTTCTCCAAGAAGAAATGGCAGCTAAGGATTACCCCTGGGTTTGTGGTACCCAAACAGCTGGGCTGCAGCTGCCATCCTTCCTGGGAAGGAAACGCCTTGCCATTGTTAGTCAGTGATTTATTCCCAGGTGTAATCCTGCAGGAGGAGTCCCCAGGAGCTGCTCCCAACGCCTGCGAGGCATCCTGGCAGCACTGGTTTATGGGCTGGGCATCTGCTGGGTCTCAAACCTGCTTTAAGTGATGTTCCAAGTGCCAGGATAAAGAGCTGCTAAGGTTCAGCTGGGTCTATCAAAGCTAGGGAAGTCGGTGCAGCCGGAGATGCCATCAGGAGGCACAGTGCATGCCCCATTCCCACTGGAATTATTTTATATTATCAGTTTATACAGTCAGTATACAGCCCTGAGTGTCCTGGCTACCAGCTGCAGGCTTCCCTTCCTTGTTCTGTATTCTGGCTCATTGAAAGGCAGGATAGGGCTCCTAAAACATGGATTTGGACATTTCAAAGTACAGAAAATAAACCTCTCCCTGCACCACGCTCTCCATGGTCAGGCTCTGCCCTTGATAAAAAACATAATCTACTAAAAACCAAGGCTGTGACTTTCCCAGCACTCCTCAGATGCCAAGAGCAGATAAACCCAGGCACTGGGCACAGAGGAAGTTGATCCTGACGTTTATCATATAATAAGGAACAGTCTTTATCTTGCAGTGAAATCCCCTGCAAGGGCTGGGCTGGGATTATCTCGGTTGTTTCTCCAACGTGCCTGAGCTCTGGGTTTGCTTGGAGAGCAGCCTGGGAGTGCCACACCCCCTCGGGGGGCTGAGACCGGGGTGAGGGGCAAGAACTTCGGGTTTATCCCAATCCCTTCGACCCTTCCCAGGGGTTGTTTGAACCCAAACCCACCGCAAAGCTGCTCGTCTGCAGTGCTGCCCTGGAACACAACCGCAGGGGGTAAATCGACATAATTCCCATTTTAAAGGTGAACAAGAGGCTTTTTCACAGCTGCGGCAGCACAAAGCACACCCCAGACAAAGTGCTTCAGCTACCAACGCTGCAGAGCTTTCTGTGTTTACCTTAAGCCCCATGAAGAAAGCCAAAAGCAATTGAAAAGAGCTGGCTAGGGATGTGACAACAGGGCCTTCCAGCAACAGGAAGTGTGGCTGTTCTTCCCTCCCCTCTTTGGCACATACTGAGTGTGGTCTGGGCTGTTTACTCACCCTCACACACACTGATAACAGGAACACTCTTTTTTTCGTGCTGGTTTCCCCCTGAGCCTGGAGCACGTCCTGCAGTCTTGTTTACAATGCAGAGCGTTATTAGGCTGCAATTCACCAAAGCCTGAATTAAAAAGTTTCACGTCTGAGGAGCTGAAAGCCTTCATAGGAGGTGGGAGTTGTTTGGAAAGTAAGAATAAAAATCTTTTAAGATACCATAATGCTTTTCACTGAAGTCCATGGGAATTCATCAGCAACTGTAATGAGCAAAAATTAAAGCAGATGTTTGAAACCCCAGAATTTTTAGCTTTAGCTGAGATCCCCACGGGAAAACTTTCCAGCCTGCAGAAACCACAAAGGGGACGGGAGCTCTTGCTCATGGCCACGGACAATTCCAGAAGTAATTCATGTGTCAAAGTCTCTTTTCCAAAGCAGACTTTGCCTCTGAAGCCACCACCAAGCTTTGCAAAACTTTCCCCTTCAGATATTCCTCACGTGGGCAAGATAGAGCCAGGATTGTACTCTGGAAGAAAGAGGCAAAGGGTGTCTTTACAGCACCCCAGGGACAAAGGGAACACCAATAAACCGAGCTCCAGCCCCTCCAGCCTTTGGTCAAGCTGGAAAGGAGTCACAGGCACCCTGGCTGACACAAGGGCAGTCCCAGGGATGGAGTGGCTGGGATTGGGCTCTCCCAGCCCCAAGCTGCTGTTGGGATGCAGCTCTGAGTGCCACGAGGAACAGCAAAGGCACTCTCAGATATCTGAGAGCTCAGAACGTGCTGTGCCTTAGTGCCAGAGGGGAAAGCTGGGCTGCCAGTGGTGAAACACAAGGACTTAGAATCACAGAATCCCAGGATCGTTTGGGTTGGAAGGGACCTTAAAGCTCATCTTGTTCCATCCCCTTCCATGGGCAGGGACACCTTCCACCATCCCAGGGTGCTCCAAGCCCTGGCCAGCCTGGCCTGGGACACTTCCAGGGGTGGGGCAGCCACAGCTGCTCTGGGCACCCTGTGCCAGGGCCTGCCCACCCCCAGAAGGAAGGATGTCTTCGAATATCAAACCTGAATTTCCCCTTTTTCAATTGAATCCATTCCCCTTTGTCCTGTCACTCCAGTTCCTGACGAAGAGTCCCTCCTGTATTCTCGTACACAGTCTCGTCTTCACCCAGCCAAGAGAAGCAGGACGAGAAACATCAGCATCCCCTTTTCTCACCGTGTGCTCCCCAGAAGCCTCAATGACAGCAGCTCAAGTGGTTCAAGACCTCATCCTGCCCTGAACCTCTGCCCAGGTCAGAGCTGGAGCAGCCCGGGCTGGCAACAACCAAAGCAATCCCTTGGCCAAGGGGGCTGCAAACACCCCCATGGCCCAAAGGACATCTCCTCTCTATGGGCAAACAGAGCTGAACAATCACCTTGGGAAACCTCACCGGCTTCCCTTCACTCCAACCCTTCTGCACCCCTCGTGTGTCCTCAGACACACATTTGTGTCCTCAGACATCTCTAAAATGTCCAATTGTCCAGCCTGGAAACGCTGCACGTCTCTCTGAAAGGAGAGACCGGCTGCAGGATCCAAGTGCTGGCCTGCAGGAAGGGCAGAAACGCCAGGGAAAGCTGCCAGCTCGGGGCTGGGTCAAGCTGTGTGCATTGCTGAACGCTGGCCTGACCTATCACTGGATCTGGGGACAGGAAATACTGCAGAGAGCTAAAAATCTCCAGCCCGATCTTCAGCTGCAATTGCAGAACAAAGTATGAAGGTCAAGGCAGGCAGATAAGGAGGTGAAATAGCCGTGACTCACAATTAATCTACAGCTCATCCTCTCATCTGTGGAAGCGACCACATCCCATCCCCATCCTGGGACAACACACATGAGCTCAAACCCAAGAGCCAGGGCACAGGAGCTGGGCTGGCAGGTGGCAACTCATTAATGCCCAGCACCAGCAGCACGTTTAACAGCACCTACACCCCTGGGTTCAAGCACATTTAATTAACACATCCCTGGAGCACGATACAAAGGGGGAAAACAATAGGAGGCCTTTGTGCCACTGCCCACGTTCTCTGTTCCTACTACAGGCACCTCCACCAGCAAATGGGATGAACAGCAGGAGGCTCCTGTCAAACCCATCACAGCACGAGCAGCTGACCCGGTCCCTCAGAGCTTACTCTGCCTTGGGAGTTTACCTCACCCAGTTCTCAAGGCAGCTCTAATTACACCGAGGCACAGGGCTCCGAGCCAAGAACCGCAGGAGACACAACGGGACTCACAAAGCCATCAGCCCGAGAGCCTTTCCACCGCTCTCCTTGGCCTTTCTGCCTGTTTGACCAAACCCTCTTCAGTCTTTGCCCCAGACCTCGGGACGCAAGGTGGGAGCGTATCCTCCAAGAGCATTTGCCATTTCATAGTAAACCAGCAGCATGAGGCCAACACAAGCTTGTTATTGGCCAAGAACAGAATCTGGGCCATCTGATGTTTTAAACTTATTAATTCAGCTGCAGCTGGTAAAAGCACAGTTCTAAAAAAATGTGTGAATTCAAATAACCGGCTCCCATCTAATCCGCTCGCACCGCTCTCTGCTGCAGTGCACTTAATTAAATGGTTCTCGTTATAAATCCACTTTCCCCAGAAGTCTCATTAGCCAAATTAATATGATGCATATAGAGCACTTAACCCTTCCAAGAGACTGGTTTTAACAACAGCTTGGCTCTTCCTGGCCACTGGAGCATCCCTCTAAGCCCTTCAGAAGGCAGAGGGACAGACCCAGCACCCAAAAAACAACTTGTGAGCACAAAGCGACCATAGAAGAACCATCCCACACCACATCCCACGATACCTCCGAGTCTCTGGAATAAACACATGATGTGAAGGAGACAGGGAACCATCTCCCAGTGAAACAGACAGTGAATCTGACTGAGAGAGGCAGAACTCTTCTGGAACAGCCACTGACACTTCGAAGCACACCCAGAAAGTGGGATAGCGCCCAAGCCCTGACACGAACACCTGGATACCTGCACAGCTTGCCAAAAACATCCCCTTCTTTGGGGTACGCTAACAGATCACCCATCTCCTGTCAGCATCAAGCCCCCAGCCCAGGCAAAGGGGCTGAAATACATCTCCCATTATTGCTACCAGTTCCAGACCTATTTTATAACACTTCAAAGGAGATGCAGAGGTTGTGTCTCAACAGCACAAGAAATACATTCCAAAAAATAGGAATTTGAACTACAAACACCAACTTCTAGGAGAAAAGGCATCTCCTGAGCCTCCCCTCTCCAATTCCCTTCCCTCATTACCAGCAATAGCTACAATTGCCCCCATTTACAACACAAAGCTTCATTTAAATTATTACACCAGCATCCCATAAACAAAGACAATTTGCTAAATCATTGGCTTGGCTTTCCTTATCAACACATACAAATTACAAACGCTACTCTGGGTTAAAGCAGTGTTAATTCAAGCAGTTCATGAAGTCAAAAAACACCTCCAGCTTGCCAAGCTGACAACATGTAGCTTTAAGTGCACAGCCCTGTTCGTTAGCAGGACCCCCAACAAACAGGGAAGCACATCAAGAGTCGGCTCCTTCGCTCCCACTCCCACAGCAGGTGGAGCAGCATGGTGACTGAAGAAAACAGTTAGTAAGTATTAATAAACTGGAGAACCATGACAACAAAAGGTGAACAACAATCTTCTTTCACATTACAACTCAGTTCAACCTCTTCCAGCCCCTTACCTGTTTTAGGGATTTACACAGCGCTTTGCCCCGGGAACAGACACCTCGCTGAGCACAACCACAGCATCCGTCGGCCGAGAGGCATCTGCAGCCTAGCAAAGATCCTGCCCGGCTGCAGGGGGTTATCCACGGAGGTTAAAGTATGTCAAGGCAAACAGGGCAAGCTGTTCGAGGTGTCTTCATGGCACGTCACAAGAATTCTACCATGAGCACAACACGGGAGCTCCTGAAGCCGACGATGCAGCAGTGGCGGCTTCCTCTCGACGGCCGCGGTCCTCAGGCACGCCCCGAAGTCTCCTGCAGCAAACACGGAGTTGTGCTCCTGCACGGGAACAGCCTTCCAAAGCTCAGCAGCCCCCGGGACAGGAGAACTACAGCACACAACGTTTTCAGGCCGCCTCCGGCTTTTCCTCTCCCCATCTGTACTACACCGGGAGCGACTGCACGGAGCGCGCGGCGGGGCCGGGACGCGAGCAGGGCACATGCACATCCGAGGCGTGTGGAACCACTGGCTTCAAAACCGGTCAAAATAAGGCACTGAGACACCACGCAAAGGTTTAAATTACCGCCACGAGCTCTCAGGAACTCTTCATCCATTCAGCACTAAACCCACAACTGCTGAAAAGCCCCTGGAGATGGAGGAGCGCCTCGCGTACGGCAGGAAAGGCTTTATTAACACCATTTAAACACTTTTAAGGACTCATTTCTCTTTTTCTTTTGGCAATTTTGGTGCAAAGGTTTTACGTGCAAGATTCAAAGCAATTTCAAAACTTTTTTTCTTCAAAATTAAAAAAAACCCAAGAATCAAAACTAAAGGCAAACATGTTGGGTGAACAAAACAAATCAGAAACTTAAAATTCAGGAACTCCAGCTCTTCCAACCAGCGAAGCCCCAGACTTGGCCACCGTTCCGAGGCGCAGGGCGGTGCTCCCCTGCTTCTTGTGTGCCAGCAGCAGCACCGCTGCCCCGTCCCGCTGAGGAGAAACGCAGCAAGTGACCCCTTTTTCACTGCAAACACGGGGGCCACAGCAAGGCCATCAGCTAGAATTCTTCTGCCTGGTACCATGGGTCGGTCAACGCGAAAGTGTCGGTGCTCTCCCTGCTTCTTGCTCAAGACCCACAACTATCAGCTCAATTGGGCAGCAGCAGCAGGAACCCCTCCGCTGCCAACACAGGGGCCAAACGTTTGTCGTCAATTCACTTCCAGGCAGAAAAACCATTTTCCTCAAAAGAAACAATTTATTTAGAATGAAACAAAATCAGCTCAACTGTGAGCGCATGTTTGAGTGACAGCTACTTTCAAGCTGTGTGAGCCATAAAAAGGGTATTCCTTTACTTTTCCAGCAATCTTGTGTACACAGCACAAAGCAAAGAGGTCATTTTTTTTTTTCCACTTAAAACACGGGCATTGGCATCACAATAGCAGATACACAACTTTTTTTTTTTTTTTTTAAAGCTGCCATTTTAGTAAAATGCACAAATACTAAACAGATAAGCTTTCTTCCATCAGGAGGCCCATGTAAATTCCACATAAGCCACAGCTTCTCTTCCCAAAGGTCCATTAGAGCTTGATATCCCATGCGGTTGTCTTCTGCAGTCCACCAGATTTGCTTGTAGGAGGAAAAAAAACATTATTTCAATACAAATGTGTACACCAGATTTGAGTTTTTCCCCCTCCCTACATTATACAGATGAACATAAAGAGCTACGAGGCCTTTCTGAACATTCTACTTGGACTTCAAAAAGCACCAATACCACCCACGGGCATGAAACCTCGGAATGAAGTCCACCTTCTAGGGACAGATGCAAAACAAGTAGTGCAGGGCTTCTTTTTTGGACCAGGATTAAACTAGGCTTACAGTACTGATGATTACTCAACTTGCAGTAACACTTGATGGGGCACATCGAAATCATTAATCAGGAGAAAAACCAACCCAATTCTCGCTAATTCGGTTGACTTTCCTCACAGGGTATTTCCTGAAGGCAACTTATCAACAAAACCATGAAATGTAGTGTCACACAGCTCTTTCGTTCTCGTTTTGCTGTGCAGTTCTAATAGCAGACAATGCCAGTATTAAAGGTCAAATCAAAGACACACCCAATATCATGTAAAATTGTTACTATTCAAGTCATATCTCCCAGCCATCGTTTTCACACAATCAGAACTGCAGGAAGATGAATATTCAATGAACCATTCTCTGCACCACCCGGTCTGCTTTAAGCCTGATACAAAAATCACCTCATCGTTCAGTCTATCAGTCATTGGAATATCTGTCCTTCGGTGCTATAAAGAAATAAACAGGGGGACAAAGGGGAAAGAACCCCAAAAGCTCTAGAGCCACATGGCAACCACTTCTTCCCCTCTGGGTGCACAGCACTCCCCAGGAGCGCTGCCCTCAACACTGTTTTGCTTAGAGCCAGGAACTACCATTTTCCAAGCCATTTTTCCCTGAGTCCTCAGAGTTTTTGAACCTGTCTTCACAATTTTGATTCACTCCTCCTCCCCATTAATACCTCAGGCCTTTCACCTCAGTTACCATCAACCAGAGGGTTCCCAAACCCATGTAAGAAATTAAAACTCGTCCTCCATAGAGGCCAAGAAAGTTGTCACCAAAATATTCCACCCTTAATATCCTTGTAGGAAACTAAAGAGAGAGAGGGCAAGGTTTATCTGCCTGGCAATAATGCCCTTTTCTCTCTGCGAAGCTGACAAGGACGTGTTGGTATTTGTGCCCCTAAAACCTCTGGATTGAGGATAACCTCGGTGTTCCCGTGGCAGCAGCTCCTGGGAGCAAGCAGAGCCACTGGCCGGAGGCCAAGGAAGTTGCGCAAAGTTTCCAATTGAAAGAAATAAAACAACAAACTAAAATCTCAAACAAAACTACGAGTCATTTGAGGTTCTTTCCCCAAAGCATAAAGCACAAGGATGAAATGATTCAGGAAAAGGACATCCTTTTTCCAGGCTAATCCAACACGCTAATGAAATAGAAGAACACCAGCTGCACACAAGGTCGGGAGGGAATACTGAGCTCTCACCAGAGCAACGTAATGCCAGACATGAGGAGAGAGCCAACAACTGCTACATCTGGTTTGCTCTACACACAGTGGTATCACCCACAGGCTTCTAAACCTTCAGCCCTGGCCAAGTCGACTTCAGGGGACAGTTACTCCAATGGGGAACACCTCAGACCAAGGAGGAAAGCACAGCACGCCTGGCTGCACCGGCCAGGATGGCAGCACGGGAATTCAGTGCCGGCAAAAAAAAAAGCTGCCAAAGTTTTGCCACAAGAACCCTCCAAGGGCGTTAAAATCCTTGCTTACAAAACAGAGCAGCAACCACAAACAAACCGGATTCAAAGAAGCAGGTGCTCCATCCAATAAGGAACCAGAAAACCTGGAGTCAAACACAGCCTCGCCTGCTCCTTCTCGCCCTCCAGCACAGTACAACTGGCAGGCGGAACCACCGTGGTTTTCCAAGGACAAACGGAAGTGCACCTAGGATGCTCTTCCCAAAAGGCTTCCCAAACCAGGCTGGCTTTGACAAGCAACACTGACCCCAAGTTTTACAGGTTTTTAAGCAGGTGCCTGCTGCGGGTCAGCAGAACAAATGCTGCTCCCAGCAACTTTTAGTGCTTTTTTTTTTTTTTCTCGGTTTAGGGCAGATCTGAATTCCCAGCCATTCAAGTCTCTTTCCTAGAAAACTCTTGCAAGTGATTTCTGAGAGGTGAAATGAGAAAACTCCCCCTGAATGCAAGCAGCACTTGCAGCATTGATCACCTGCTGACACACAAGAGGCACCTGCTCCAATTAAAACACATTCTTTGCAGTAAGTGGTAAATATGCTGTATCTTCTTAAACACAGTGATTTGCATTTCCGGTGCCATTCCCCAAAATTCTCGTTGTTAATAGTAAGCTGAACAGCTGAATTCTGCCATCTCTTACATTCACATTGAAGGACAACCCAGAAATCCTGGGTTTTACCCTCAAACTTAAGAGCATTAAATGAGGCTTTCACCTTTTCATTTAGAAAGAAACGTAGCTATAAAAACAAAATCTATGTTTAAGAGATGCTGTCACACTGGAATTCTCAGTTCACCACGATGTTTGGGATACTGGGTCTACTCATTCTGGGCAGATAAAGGAACCTCTTAAACATCTTAAACCACAGCCCTCTCTGACAAGTGGTTCAGTAACAAAAATTCCTATTTTTGTGACAGAAACTCAAGCAAGTTCAGTTACACCCACAAAATACATTCAAGACATTTCCTCCTTCATCTCCTATTCGCATGATATTCCACACTTTGAATTTGATTTTTGCTGTGCAAGTTGTAACAGAAATCAACTCATGCCTCTACCAATCAACCAAGGAATCTACTGGAGCATGGACTGAGCGAGGCAGCGTCGCTTCTCCGTTGCCCAAATCCCTGAAAACATGGCTAAGTGCAAGATTACATTCTGGGTTTAAGTGCAAGATTACAATTTTGGGGCCTGTAAAGAGATACAGTCAGATTTACACCTCAGTTTAGAAGCTGCTGCAACATCCTTTTGGTTGTTAAAGAGAATATAATGGAATTAGATCCCATCAGGGATTGAGATCCCTTCTTCCCTCCTAAATGCCTGGATTACCAAAGGTGGCTGAGACAGCTGGAGAAAAGTGCCCAATGATTGGGGGAAAATAACAAAAAATTAACTATGTTCTTTGAAAAAAAACCCTGCAAACTGCTTCATCCTTGAATCACAAGAACAAGAGCTCAAACCTTGGCATCTCGGAGTATTTTTAATGTTTCTCCAAGATGCTAAAATCGCTTTACTCCAGGTGTCCATGATAAACCTCATGTAATGCCCGCTGCACACTGTACCTGAAAAGTCCCTAGCAGACAGCAGTTCCTTGCTATTAACAAAGAGGTAAAATGTTAATGAGAACTTTTATGTAATTAAATTATCACAGAATGAAAAGCATCTCTGGAGAGAAGCACTTACTTGCTCAGTTTGCACTGTGGAACCAGACCCCACTGAACCAGCAACTCTTGGAAAACAACAACAAAAAAAAAAGGCAGTAAAACCAAAACCCCACAATATAACTCAAGTTCTCCTTAAAGCACCTCCTTGTTTCCTGCACACCAGAGTGAGCACAAGACATTCCTGGTTTGTAACAAAGTCCTCAGCTCTTTACCAAACCTCCTCACTGCTACAAACCCAAAGTGCACATATGGGATACACCAGGAAATCAGGGAAATACACCTGTTAAAAAGCCCAGTTTCAGTGCATGCGCCTGGGGGGCTGGATGAAAAAGGAATCTCTTTCCAAAAAGGAATTCAGTGTTCTGCTGTGTACCCGAGAGCAGCTGCTGCTCACCTGAAAAACATCAACCTTGAGCCACGCGACTCAATGGGGCTCCCGAGGGAAGGGATCCCACGGGCCCAAGGGCCACCGGCCTGAGGCCAGCACCGAATTTCAAAGACTCAAAAGAGGAGCTGACACCAGTCTGTTATACAAGCATGGTTTTCCATTTCCACTGAGTGCTTTAAATCTGGTCTGTTAAGTTTGGAGCTCTCTCGAGGATGAGCTCTTGGGACTTGCTTTAAAATACATGAAATGAAAAAAGGACATGAATCAAAATTAAGAAGACGGGAGCTTTTCTTTCCCCCCCCTCCCTCCCCACCCCAGTTTTTCTCACTTTTCTTTTCTATTTTCTGTAAATCAAAGCAGGCTGAGCCTCCCTGCTGTCCCCACTGATAGGGAATTCTCAAAATATCCTATTCACGCTACTCCTAACCAACCTCTCTGGCTTCTACCTTTATAGAAAAATGAAGTAACAGAAAATCGAGGCAGGAAAGTCACCTACAAAGATCTATTTAAAATAACGACAGGGCTGGCTAAGGCTGTATCCCATAGCACCTGGCACACGCTGGAGGGGCTGCATGGAGGAGTAGGCAGGGTTGGGAACAAAACATGAGGGCCTTAGGATGCCCCACGGACAATGATCATGACCAGATAGTCGTCCTCTGATTTGGCCAATGCCTTGGCTGTGGAGTCCAGGAACTGCTGGGAGAAATCGCAGGGCGGGAAGGCGTGCAGGACCCCGCTGTTCTCCTTGTCTTTGTTCCCCCCCACAGGGAGGCTGATCACCCCGGCAGCCTGCTTTTGCTTTAGGTAGGACACCAGATTCCTGAGCGGCCTCTGCGTGGAGGTGGTGGCGGCCTCGGCAGCTCCGGCTGCGGAGCGGTTGTCTGAGGCGCCGGGCACGGCCAGAAGGATGGCATATCCATTGGGACCCGCCACCTTGATGCGCCGGTTGACCTCATCCAGCTTGGGCTGGTCCAGACGGAGACGCTGGGTGATCTTGAGCTGAGCCACTTTCCCCCCAGTCGCTCCCTCCACGAGGAGGCTGCTGGCGACGCCGAGGTCCCCCTGGAGCAGGTGCATGTTGGACGGGAAGTTGCTGTTCTTCAGCAGGAGCATCCCCTGCCAAGCCAGACACAGCCTGGGCGCTGCCCCGGCCTGCGCCGCTCCGTCCTGCTGCTGTTTCTGCGGAGGAGGTTTGAGCCGGGAGCCTCCGCCGCCTCCCTCTGCCACCCGCTCGTCCTTTTTGGCTGGACTTTTGCACTCCTGGGCGGCAGCAGCGGCGCGATGCTTCCGCTCCCGCTCAGTGGAATTCTTGCGGTCGCGCTTTTCGTTCTGCCCCCGCTCCAGGCTGCCCCGGCGGGACTCCCGGATGGGGGAAGGTCGCTCCAAGAGGAGCAAGCGGGATGAGCGCTCGGGGTCACTACTGTAACGCTCCCGGCCCCCGAGAAGCTCGGGGCTGCGGTCCGGGGGAGAGGTTGTGGCTAAGCAGTGGCGCTTTCGGGAGGAAGAGGAGCGCTCGCTGTCAGGGGAGCGGTCCAAGTGCCGGCCTCCATCCTCCGCCAGTCTCCGTTTCCTAGGCTGGTCCCTACTGCTACTGACCAGCTCCCTCTCCCCTCGGTCCCGCTCCAAGGACCACCCATCCCGGCGGCGCTCCAGGCTTTCCAGTGGGTCATAGGCAGCTGCCCGATTACTCCTGTCCCGCACAGGGGGCGGTGGGGGCACCCACTCTGTCTCGGGGTAAAGGTCTCTGTCACGATCTCTATAAAGCAACGGTGGCGTCCTGTCCCGGGCCCCCCGGAGAGGGTCAGGGGGGGCTCCCCTGTGAGCCCCAAAAGCAGCTGCCTCTGCCACAAGCTCGTAATGAGCCGGGGGCGGCAAGGGCAGGGGCTGCAGGTAGGGCTGCTGGTACCGATGCTCCGTGTCAGCAAAGTCTACGCGGAGCCGGCGATCCGGCCCCCCCAGGGGGAACCCCCGCATGTGGGTGCAGGCTGCCTGTGCCGCGTCCAGGCTCTCGTACTGGATATAGGCCCAGGAATCCCCTTTGCGGTAATCAATCGTGCGGATGGTGCCAAACCGATCAAACTCTCTGGCCAGGGCAGCCAGGGGTACCCAGGGCCCCAGACCACCCACCCAGAGCCGGGTGGTTGGGGTGGCTTTCCCGTACCCGATCTTGATGGGGTTGCGCAGCAGCACCTTCCCTGACATGGCCAACTTGGCCCGGTGTGCCATGTCCAGATTCTCAAACTTAAGAAACCCATAGGTGCTGGTCTGTCCACGCCCCGGCCTCTTGATGTCCACCTCAGTGATGACCCCAAAACGGTCAAACGCTCGCCGCAAGTCCGACTCGCTCACGGTGATGTCCAGGTTGCCCAGGAACAGCGTGCGGTTGGCTCTCTGGTCATCCTCAGGGCTGATCTCCTCCTCACCGGCGGCTCCGGCTCCTCCTCCTCCTCCACGGAACCCTCCGGCCGCCGCCACGCCGGCCACGCGCTCCAGCCCATAGGCCGGCCGCACCCGCGCCTCGTAGAAGCTGCCGTAGTCCCGCTCCCTCTCCAGCTCCCTCGGCAGCGGCGGCGGCGGCGGGAGCCGGCCCAGGGCGAGCTGCTGCAGCCGGTAGTCCCGGTATCCCAAAGCTCCGCCGCTGCCCGCGGGAGACAGCGCCCGCTGCGCGGCCCCGGCCGGCGGGTGCCGC
>WEKY01059133.1:1474-36429 GCA_013390045.1 Picathartes gymnocephalus
TTTTATATAACTTTGAACATGAGGTTTGCAAACTATCAGAACAGTAATTTATTTTTTGCAAACTGATATGTCCTAAGCATCAGATTTATTTTTTCTTTTAGGACAGATAAAATTTATCATCATGCTTAGCATGAAGTTTATTAAAATTAGAAATTTGATTGAATATCACTCTTCAAGTATCACTGCTTCATTGTATCAGTGTTCAGAGAAAACAAGTTTAGAGCCATAATAGCAGCCTAGGTGGTCCCACACTATCACATGTGAGCTGCAGGAGCAGCAGTGAAGGTACTGAATATGATCTAGCTACAGATTTTTAATCTGCAAGTAAAACCATCAAACTGTTTAAACTCCTTCCCACAGCCTCAAGGAAGCAGCATGTGGCAGCATTAGAATGATGGCTGCCAACTTCTCCTGGGGTGTAATTCTTTATTGTCATCATTGTTAGATCAACGTTTTTTCAAGTTAACAGTATGACTTAAATAGTTCAGTTGTTTGAGACAGATTTTTTTTCTTTTTATTTCATTATTATGTTTTTACATAGGCAGACAACCACTAAAGATCAACTTTATCTAAAATAACATAATTCAATATTTATGTATATCCTCTTCACTTTGGAAAAACCAGAGAAAAGAGAAGGACATATCTGATGTAGGTGAGCTATAAAATTAAATGGGAAATTTCCAAATATTTGGCAAAGCATTTCTTCTAAGAGAAAAGAGTTGAAAAAATGAAGAGATCATCAGACTAGGATTCTCCATCAGGGAGGACTGCTCATGGAGTAAAAACCAGCTTTTATACTGTTAAATCCCCTGGCATCAAAAGATTAAAAGCTAGTTACAAAATGATTGACTTCAACTTTCACAGAAATGCAGCACCAAAAGTCAGCATTGTTTATTGTCACCACACACTCAACAATCCTTTTAATGAATTGAATAAACTCCTCCTTAAAAATCTGGGATTTATTTTTTCCTGCTTCTTTTGGAAAACTTTCTTGAAACTTCATCACTTCCCAGCAAAAGCCCTCACAGAGAGTTTAACCTGTTACTTGTACCAACTTTATCATTTACCTTAGATACAAATTTTTCTCTCTCTAGATCGTATCTCACTCCTGCTTTCTGTTTTGCTGTACCAGCTTCCATAAGAGAGTTCTTCATCTCCCTCACTGTTCAAGTACATTCATTACACTTCTGCCACTTTGAATTCACCTCTCAACCTCTATCCTTATAAGCAGCATGTCATATACCAAAATGAGCTGTCACAGGCTCTGATCCTTCTTTGAAACAGGCTACTTACCCAACAGTCACAGGCCCAGATATGACAGGGCAGGAGCTATGTCCACAAGTCTTACAAATTCAGCAGGAACACCAATCCTTCAAAGCCTTCCTCACCTTCGCCTCAGCCATGCTGCAGCAGCAGCTCCACTGGCCATGCCAGCATACACTTTAGTCATAATCACCTCAGTTTGAGTACTACATGTAAAACGAAAACAAAAAAACCCCAAACCAACCAAACAAAAAAACCCCCACAAACAAACGAACCCCCGCCCCCCCCAAAACCAAAAACAATGCAAGTAGTTGAAGTACTTAGTGGTGCTTGTCAACTTGTACAAAATAACCCATTCTCACAGAGATGGTGGTCCTATCTCTTCTCTGTCTCTATCACTCCAGTTTACGACAATCACCTCAGGGGGAGAGACCTGCTTTCAAACCTGCTCAGTATTTAAGGCAAAGCAAGGGTCACCTTCAGGGCACCTACCATACTGACATGCAAATTTTTAGGATGCCTGCTTGCTGTTCATCTTCCTTTCTGCACTTAAGGCACCCAAAACCAACAAAAACAAAGCAAAAACAAGATACACAATGCCCTCCAGAATTTATTAGGCCAGAAAAAAAGGAGGTGTGAGCATAAATTCATAGGCACTAAGTTGTTTAAGTATTATATGTCATTCTAGACGGGATGTGAAACTGCCATCCACATGGGCTGTGAACAATGCTAATTTCAAGCAAAAAAACCTGCAAAACACAACCCCTGCCCAACATGCCCCTCCTCTCCAAGTGAACAGAAAAGACAATCACCCAACACATTACTATTTTTAAAAAGTAATGGTTAACCAAAGCAGAGAATAATAATCTCCTTTGCTTGGTATTTGTAGGTTTTATGCCCTTCACTTTCTGTCACTTCCTGACATCAGCAAATACTTTTTTTTCAAGCAGCTTAGATGTAATGCACAAGACAGTTATCCCCAGAGCAGTTCAGGGAATGAAGTGCAATCCAACCCACCTGAACTCTTCTGCTTCCCTTCTGCCCTTTTTTTTTAGAAGTCACTTTTCCCCAGCACAGCATTTTCATCTCCCACAAATTAATGAGCTGTGTGAAGGAGAAACCACTTCTGCCCTCAAGTCCTCTATATTGGCACCAGGTTGCCAATTTACCATCTGCACAATGCAAATTCTACATTTTCCGAGTAAGAGAAACACACAGTCTATATGTGGCATTTAGACACAGAGCCCAGCTAAATAAATTAGCATTCTGCCAATGCATACCTGCAAACCTTCAAGCAGAACCTATTGACTGTGCCTTGCTACAGTCAATAAAAGGCACACGAAGGATGAAGACTGCGTTAGGAGAGGAATATGTTTCCACTGAGAGAAATTTATAAATTACGGTCAGTAAAATTTCCACATAGCATTTATGGTAACCTTTAAAGATAATCTAGGATACCACTTTCCTATAGAGTCACAAGTCAGAATGTAAGCACTTATCCTAGATGTAACATTTAAGCAAATCTGGCTTCAAGTTTTTTACTTTGTGGACCTATATATAGGATAAACAGTATATATTCCAAAATGCATAATTGGAAGAAAAGTTATAATTTCTGGCTGTCGTTCCGTAACTGTTCCTGTTGTAGCAGATCGAATAGCAGATACAGCTTGCCCACGGAAAACAACGTACCAAAGTATCAAGGTCCTTAACAAAGCACAAGCTAAGTAGTCTTGAAAGTAGCTACCACTAGACAAAGAAACATAAAGAAGAAAGCTTTACTTTAAATAATAGAATACATATTTAAAGGTTCTGCAATCAAGAGTTCATGAATAGGTATTTTACTTAGAATATAAGCTTTCATGCCATGTTACATGAATACACCAGTGAAACCAAAATGATTCCTTAGGGCTGAAAATTTTGAAAATCCAAAGCCAGAGTGACTGAAATAGCTGTTCATCTCTTTTTACTGAAAGCACTAAAGAGGAACATACTGATAGAAAGTTATTTGCCCAAGATTTTCCCCAGTCCTTTACTTAATTCCTAATCCAAGACTGAAAGATCTAAAACTTATAGTGTCTTAAACTAGAACCCTTTCTTTAAAGTTGAGCAGGGTTCACTACCCATAGTGTCGTATCCCCTTTCAAGAAAACCTCTCAATTTTGTTCTCAAGTAGCCATAACTACCCATAAATTTTCATACAACGCACTTCCCTAGTCACCCTTCACTCCTCTATTTTGCTCAAGTCCTGTTATTGGGTTTTGAGAAAACTGATTTAGTAATAGTTTAACAGCAAGAAGCTGTTAGGGATCGTTGGCTGCAACTCAGTTACTACTTCCCATTTTATCACACAGTAGTTAAAATGGATTTTGCTATTTTCATAGTATCCTGCCTGTTTGAATGCAGAGAAATCGTTTTAGTACTAGCCTTGAGCTATCCTAAATAATTTTTATTAACTCATAAACAATGATAATTCCTTGAAAGGCTTGAGTACTATTAAGACTTTTCCTTTTGAGTCTTAAGTAACTTCAAAAATGGAAACAAGCTTACAGAAAAAAGTGCTAGCTAACAATTTAAGAAAATACTAGGCTCTGAAGTTTAGATGCAAATTTGGCTTCAAAATGCTTTGCGGTTATTTCATGGTATGATCTGGCTTGTTTCATCTTTGAGGATGTGAACAAACACCACCAAATCAGCCATAAATGTATCCAGAATAATGACCACTATTAGAAAGATTCTTTCTGTACTCTGAGATGAGCTTTTGCAATACTACAGTAGCTGTTAAAATTTAAGAACCTGACATTTCAAGTAAATAATACTTGCAGGAATTTTACATAGACATTCCAACTAGTGTATTAATCTAAGCAGCAACTAATAGCTACAGTTAACAATAGCTATTGTTCAAAGAAGCATGACAAATATAATCTTATAGAACTTTATTCAGAAAACAAGAAGTATGTTTTGCTTTGCCACTGCCTTTATTGTTATAAGAAAACATAGCTTGACAATTATTACTCTCCTAAGGCTTTTCAACAAACTTTATGAAGCAAGCTGATCTAAGTCAAATTATTAACAAATCAATTTATTAAAAGAAAAAAAAAAAAAACAGAGGAGAGAGAGAGAAAAAAGAAGAAGTCACTAAGTAAATCAGAATTAATGGGTTTGGAGGCTTATGTGTTACTTCATTTTGAATCTAGTCCAGGATCTACTAAACAGGCAAGTATCTCTTCTTTGTCCTCAACAGATTTTGAGTCAAAATATCTCTCTCTGCTCTTGCCTACCCTATAAAGGTCTGAGGAAAGAAGTCCTGGATGTTTTCTTCTCTTTATCTTTTTACCTGACAAACAGGTGTCACTTCAATCTAATTAATGAGGACTGCTTAGAAATAGGTAATAGGAATATGCAAACACCCAGGGCTCTTCCTTCCATTTTAGTAGCATGCTCACTAGACCACCACCATCTCTTTGCTCATCCTTCTTCTGGTCTAGCAAGTCTGACAATTTGGGCTGCATCAACCAAGCATTTTACTGCCAGCCCTTGAGTTTAAACATCTGCGGGATGCAGGAGGTTCCTTAGCATACACAGTACAACTGGGCAGTACATTATTTGCATGGATGTATCTATAGCTGGAAGTATAAAAAATGCCAGGTCTCAATTTGAACTGCCTCTCATCTCCAACTGAATTAAAAAGCATCTAATGGGCAGCATTATAGATCTAAAAATGAGATCCATGAACATTCTGCATGTAATTGAAAAAATAAAAACAAATGTGTGTGTGTGTGCTTATCCACATGCATCCAGTCTCCTCATCTAAGGTGACATGCAAAGCCCACACGCAAGGTTTAGAAGCTGAATTTTGTACAGACTAATCTGTATGTGCCCAGGTCTCTTGCTGGATTAGAGTTATCACTGATATTGTTATTTTTTTCCCTATTTTTAGCAGTTTCAGCTAAGTTAGACAACTGTCTAAATACTACATTGTATAACTTTAATTTCACAAAAAAAACCCAAAATACCTAAAAGGAAATTTATTATCATTAGCAAGCTCATTGAAATCTCTTGTAAGAGAATATGAAATAAGAGAAAAGAAGATTAAATATGTTTTACTTTCAGTAACTAAGCCCCAGTAAGAAATTAACCTTGTTTCTGCCAACATTAATTGCACTTCTTTCACATGCTGGCACTTGTTTAAAAACTGTGACTCTTGGGTATGTCAACAGTGCATGTTTTAGAGCTATTCTTAAGAATATCCAGACATCTCATGGTCAGTATAAGAACATAATAATTACAGTAATTTCCCATAGAAAAAGAGAGGCTTCTGTCTCACTGAAATTCTACCATACAGTACAGATTTGCACACTACTGCAGTTTAAAACTTCATTTCCGTAAGGTATTTAGAGTTCAAATTTTTTTTTCTCCAGATATGGACAGCATTAGGGAGTTGTTTTGCAGAACTGCTGAAAGAAAAAAAACATTTTTTTTCTTTTTTTTGCTAGGCTTCATTTATGTATGTGCAGAACACCTGGTATTCCTCATTAATACTAGTTACAAGTCAGGTGAGCCCATGAAAATTCCAAGCATGTAAACAACAACAAACTCATTCCAGTAATCCAGAGAGAATAGTATGAGTTTAAAGATTCAACTTCTTAAAACAACTTAAAGTATACAAATATAAAATTCACATTGCAATTTCCTCACTTTCAGTGCCATTTTGACTACTGGCTCTGTCCAATAAGCATGCAATTGATACTTTTTTTTTAACTTAAGAAAATGCTTTGCAAACAAAGATAAAACCCCAAAGAAATTATTTTAATTTAAAATTTTCTTCAGGGGAGCATCTGCCTGATTTAAAAGAAATAACCCTCAAATATTTAACTTAATATTTGGGAAACTCTACCTATTGAAACTAAGTACAGGCTTTAAGCTTAGAAGAATTGAATGAAGGCAGTTGCAGTAGTTGTTTGATTCCCCCCTACTCACTTACACAGGGATGTGGTTTTTGCTCTTGGTTTTTGTTTATAATCCTAGAAAATGATTCTGGATGGTAGCCCAGTTCCTCTCCCAGTCTTCAGCTCCTTCTTATTTTGCAACCAGAAAATTTGTATTTTTCCACATTACTTTCGCTTCACCCTTCAAATGAAAAATGAGATGTTGGAACCCTCCTGCCTCCCACTTCCCACCAGAATATTCCTCCTCTTCCCAGTTGGCTACAGCATTCCCTGCAGTAGCCAGCATGTTCTAGTGAGAGCTATAAATTTTAACTGGAAATTCTTAGTCCCAAACAAAGTAATACCAAATGACTTTTGCATAATTAGACTTCTTCAGGCAAGCATCCAAATAAGCAAATGGCAATAAATCAAATCATTCAATTTTCCTCAAACTGAAAGACAATCAAGTTTTCATAAACAGAAGTTATTAAATCCCTCTCAAAATCATAATGCAATAATATAAAACTTAATTTTAGTCATTTGTGATTGTTTCGAGTATATATTATCTCTTTGCTACTACAGATTGAATGAGATTCATTTAATCTTCATTGTTACAATCCAAAGTCATTAACCCAAACTAGGAAGGTGTGAAATTAATGTTGCAACAGCCTCAAATTTCAGTATATTGAGGGACTTTTTAAAAAGCATCAGAGCATAGGTTAATTGCTTCAAGAGAGTTGAAAAGGTATATTTTTCTGGATTACTCAATGATCTTTTTATTTTAAAAAATAGTGTCATTTAATCCAGTTACTCAACTTTTGCCAGCAATTTCACAGTTTAGCATAGCATTTGCGATTTAATTAAATGCTAATAAAATACATCACTTGTATCACCTGCAGACTAGGATGTGGGTGGCTCAATTACTTCAGTATTTACAGCTCACTGAGTTGTGAAGGGCAAATAGAAACTTTTTCACATTATTAAACAGCACTCTTTGAGAAGTAGCACTGGAGGAAGATACGAATGTTCCAAAATTGGAATAATAAACACAAAGGCAGAACGAATATATCAGTGTTCTCTTATGATAAAGGGAAAGAAAAAAACCCAAACAACTCCACTCTCATTAATTATTAGGACATATTTTAAATTGAGAAAGTTAGCACTTTAAGAAAAAGAAAACCCAATGTTTGTTGTGCTATTAATCAGTCCATATACAGATTTAATCCCCTATATCTCCAATTTTTACACATTTTTGTAAGGCAACCTGTAGGTGCCCTGTTGGAATTATTAATGGCTTTCCATGCCCAGGTTGATTATTGGGTTTTTTTGTCATTAAAATATACAACAGCTCATCAGGCGCCTGATGAAGTTCACAGGTATCCTTGGCATTTCTCCTTCGAGGTCTGAGCAGGTATGACAAAAGCCTGTCCTACCCCAAAATATCTTCAGTGTCCACTAAACTAAGAAAAATCAGTAAGGCTGCAGCGCAAGGTTCACGCTTTCCCCATATAATCCTCCTCTTGAACTGATGGCAGCACAGTTTATAGTTTCTACAGTTACTGATACCAGTATCTGCATTCAGTGGTAGCAGTTTGGGAAAATATTTCATTCAGTCTGAGTTCATCATGCATATCTTGGGCAATACTTTTCTTTATTCACTATCTCAAAAGACAACTTCCTTTCTTAACAGCTACAGCTTCAGAAAAAAACTGAGTTTAAGCACTGCTGTTCTCCAGCTGCAAGGACCAGACATTGGACAAAGGTGTGGTAGGCCCATGATGGTACAACCCCACAGGAAGGGTTTGAGGCTGCTGTCAGGCCATTCTCGCTGTCCCAGCGCCCCTCTGACGGGGCTCAAGCACAGCTGCATTAGTCAGAGACCACAAGGTGATGCAACTGCAGGTAGTTTTCATCATGTTTGCTCTTGGTTGCTACTCAAGCGGCCACCTGTGTGAAGTAGCTGAAGCAAGTAGGTTTTAGAGAGTTATTTTTACTTTCCTGGCACACAGACCTGCTCTAACAACAGAGCAGGTTAGTCCTCTGTACAGTGTCTAGAGGAGGGGAGGTTTCTGGGGTGTTCAGAGAAGTCAGGGAGCTGCAGGCCAGTTGTGATAGGAATAGTAAACGCCACAGCAGACTGCTGTGCCAACATGGGATAGAGCAGCAGTTGCAGAGGAAGTTCAAAATAAGAAAATCATAAACAAGGACAGTAACAACACTGTAGATATTTATGGACATTCTTCAAAGGTATTAAGACAAGACAGGGGGAAAATAATGATGATGCCTGTATGTAAACAAAAAGTAGAGAAGGAAAATTAGCAAGCAAAACCCCACTGATCTCTCAGAAAAAAAGAAAGAGAAAAAAAGAAAAAATAAAAAGAAAAAAAGGACAAAAATCTTTCTTTTCATGTAAGCATATGTAAAGTATTTGTGTGTCTGTATCAAGGCTGGGACAAATACTTCACCGAAGTCAAAGTGGCTTTGCCTCTACTCCTCTGTACTAATGACCAGTGTACTTCAGTGATCATGGCTAAAGAACAGCTGTTGGCAAGACTAGAAGAGATCTAAAATCTTATGTAGAGCTGCAAGAAAAATCCTTAAATATCACCTTATTTGTATACAATTGAGGATCTACCTAAAACCTAGGAATTACTTTCTGTTGTTGAGTCATTTTCCAAGTGCTGCACTTAGTTGAAGCAGTGGTGTCTAATGCACAGTTAAAGCTGTCCCTACCAGGCTACCATTTCAGCCGTTATCTTCACTCAGTTTTGAAGCCCATCGTGACCAATACGCACTTCTTTGCACTTGCTCTTCTCCCTACTGTATTTTCTATACATTCCCTATTTGAACAAGTCCCTCAACTTCTCTTTTGAAACAGGCTCATTCTCAAAGCCCATATCTATGGTAGTATCTAAAAAAATTGATCAGTAGATCAGAGCTGCACAGGCTGGATAATGCTACAAGGAAATCCTGGAAGATAAAGCCACTATTTTTTCATCCTTCATATGACAAGAGACTAAAACCTCAAGACAATGATATAAAAATGACTGCTTAACAACAAGTAATGGACAAACCCCACTTTGCAATATCTACTGCTCCTCCAACTGATTTGGGTGCTATAAGTACTAGTTTGATTTTTTCAGTTTGCGACAGCACCCAGAGGGTACAAATTGAAACTCGATCCCAGAGAAAGAAAACAGTCCTGTAGTCAGATGACTGAAAGAAGAGACTAAGGAAATGGCCACAGGGAATTTAAAGGAGACAAAGGCAAGCAAATATTTTATGTATGATCACAGAGAAGAGTACTTTAATAAGCAAATGAAGCATTCAAAAATGGGTAGAATTATCTTAAGAAAATGGAGATAGAACAGGGCATTGTAGGGGTAGCATTAAGAGAAAAACAGAGACGAGCTGAATAAATACAACAGAGATTAAAACAGCAAGATAACATACAAGAAAAGACAGAATAAATAAAGAACGTTTTTGTATTTTTACCTAGTCTGGCTAGTTACATTCAGTTAGGTTTTTTTTATTCTTATCCTTTTTTATTCTTTCCCTTTCCCCTTGTTTTACAGTCAAACAAGACAAGAGCATGAACAAAATGTGATGTGGTTGCATACTTGTTTGTGGAACAAGAAAAAGCAAAAAGTGTATTTTCTTCACAGGTTTTCACATGGTATTTCAAAACTGTGAAACATGAGCTACAGGGATCAATTCTATTTTTAATAGACACTATGGCTTCACATGGAAAATGGAAGAATCAGAAAAAAATATCATTATTTAAAGCTGAAGTATAGTGTACCATTCCCTCTGTCTTCTTTTTCACAGCATTTTTCAGCTTCTATGTTAAAATATATCTGAAGGCTCTACACTGCCAGACTGCACAAGTTTTGTCTCCACACATGCACACAGTCTATGACATCCCATGATACAGATGTTTATCCTAGCATGCTACACGAGAATGCAATGTACAGAATGGATGACAGAGGAGGAAGCCAAACAGGCTGGAGGATGATGTTTTCCACTCGGGAGCAAATTCCAGTAAGTAAGCACATCAATATGTAACAACTGCAACAGGTAGGAACAATGGATTGTGATAAGTTATTTCTTCCTTCTGTCACTTTTACTCTAAACAAGAATTCCGACGGTTTTTGAATAAATACGTATAAAATAAATTATTTCTGAGGTTTAACTCTGATTGCATTATTCCAAAAAGCTTAGACCATCAGTATTATATGAGCTTGACAGTAACTCATAAGATATTCATATGTATGTTTTCATTAGTTAATTGAGCTTATCATCAGGGAGAAAATATTAAAATTTAATAGAACCTACAGTATGGGAAGGTCAAGGCAGAGTAGAAAGTGTTACACCTACGTAATCAAATTATTTTAGATCGATACTTTTTTTTCAGATAAAAATATAATCTATCATATGCTTAAAAAAATTAAGACAAGGAGAAATCTTTTACCTTGAGGAGTTCTTACAGTAGTAGAGTCAGTAAATCTGAAGACAAAGCATGCAAAACTTGCAAGGACAATTTTATGGACTGGGCTGTGCAGTAGGAAGAGATCATAATCTCTGAATAAGGTCAAACCAGGATATTTCTGCGACGTAAAAACTTATGCCCTGCTAATCTCTTGAATATTTCAAATAATTCAATAAAACAGTGGTATGGGTAAAAAAAGAGGCAATTAAAATAAAATCCCAGCCTTAGAGAGTCTTTAATATTTCAGATTAATCAGATGAGTATCAACTATTTAAATAATTGAGAAGAATTAGTTATCAATTCCAAGATTTTTACATATAACAGTGTAGAACTCATGATCGGTAGTGTATCTGAGGTTATTATATCCATAATACTGGTTAAGTTAAAATGTCATATTTAGAATTGAAAAAAAGGCTAAAGTGGATTTTAGTTTGTTTGGTTTTCCCTTGGTAAAATCTCTAGGCAGGAAACCTTTGCGGCCAATAAGAATTTTATTGAATATATTGTTTTAAATTTTACATTTTTTGATATGAGTGACTTATCTTGCAATTACCAGGGTGGTTTTTTTTCCCAAGGATTTGCTGAAAATTAAAAAATGATCAAATATCAGCACAAAAAAAGCTACTGTAACATTCATATTAACTAAGCAAAATTGAATAATTAGGGTCACAATAGAAGATTTACTTGATAAATCAAGGTATTAGAAAATTATTTAATTACATCCCAAATCAACACATTCTAAATCAATCTCAGGGTCACGAGAAGAACAAATTATGTAACATTAATAAGGATAAAAAATTGAAGCATTGTTTTCCTTTAATCTAAAATCCCAGACAGTATTCGAGCCAGAACAGTAATCCTGACCTAAAGGACACAAACTGCCTTTCTATTTCTTTTGCTCAAGTGCAGTTTCCCAGAGCAAGCAGCGTAATCAAATAAGCCGGTCTTAATGCACCCAAAATAGCTATTCCAGCTCAGCACTTCAGAACTTTCTCCTCACATTTCTGCTCAGGAATGAATATTCTCTTGCTTCCCCTTGTACACTGCAACACTAAGCACGTACAAGGGGCTCATCTGGGGTGACAAATAAACTACTCTTGAAGTACAACACATCAAATTTCAGGGATTTTCCTTTAACTTTTACGGTAATAAACGATTTTCCAATGTCAGTTGTGAGGTTTCTGGGAGATATTCAAGCTGTAACATAAATTATCTACCTATATTTCCATAGTTGGTTGTAACAAAGATGTACAATGAACCTGACACCCCTGACAGACCCCTGTCCTGACACATATAAGTTAGAGGAATTTGAAGTAACCTCAAGGGTTAACCAGGTAGCATCAGCATTTACTTCTTCTCAGTTTCCTGAATGTTGCAATAAATATACAGAGTGGTTGCTGTATGGAGTATGTATGTACACAGTGCCTTGGTTTTGCACAGAATTAATTAAAAATAATCATCTCTGGAAACAGCTGTAGGACCTTACCTACATGTAAGTATTTTGCAATATAAAATGCATTGTTCTGGGTCAAGATCCAATTTTCACTGGTTTCTTCATTGCTGCTAAAACTAGTATTTCAGTAAGCAGACTGAATTGTGAGATGCTATTTCCTCTGTTTCACATCCTCAGCTTTTGCAACAGGGCTTCCTTTGTCTCATGAACATTTGTGGCACTAGTAGGCAACCCAAAGGCTTACAGGGACTATCAGCTATGTATATATATACATTTAGACATGAAGAGGAAGGTGTGCAGGATTCCTGGTCCAAGGAGCTTGCAATTTAGATGTTATACTTGACCAACTGAAACTGTTTTTCTCCTGCAGCTGGACGATGCCCAGCACTGACACAGAGCTGCTGATCCGGCCACAGCAGGGCAGCTGTTCTGCTACAGCACACAGCACCACTCACAGTTCACTTCTCAAGCGAAACAGCACAAAACCAATCTTTCCAGCATAACAGATTCCATGGTAATGACTTTCTCCAGCACAGCTGTGTAGGCCAAACTCACCTACCTCTAACTTTGCTGCACATAACCCCGTAAAATTCAGTCATGGTCAGAAATGTGTGCAGATTAAAAGAATTGTAGAAAACAAAAGGAAAGAGTGAAGGGATTATAAAAGTAGATTAATGCAGCAGAAGTCACATGTGACTTGCCAGCCGGTTACTCAAATATTATGCAGTCACAATACAAAAGATGAGTCTTCCTTCCCAAAGGGGAGCTCTGAAGATATTTTGCTGAGTATCTTCAAAGCAGGAGTTAGAATATTAAGTAAAATAAGAGATACCTATGAAAACAGTTCCTAGACTCTTTTGCTGAAATTCACAGAGAGTTGCACTACATACAGTTGTTCTAGCTATTGTGATCTTGCACAGTCCGTAATGCTTCTGACTTTATAAGAAAACAAACAAAAACAATTCTAGACATTTTTCCAGAAATAAATTAAATTCTTTCTGATCTAAAAAGCATCTAAGCTATGAAAAAAGTTTGGAGACTCTAAAGGCTGCTATCTTTTCCTTAAAATATATATATAATTTTTTTTTTAATAAAAAATATGCTGTGAGAACTTCTAAGCACAACTTTAAAGGCATAGTTTCTCTGGCAGTTTGTAACCTCTGGGTGAGCAAGCTCACTTTTTCAATGTTAATATCATACATCCTTCAAAGAAGAAATATATGGCTAAACCTTGAATTTCATCATAGTGATTACAATACTTGTCAGAGCCATGAACTATTTATAGTATTCAACAGAAAGTGACACTGAGCTAATACTCCTGGTGGTTGTAGACGGAATGTTTTGTTAAAAAATACCGATTAGCAAAAGTTTGAAGTGCAGTGCTTTCTGGAAAACAGGCTAAACTTTAGATTCACTGGCAGTCGTATTTAGGTTTTTTAAAATATAAAAATAAATCAAACAACATCAAAACAGGAAAAAACAGTGCCAGCAAGTTTCACATGGAGCCTTTGACAAGTGAAACATCTGCAATTTTTTTTAAAAAATGCTTCTATATACATTTCAAATATAAACAACTCATTTTCAGTATGCATGATCAGCACTCAAGCCTGTGAAATGAAAAACTGGCTAAAGTGGCAAAAAGTTCAAAAAACCACAAAAAGTTGTACTTCTTCACGCATTACACAGTTATGTTCTAGAACTCCTTGTCAAAAAAGTCATACATATTAAAAAGTTACAAGACAGATGAAAAGAAAAAAAATAACCCTCTAGGCATATTAAATGCAGAGCGGTGGTATTTTCTGACTTTAGAATTCCCAAGATATCCAGTATTCCAGTGTCAAACAATATGAAAGTGCCAGAAAGATCATTTTTATGTTCTTTTACACCTTCCTTAAACATTGCCAAGGCCACTCACAGAGATGAGATTCAAAGCGCAAGGAATATTTAATATTACTCCTATAATACCCCCTATATTCCTAAATCAAAGGAAAGCTAACGTAGGGGACGGCGGGAGACAAATACCCAGTTCGTGGTGATAGAAAAAGCCTCTCTTAGGACGCCCTGATGCAGATGCACCCCCGTTCTGTTTTCCCCGATCGGTTTGTTTTCCTTTCTTCCCATTCCCCACGGTAAGCCGTGGGGCTGGAGCATCCTCGCTGGATCACACCATGCCGTAGCAGCAGCGGCTGGGAGCCTCGGTCTCCCATGAGTGAGTCCCTGCTCCCTGTCCCTGTCGGTCTCCATCCCTTGGGTGCTGCCCCAGAGCTCCCAGTCCCCCGCCCCCTGCCCAAAAAGCCCCTGCACTTCCTAGTTCGGTTGCTTTTCTGTTTTGGTCCCCTTCGCAGGTAGACAAAATAAAACCCATGGAACTTCCATATGAAAGCCCTTCTCGTTATCTTGTCATCAGAAGCTTAAAAAGCCATCCGGTGTATCTGGGCTCTTGGGAAGTGTGTTCTGGACTCTGAGCGGCTCTTGCCTTCCTGGAGACACTTTGGAACTCAGCAGTACCCTCACCAGCAGAACCCCAGCACCGCAATAAGTTAAAACCAGGACCCAAAGATATATTAAATGATTGTTTTCTATTCATTATGTGTTCACAATAGGGTAGTAATGGTTAAAGACACTTCCAAGCTTAATTTCAAGATGCAGAAAAGATATATTTAGGTAACCGAGAAAACTAGGATCCCCTTGTGGAAAAGACAGATAACATTTGTAGTCAGGTCATATCTGTAGCCTCAGTCTGACCTTTTCAACTTAAGCTTTTCATCAAATTTTCATATTTTTAGATGATCTCTTTACCAGCTCCAAATTTCCTACAGAGCAGAATGGTGGGAAAACAGCCAGCTTTTATTTGGTTTATGACTTCCTCTTTCTAATCTGATATTTTCCCTTGGTATTGTCTTTTGAAAAAGTATTCTGAAGAGTTAAGCAATTTTTAAAATACAAAAGCATCTCTCCTGCTACTCAAGAATAAATGTGACAAGTCAAAAATGAGATAGAATGAAAAAACACTTGTGTTCTATAGGATAATATCAAGATTGCCTAGCTTAGTTGTCGTGACAAATCTGATGTGTAAATTCAAGACACTAATTAGAGTCTCTGCATTGCAAAAGAGCTGATTAAGTGGTTCACTGGTGCAAAAAAGGTATTGCTATTCCTTCCCCTCTTCTCCCTGTGACCCTACCTGCTCTCTGGTACTCACCTGATTGTAGAGTAAACTTATTTAACCATTAACACAGAGGGGGTGGGGAGGAGGAAAAAAAGAAAAATCACTTTGTTGTGCTATTGCAAAGGGCCTTGCTAAAATAGACAGGAGTCTCATCTCTGCTAGAATAAGAAAAAGTTGATTATATATTAAAAAAATCTCACATATTTGAATATACATTTAAAAAGACTCCACTGAAGAGTGTAGCGGATATAATTTAGAGATGTTTCAACAGAAGACTCAGTAGAGAGGGCAAGTTCAGATCAGAGGATACATAAAGGCACATGACTGACAAAGAATTTTGGCATGTACATTGAAATGAGTCAGTAGTCACTGAAAACAACTGAATAGTCCCCTAAAAACAAATGCAATAAGTCCTATAAATAAAAGTATGCTGAATATGCTGAAACATATTCTTACTTGAATTGCTTGCAAATACATGTAAAAGAATGACTACCAAAATAAATGAAAATAAAACTAACCATTACTTTATTAATCTTGTGGATTTATTACTCTTATTTGGGATGATTTTCCCCTCATAATACTTTTAGTATTGTCAATGGAATGTTTATTCTGTTTTCTAATCTATTTTACATAAGTCCATAAAATGAAATTTTCAGTAATGTCTTAGAAAATTACATATTTTTGTGAAAAAAAATTCTTCAAAATCTGCTACTTCTGAATCCCTATTTTTTCACCAAAAGAGCTTCTCCAAGAAAGTTTTATATTTAGTATTTAAAGGGCAAAATGTCAAAAAACCTTCAAAAGCATACACATTTAAAGAAAAACAGACAAGAAAATAGAAGGCCAAGCATAAGTATTGCAGAGAAAGTTCCAATAAGCAGATTGAACTATGCATTGCACAAACTGAGCCCTCTCTGTCAGCTGTGATGAGCTGTGAAAGAATCCCCCATTGGACACTCTTGACAAGTTTTAGTCAAATAAAGACAGAGATAAAATTAGGTGTAGTGATTTCATGTCGCCTCCTCACACCAGGCGATAATTTAGTGTAGTGGTCTAAGTACTCTGGTCGAACACCAGCGCACTTAGTGAATTTACTTACTCATGTCTGTCGTAAGATAAGGATTAGGACAAATGCAAAGCAGGCCTACAACTTCAAAGGTAAAAAGATAGTTTATTAATAGAACTAAAAAGAAAATAATAAGAATCAAAAAACTTTCAGATACATCTCCTTCCCCCATCCCATCAATTCCTCTCTCATCAACAATATAAAGAGATAAAACCTGAGACCTTTAGTCAGTTTACCACCTTTAAAACAGGCTTTTATCAGTTCAATTGGAAAAGGAGTCTCTCTTGTCACACCATGGAGACTTTTTCACAAGAACATAGCTCTTCTGTGGCTTGAATATCACAGCAAACTCCCACCCAGAAAAGGGTATCTGTTCGCCGTGAGACTGTCCCTTCCCTCAACATGCAGTTCTTCCCAAAACTGCTTCTCGAGGACTCATCTTTATTTATTGGGGCATTTTAAGGATGGGTTGTTCTGGTAGAAAAAGCAAAGGGTCTCCTCTCTCTCTCTCTCTCTGGAGATTCTCAGAAGCAAGGTTTCTCTTCTATTTCTGGGGATAAATATTTTCTTTCCATTATCTTATCTATCCCTTCTTGGTGGAATGATTCTCATNGATAAATATTTTCTTTCCATTATCTTATCTATCCCTTCTTGGTGGAATGATTCTCATTACCACAGTTACTTTACCCTCTATTTGCTTCAGCATGGGTGCCTTTGCTCAAGTCATAGAACACGTCTATCCCCCCAGTTTGTACTATGAGTTAGTCCATTACCATGGCTTCACATTAAGAATTTCAGCTTAAAGCATCTCCTCTTCCTTCCCTCTGGACTCTCAGTCCCTTTTCACTGACCTCAGTGCTGGTTCTGTGTCCTCACACTTTCTGAGTCCATTTGTGCATTCTAAGTCCATTTTGGGTATTTAAAGAGTATCTGGGTCCTTTTGTGCACTCAAAAGAATTATTCTGAGTCCATTTGTGCACTGAAGGGTTAATCTCTCTTCCAGGCTCAGCTGGACAACAGTTGAAAAGCTGCTGCATTCCATGCATTCCATTCCCGCAGAGCAGAGGGGCGCGGGGGAACTGTGGCAGCTCGGCTTCAGCGGCTGCGGGCCTGGTCCCATAGGGCAGGGAGGGCCCCCCATTCGCGAGGGCTTGGCCCAGCCTGGGCCCCCTCCAGCGCAGCAGCTCTGGGGGGTGGGGCAGGAGCAGCTGCAGGTAGGCCCAGATTCCGTGCCATGGTAACTCACCGCGGGTGAGAGTTTCTTCTCTCCCTGCCTGGCAGTTGCGGCACTCCCAGGGAGGGGGGGCAGGGGCCCAGCCCTGCCGGGCCTGGTCGGCATGCTGGGCTGCACAGGAACCACTTGTTACCTTTTCAACAGTCGGAAATCAAGAGATTGAATCTCGAGGTTTCTCTCAAGATGTGGGTCACAGAGGTGTTTCTGTTTTCCTAAGTGGCTAGACAGAGTGGCCATCTCAGAATTAACCAGCTAATAGGCTCTTCATGCATGCAGGAAGCAGTTAAGTTCCTTATAGGTAAAAATCACCTTTTTTAACCCATGACATTAGGTCAAGCTGAAAGTATGACAAAAAAATTAGCAAGCTTAGAAAATGTGATTTGTGATGAAGGTTGGGCTTTAGGAGAGAAAAAGGGCGAATATATACAGGAATAGTATTCAAGCTAGTTTCCACAACTAAGGCACTATGAGAAGTAATTGGTTTACCTTTCAGTAAAGGAAACTTGGTTTAGATACTGGGAACCCACCCACAGTGTGAGCTATTCAATTAATCCAGGATAAGGAAAACATGAACAAGGGAAAGTGTTGAACTGTGAGCAACCAAGGTTCTGAAAAACAGCTATTATTCTTGATACTCCTCTGCACAAGTACTGTCCACCAGTCTTGAATCTAAACAACAATCCTGTCTGCTGTTCTTGACACTGACTCCAGCCACAGACTTCTGATGTTCTAAACAAAAACTGTTGTAATAGCCTAGAGTTACTTCAAGAAAGTCAAAAAAATTGAAGAAGGGTGGGGAAATCAGAACCTCTTCATAAAGAAAAACATTCATTATGAAAAGGAGAGTATTAAATATGTATTGTTCTCTACATTAAAAACTCTGCATTTCTAGCTGAGTATTAGAAGACAAATTTTAGATTCCTCTGGTCTCACTTTGTGTCCAGTATACTGGAAATATATTGCAACATATTTTAATTTCCAATACATCTTTGTTTTCTTCAAAAGAGAATCAATAAGTTATAGCCACTTTTATTAATTATTTACTATGCCACTCTTGACAGGGACTGTTATTATCCTCTTTTCAATTTCAGTGGCTAAACAGATTTCAAGTTAAATCTGACTGATGAAAACATCCACAAAACTTTATAAGTATTTTTTCCATAGTATGTTCTATGGTCATCTTAAGAACAACTTTCAGCTAAGAACTCCAACTTAAAAATCAAGGAACAAATTTTAATAACAGAAGATAAGCATCAGCCTGTTGTCTATAGAGATAAATACACTTTTCACAATGGAAGAACACAAGGAGTCATGAAATAAGTCAGTTCTTCCATCGTGGCCACAGGCTGTGAACTTTGGAATGATGAACTTATAAAGGAAAAATCTTTAGGTTAAATAGTGGGAAAAAAAAAATCATGGCAGCAATAGATTCCCAAGCCTATCGAAAGTTTACATCTTAGAGTAGAATTTGCATAGATTCTATAGAATCACAGAATGCCTTGGGTTGGAAGGGACCTTAAATCTATTTCCATCACCCCTGCCACAGATATGGACACCTTCGACTAAACCAGATTGTTCAAAGCCCCATCCAACCTAACCTTGAATACTTCTAGGGTTGGGGCAGCTACAATGTCTCTGGGCAACCTGTTCCAGTGCCTCATCACCATCAGAGTGATGAATTTCTTCCATGTACCTAATCTAAATCTACTCTTTTTCAGCCATTATCTCTTGGTCTATAACTACACACCCGTGAAAAAACTCTCTCTCCAGCTTACAGCTCAATAGAGTCTTTGTAGGACTGTTTTTTTTCATCCTAAGACAGTTTATATTTCATTGAAAGGTAAAATAAAGTTAAGAAGTTTTGAGATCTCTGCAACTGTAACAACCACTTATATTTACTCTTCTTATATTTCTGCATTCTCAAATTTTAAAACACTATATTGCTTCTGTAGACAATTTTTCACAGATGATGCACGTGTGTGTACTTGACAAAAAAAAAAAAAAAAAGTAAAATCTAAAGAGCAAGATTATTCTTAGTCCTCTGTGGGCATCCAAGATGATTAAGGAGATTTATTCAGAAGAAAGGCACAGCTGTAGCTCTGATACCTGTTCAGCCAGGGGAAGACAAGGAGCCCAGAGGGAAGTGCACTTTGCTCTCAGAAACGTCTACAAGTAGGCATGTGGCCACACAACTTCTGAGACTGCAGCTGCACACGTCTATGCCTTACGCAGTAGAACTGCTGTCTGATTTTTCTTAAGGGCACAACACAGTTACAAAACTAACATTAAGTTGTGATGTCGCTCAATATCTACTTCACTGAGTAGTAAACGATTTTTATTCCCTTTCCGAGTGATTAACAGAGAAATCATTAATTGTGAAGGACAGTAAGAGTTGCACACCTGAACCAACAATTACAGGGCCACAACGCCCAGCACTGACACACATGACAAGAATCTTTAACTACTGATATTTTACTAAATTTAAAATAGTTTAACATTTTTCTAAGGTGATCCAAAGCCTGAGTAAATAGTTCTGGGAGCACAACAACAACAACAACAACCACCCCTGCAAGAGCATGAAACAGCACAGTTAAATGAGTAAGAAGGACAGCAAATAAACTGTACTGTTTGCACCTGATGTTGAATGTGAGACTACTGATCAGCCTTATAAGGTATCAGACCAATTGTTTGGGTTGCAATGCAATATTCTCTGTGTATCTGAAACGTTAAAGAATTCTTTAAAAAAGGCCTAATCTTGAAGTAATTTTTCCAAAGAGGAAAATAAGCACTTTTTAGGCTTTTCTTACATGAAGGAAGAGTGTAACTTGCTCAAAATAGACAATGAGTTAGTAAAAATTAATATCCCAGCCTAAGCTGTCAGATCCTATATGATTTTGCATATTCCATAACATGCTATAATTCTTGTTTCTTTTTGCTAAGAATGTTGCACATCTTGGAGGTTTTCAGACAGCTAGATAGATCTTGCCACTAGGCAGGACATTTTTATGGGATTCTAAAACTCTATATTGATTAAGCAGCATAGCAACATCCCTGATGTTCAAATTGCAGATAGTCTGCTTTTTTGTTGTTTTTTTTTTTTTTTTCTTCAAATCTGAGCTAGAAGTCTTTTCTTTTTTCTTCACAAACCATACTTTATTACTAGGGGAAAAGAGAAACAAACCCTAGCTTTTCACTCATAACTAAACAGTCAAAATCAGAAATTCTGAGGCTGCTGCTTTCTATTAGATGGTGTCCATATCAGAACCACAACCAACTCTCTGCTACACTCTTGAGAGTCAGCCTTGCATACACTCTTGGCAAGAGCAGGGGAAATAGATACATTTTCTTCTAGCCCTTTGATCTGAAAATTCTTCTAGCAAAGGAAATTTTAACTCTTCATTACACACAAGGTATGAGACATCCAAAAACGTGTTCATTGTGTAAATCCGGTTTTGTAAACAAGATTGAAACAATTTTAACATAAAATGTGTCAAGGCTTGCATACGAGAAATTCCTATTATTCTGTATATAATGACTTCTCCCAGCTGACTAATCACATGTGGAACTGATAATGTAATCAAATGTATTTAAAATGCTTCCAGAACAATGTTACTTAGTGTAAGTGTGCTTTTTACTTGGCAAGTACAATATAATAAAAGCATGCACACTCCCAGATAAAGTCTTAGCTGAAATTGACAACTTAAGAAGACATAATCTGTTTATTGCTTAAGTTTATTTACTAACCAAAACAATATAAACAATGTAAACAGATATTGTCTGCAGAATATTTGCTCTACCCCAATTAAATACTTTTAAAGCAGATATAAATTTAATTAGAGCAGCCTGAACATGTAAACAAATATTCTGATATTTTAACATATTATTTAACATATTGAAGCAGCACATATAAGTTTGTACACGCCATTAAAGATATTTAAGATTTCACCTTCAGAACTAGAAAAAAGTAGAAAAACTAGCAAAAAAGGTAAAGAAGCAAAGTTTTGGAGTATTTTTAGTTCACATATACACAGCTGAAGCACAGTAAGTTACTCTTTCTCCCTCCCACAGCTCCACCCTCAACACTCTCTACAGCTTTGCTTCTGAATTACCAGCTTCACTTCCTTTTCCGCAAATGGTTAATCTGCCATAATTATTCAAATTATTTTCCTGTATTATTTTCCTGGATTAAACTTCTGAGAACATTTCTTCTGAAGCCAGAGCACTGAAACCTACATTTCTTTTGTATTCAGCATCTGCTGCGTTTTCAGAGCAGGGGAAGGTTTTTAAACCTGAGTTACCTTTGTATCCACTAAGACAACTCACACAAAGCCAGATAATCACACTGAACATTTAGACAGGTTCACTAAGCTGAGTCAAAATTTAGCTGACCAGTCCAACACCAAGCACTGGAGAGAAAATATTTCCAATCTTATCTTTCCTCAGGGCTCAAGGCACTACCAAGATGCCATACAGATGGCTGCAGCCTAAATAGCTGAACCATATAATATATGTTTATATAAACTGCTCTATTAGAAGGTAATACTTCTTTTATTTCCCATGGAGACTTAGCCCATCCCACCCTCACCTAATGCATACTAATAAGGAACTAGATTTGAGAGCTGTAGAGTCTCATCTTTTCCTCCAGAGCAAAAATTCAAGCCTATTTTACCCATTTTCCAAGAAGATGACAACTTCTGGGGCTGCTCAGCCAACCTCTGATGCAGCCACAGATTGAAAAATTCACCAATTTCACTCACCTCTGGCACTGAAGGACTCTTTCTTGCTTCTGTACAGCACTGTGCCTGACTGAAACCAGCCTATGCCCTGCAGAAGGCTGGGATCCTCAAAGACACCAGAGCAGACATGTGAGCTACAACCCCCAGCCCAGGTGCAGCCCAGACAAAACCATGAAATAGGAAGCACGTGCCTCCAATTGTCCTCTGACACACCTGTTGATGCTCAGCATTGTCCGCTTCATACAGCACAAAGGAAAAGATTTCTTCAGAGCAACACTTGTAATGTTTTCCCCCTATTTTTTCAGTGATAAAATAAGTCATAAGATTGTAAGAGCAACAGAGGGAAAAAGTCTTTTCATTCTTTCATTGCATGAAAGTTTCTGGTGACATTGAAATTCTTAAATTTCATTAGAATTGCTTACAGCATTTTTGTTCCAAAGATATTCAATACTGGTCTCATGGAGTCCCACTGATGTCTATGACTTAAAGAAATAAATAGTTAGGCCCAAGAATATTCCTAGATGCTTATACTAGAAGTGTTTAAAAGCTGTTCAAAGCCATCTCTGAACTTTCCTGTATTCTTTCTTCCCATATCCTACCTGTAGTATAGAAATTGTTTTGAAAAACATCATTGGTAGGTTTTTTTGGTGTGGTTTTTTTTTCCCCCATAGTTCTCTCATTAGAACTATCACTTAAAATTCTGCTGGGTATTCCTAACACATAATACAATACATCAAATCCTTTTTTACTAAACTTAGAATTCTCATTCAGTTCTCCTAGAAAGGAATTAATTATTGATTTAAAAATTTAAATCTGGGAAAGTTTCCCTTTTTCAATTTTAATTAAACAGTGGGTTTCTTCACATCTTCCTTTATACTGAGACCTTCCTCATGCCACTAATAATTTCTATAACCCTTCATTGATTTTTTATTTTCCTGCTACAATCTCATAGTTTTACTGTTTTTTACCAAGTATCTTCTTGTAACATTCTAACAAAGCCATATGAAAACAATGCCTGTACTCTGGGTAATAAGTTCAAATTCTCATTACCCTCCCTTCAACAGATATTTATCAGATTAAAAAGAAAGAAATTCTGAAATTAAATCCTACAATTTAGTTTCAATCACATTTTATTTGTAGAATTAAAGTTTATTAAAGAAACATAGATTTGCTTCTACTTAAATTTGACCTTCAAGTGCAAGATTTAATAGGCTAAAGATTAAAGTAAACCATGGCGATTTGCTCATTCTTTTGCTTTATGAAGAGCTGCAAGGAGGAACTAAAACATGAAATAAAAACAAAAGTCAGTTTTATTTGTGAAGGCAGATTAAGAAAAAGTATGAACATTAGAAAAAGTAAGTTATAAGCTATTTAAAAGGAAAATAATTATGGTATTATTTATATATATGTCTCATCAGATATATGTGAAATGTAATCCAAAAGAACAATATTTATTTGTGGGAAACCCCATGGAGAGTACACAAATTCCAAACAGTTCACTACGATATTATAGCAATATTGATTTTAAAAATATACAACTAATAAGAAACACACCATCCACCATTAATTACAGCTCACATAATTATAGATAACATTATAGATATGAATTATAATAAAAAATGTGTTTCAGCAAGTAGATGCATAGTATTATCAAGGTTATCCTCACAGTCCTCTTTTTATTAATATATTTGAAAAAAAGTATTAACTAGTATTAGAAAACACTGTAAAGCAGTGTGTGTAAACACATGGACAATGGAGATCCTGATGTGAAGTCACTTTGAATAAAACAGATGCAAACAAACCACTAATGTCTTTTAAAAATATCCAGCTAAATAATGACATGTTGATCCTTGACCCAAAATAACAGAATTCCTGACTTCCAGGGCAGTTTTCACAGATTTCGTTTATCAGAATCTCAATTTAGACAGGACCTTTTAAAATCAAGCATGATTTTAAAATCATGTATCCAGACCGGGCCAAAAAATCCATTTAGAATTAGAGAACTGTGCGAGATGTTTCAATTGCTTCAGAGGATCTGCACAGAGAGCAGGCACACAACACCTCACAGCAGGCTGACATTCCATTTCTGGGTAAACCTCTGAGGTGTCCAGCCAGGTGAAAAAGCAGAAAAACCAGGAAAAGACAAGGGTGTCTGTGGCAGTCAGAGCTTTGACACTGGGTGTGGAGAAAGTTCATTTTAGGTGTTTTATTAGTTATTACTTCATTCATGCTGAGAAATCCACATAAAGGGCTGTTGCAGTCTCTGCTTACGATCACTGGCGTCTCTCTCCCTATCACCTCCTAAACATTCTCATTTGGTCAAAATAATAATCAACAAAGATAATCAACAAAATTGATCTGACTGAAAGGTAGGGGAGATTTTCAAAGCTGCCTGAAGCAGACAGCAGTGAGGTCTCCACAAGGCAGTAATCAGGCGAGGGATGTATAGGGTGGCAAGATCTGCACAGAGCCTGTCCAAGGCACATGCAGGAGAAAACCCCAGTGCTCTGGTATCCTGGCAAGGCAGAAATTGAAATGATACAGACAACAGCCCTAATTATTTAAATAATGTCTGAAAAACATGGAAATTGAGAAATAAGGTAAAAAAGGTGGTTTCATGTTTAATCATCCCTTCATGTGTATTATTATTCATATCACACTGGGGGTGTGCATAAAAATTTGCATGCAGAATCTTGCACTACTGGCAGACTGGAGCAAATGCGGGCATTTTAACTTATTCTTCTAAGAGAATTTTATTTTTACACTCTGTATTAATGAATTTGAAATAAAATATTAATCAAAGGTTGAAGAGTCAAGAAAGTAATTTCAAAACCATACAGAAAGTAAAGTTTACAAAAGATGCTGAAGAATAACGTTTTCCCTGTTAACCCTCTTTGTAGTTAGGACTATCTGCTCCCATTTCCTCATTCATTCTCTGTCTGGTGGCCCACTATACTCTTCTTCCCTTATCTGACATTTAACATCCTTGTTCATCTTTTTTTTCTTCATTAAATCCTATATAGACAAGTCTGGCTGCACAGAGCTCTGCCGAGAAATACAATTCATTAAATTAAAAGAAATCCACCGTCAGAATGAACTTACATTTGCAAGCACCTCTTTTATTTTATTAGCCTCCGTTTTTAATGTCTCCATTTCTATGGTTTGTCCTTGCTACATACAAAGGCAGTAACCTCCCCCTGTCTGGGACTGTAGCTCATTCTATCAGTGTATTTTGCCTAGGAAAGCAAGAATCTGTTACTGGTTTAATACAAATACTGCTGTGACAGTAGTTGTGAAAATGACAGGAATAACCTTATATTTAATAATATGTTTAGATGAATGGACAGCTGATTAATGAAATGGTTTTTTATTATTATTATTATTAACACTCCAAACAATTACATAGAAATAAATAAATGGCAAAAATTATAATTTAATCAAAATTAAACCTGTTCCATCCCTAAGTTAAATGGATTGCAGTAAAACAATGTTTAAAGAATAATACATAGGTTGTAGTATCATGCATTCATGTGATGAAATGGTAGAATGAAATCGCCCATAGAACTCTAAACCAGGTGCTTTGGGCATATGAGTGCAGATACAATCTTTAATTACAATATTTCATTATTTTCTTTCACGACCTTTTCCATTACATTTACAGAAAGGATGCTGCTCATTAAATGAAGAGCTGTATAATATTTTCTTTCCCCACGTTTATCCAGTCTATGGTCTCACAACTAATTTGTTGCAAACTATTTAAGACCTCCTCTGAAGAAGGAGAGCAATGTTTTCCTCATTAGTTTGTGTAGAGTTCATCATGATGGGACCTCAATGCTTCATAAACATCAAATTTACTTTTATAAAATCTCTATGAAACAACTGTTCCTATTTTGCAATAGAAACACTGAAGCAGAAGGAACTTCATATAAGCTAACCCTCAAAAAAGGGGAGCGCTAGTACCATTCACATTGTGTTATGGCTCTCCAGCATTGCCCACGCCAATGTAATGTAAATTCAAGCAGAATTTCTAATCTAGACCTCAAAGTTTCCTGCACACCAGTATTCAGGCAGTAACACGGAGGTGGATTCAGTCTAAGCAGGGGAGTGCTGCCGCCACCCCCTGCTGCTCCTTTGGAACTTGTGAGTGAGCATAAAGCAGCCTGGACTCCCTCACCCAGAGTGGCCTCAGCTTGGTGCAGCACGGGTCGATCTGGATGGCAGAATACTTGGTGCCAAGGGGATGCTGTTCCTAGGTACAACTTAATTCATATGTTTGACAGGATTTATACTCTGAATTACATGCAGCATTTCCCAGAAGTGAATATTCATTAGTGTCAGGAACATGTATTTTAGTTACAGAACCTCTGAGAGCAATTTAGCTGTGAAAGTATGACTGCTCCATGTGGTAGCAGCAATAGAAGGTTCACCCCTGAACCACTGTCCTGATTTGAGCTAAAATGCTAATACAACATATACACAACACTGGGCAACCAACAGAAATCCCACTTTCTTTCCAAAAGTGATAGCACAGTGGCATTGTTAATACTCCTTCCTACTTTGCAAAGTAGTCCCACTAGAAGATGGAAGGTAAAATAGCACTTTTTTTTTTTTTTTTTTTCATTTTCAGGATAAAGCAAAAAGCTTGAGAAAAAAGGGTTGTTTTAGTCTGTTCTGGAGTACTGCTACACAACCAACACAACCAAACATGGAAGAGCTACAGAGCCAGAATAGGGAATATAAATCTCTAAATGCATTGTTAGAATGCTCTAGCAGAGGAAAAGGAGGTTTTCATCCTTCCTATGCAGTGCCTGTAAAGCTGCAAAAGCATCTTTGTGAAGATACAGCAAAAGAAAACTAAAATACATAGTTAGAATTTTTCACTGATCTTATTAATCTCTTTATAATGAGTTCTTAATATATATGTCACAAGAATGGTGAAACCCTTCCTATACGTCAGTGGAAAAAAAAACTCCTATTGACACTTATGGGGCTGAAATTCTACTGTAAGGTTAAAATATACACAATGCCCAACACAATCAGTGAAACTCCAGAGCAAATTTTCAGATCAATGTGAAAACAATCACCTACTAACAACTAGGGTGACTTACACACAGTTCAAGTAATAAATCTTTGTAACTTTCATACAGAGAAGAAATTAAACAGAAGGTATTTTAAATTAAGAGGTTCTATAAAAGAATTCATTCAAATGGGGGCATATTTTTCCTACTGTTGCTTTAATTTCAACAGATGTTTTCCCATAAATCATGAAAATCATACACAATATTATCTACCACTCATGCCAGTAATAGGGCTGGCTCAAGTCCTTATAAAATATATCATTGCTGCTCTCTGCTGGTCAAAGTAATTATTCCTTTATTTAAAACCTTATAGAGGAAATTCAGTTAATTTTATAAGAAGCATAGTAAGTATAACATGAATAGGAAGATATTTATGGCATTTAAATAACCACCTTGGTCATCACAATGATTTGTTTTTGTTGGTATGTCTGTACTCCTGAGCCCACCAAAATTAGAAATAAACTCCACCTTCAAAGGCCATGGCATTTAAATGCATAGATGTCACATCTCAAGTGAGTTTTGCTTGTAATACTGAAGGGTGATGAACGGAACAGCATAGAGTGTTTGTGGTGCAAGATGTGAAGAGAGTAAATAAAACATTTAAGACCATTGGAACAAAATTTAACACAGACATCTAAGAAAATATATTACCCAGCATGTACCTAACACACGAGCAATTGTCTGATCAGCATTATCTTCTCAAAACCCACCTTAATTCTTCACCTCAGCTAAACTGGGAAAGGATTTTATCAATAAAAAACAAACAAATATAAGTTTTGTACAGTTTCTAGTTTCAAGCACCTTTAAGACCTTACTGGACTGATTAATTTCTATTTGAATTATGATATAAATAGAGGTCTCACTTTTGGAGCTCTGAGTCAGGTAGTCCTTAATTAAGTGGTCCCACTGGGTAACTATTGCTCAATATGAATTGAGGCTTCAAAAGGAGCTCCAAAATAAACAACATCAATTTACCATATTGTGAAAATAATTTTCTCTTTTCATAAAGAAATATTATATAGTAGGCTTAGTTAATTTTAAAATTTGCTCAGTGATGAGATGAAAATTATACCAAATCAGTATACAAAAGAGACTCTTTCCCCAAATTATATCAAATAGTATTTCTGTATCTAGCAAGAAACACAACCCAGTTTGTTCAGTTTATCAAACAATTTATTTAGCAAAGTACAGTAATATGAATAATTTATTTTTTCTGGTTGAAAACTCATGTTTTTTCTCAATGAATTATTTCAGTAGTTGTACATGGAAACATTTAGCCATAATCTGGGATGACAAAAATTGAATCAGCTTTGAGCACAGAACATTAAAAGAAATTTCTAGCTAAAGAATTTATTTCCAAATAGCTTAGAGAGCTTTACTTGAGGTCAATGCACTTGATTTTGTGACAACATAAATAAGATGCAGAAAAAAAATTTGATTAGTGTGTCTCCTGTCTAAAACTATACTTAAGTAGCTTACAAAACCTAGTGAAGCAACAGTCCAATATATTGCTGCAGAAAGCAACGTCAGGGCTTTTTTGTACAAACAGATGTGAATAATATAAAAACCTTTTCATTCCTTTTTATTCCAAAAACATTAACAGGTGGACTGCAAAGAAATCAAGACTTATTAATGATGTCTCTAAAGACAGAAACCTATGACTAAAGAAATGGCATCTCTCTTTATAGCTCACAGCTGAAACCAACCAGAGATGTTAACTCAGTTACCTCAACCCATGCATGCAGATACCCTAACATTCAACTGATAAACAAGCAATATTTTATTACCAAGCTTTACTCCTCATGACATTTACTATTCTACCTCTCACCTCAAGATGATAAACCATTTTGTCTCACTGAAGTCTGAGCCCAGCATGAAGCAGAAAGAGGAACGAATTGCACTGTGTTCTGGGTTAGACTCAGTGGTTTTAAATGAGTACTCCAGGAGATACAATGAAAGAACTCAAATGCTTTTGCCATTATCACTTTCTATAATGATTTACTGTGTGACTGATTAGCTCCATCCCATTAAGAGATATGGTAACCATTTCAAGCTTATGTGTGGAGAGAATGAAAGTATGCTGAGACAAAAAATGTAACTGAAGGGAATTGAAAGAAGAGGGAAAGCTTGCTGTCATGCTGTTAAGTGTTAGCATATGCTCTCAGTGTTTGGGATAAAAGCACAAAGTTCTCAGTGGAAATTCAATTCCTAGAAACTTAAACAAAAGCTTAAAATTTCCAGAGTGCTTGGGGTGAAACAGTGATAAGCTGAGGCTTCAGTAGGGATCCTAGATACCTTTAAGGTCCTGTCTGCTCCTACACACTTAGGACACTGCCTAAGGTGAGAACAAAGTGACAGTGAGTGAGGATGGGCTTTCCTTGTTCATTTCTAGGAGCCAAGCACTTGCCCAGGGAAATGTACTCTCTGTAACTCTGCACAAAGGGGCACCCTGGCATTTCCTATCCCCCCACACCCACTGGTGATGTAAGGTTCATGTGAGGTTTTGCGCAAGTTTTGAAGGGTTTAGCAGACCATAATGAGAGACCGTGAACTTGTGGTCAGCTTATCAAATGTACACTCAGCACTGGCCATGAAGGAACCCACTGCTAGCAGCCAAGGGATCTGTGCAGATTGCTTCACGACCAAGCACAAACTTTTCAAGGGCTCCCAACCACACTGATGTCACCAGGGCTTGAGACCATCGGACAGTGAGGCAGTTTCCTTGGGGAAAATTGGTGAGGATGCAAACAGTAATCAAATGGCTTGTATGCATGGCAATCCTGTGACTATGACAGGTAATATGGATGTGAATTGTCTCTTACAACCTGCAAAATATGAACATGAACCATTCCATATCACTTGACCTCATTGCTCAGGCAATCAAGACGGTCTAGACATAGCCTGAAATTCTGAACTGTTTTATTGTATACTGCTAATATTGTCAAGATGTGCTACCCTGGCTAAGTTAACAGCCTTACAATTTAGTAAGTTAAATGTCAAGTGTTCTGCTTAAAGAAACCAAAGAAGAGAATGTAGCAAAGTTTGCAATATACAATGTGAGACTTATAATACTGTGGTAGAAAAAAGCATCTTGTCTCTCAACATAAGTTCCCACAGTGTAAAACTCATCTTATGTGCTGGCACTGCAAGGAAAGAAAAAAACCTATAAATGCCTTTTTATTAACATCTGCAATTGTTTCTGGCTTATCTGCAAGATAACAAACAGAACTGAAAAACTGCTGCAGGTTTGCATTGAAAAGCCTGGAAGTGCTCTAATACCCTATAACTCTCAGCACATTTTAACAGGTGTTATCAAAAGTGAAGAAATAACATGCTGCAAATTTTCTCTCCACTTCTGCCCTCACTACAGTGACATTAAGTTTTATTTGACATTTTCCATCTTTTAATACTAGCTGGATTTAAGACTGTCAAAAATTTTAGCTTAGAAAAACACTGAGCTAAAAATGGGAGCTTTTCTCTAATTTATCTTTGAAGACAAACCAGCTGGGTTCTTCACATTATATCCCAATAAACATGGACTTCTAACATTGCAGCTAAGAAAAACCATTTGGATGCAGTGGCTTTTCTGCCACTGCATCATTTTAAGCCAAAAGGGGAAATTACACATAGTCCCTTCCATTAAGAAAAAAACCGTTGACATTGGCCTATAACAGCAGTTCTTCATCCTGCTGGTGATAAGTGAACCACCAGAGAAGCCCTGAAGACTGAGGGGGAGGAAAGTGAATGCTTACTTCCTACAAGGCAAAGTATTTTCTCTTTGACTGAAACAGCACAAGAAACAAAAAAGCTGACTGAGAAATTTAAGAGCTGTTGGTAAGAACATGACAGTCAGTGGGTTACTGTGATACGGAAGTTGGCTGAGTCTCATCAACAAAAGCAGCCCTGGATATGGTGATCAGAAGCTAAGTTAATGAGAATACTTGGCAACAGCAATCAGAATATATTAGTGTAAAAGTCATGTAGACATGGATTAAAATTAGTAACCAGAAAGGTCTTGAATTACATGTATTTATTCCAATTCACAAATAGATGTTTAAACAAATTTGCCATTGAGCAGAATATGTATTTATTTCTTCATGATGTTTTCATAGTGGGATTTTTAAGATTCAGTGATGTAAGTAAAGCATTTTTCCCTTATATGTTCTCTGAGATTCCTTAGCATATCACAGATAATAAAGGGGGGGTTTTGGTATTGTTTTTTGGTTTTGTTTCTTGCTAGTGTTATACATACCTGTTTCCTTCCTCAATTTTAGCCTCTTTGACTGTGTAACATTTAAGCAAAAATATCACAGATAAAAGAAATGAACAGAAAAACAAAAAATTAAGGAGATACCTGGCATAAATAACTCCTAGGAAGTCATGGTACTACTGGCAAAGATTGTGGGTTGTTGCAGCTCAGATGTGATAGGATGAAGCTGTGCATTCACACAACATTATGTGATGTAGGCCCCAGCTGGTGTTAATGCAAGAGCTAAAGCTGCCTTATCCTTCTCTGGCTCAATAAATAAGAGCCTGAGTTAGACTAATAAAAAAAGAAAAAGCTATTTTCCAGCCAGCAGGCATAGTTACACAGCAGGCTTGCCAAGTCTTCAAGTCTAAAAGGAATAAACAATGAGAAACTCTTCCCCAGGAGCATTTGTTTTAACCCTTTTTATCTGATTGTGTAGTGATTTGGAACTTATAATACATTTAATCCTGTCCTTTACCATCTTAGCATTCTTTTAGTGTATAGACATGTAAACTGAGGAAGCTGTGTTTTAAAACATACTGACTTCTGTAGTGCCTGGTTCTCAAAATTCTGTTTAAAAAATAAAACTGTACTAAAACATACATAATCACTTCCACAGCATTCTCAAGCACTCCACAGAATCCAAAATCAAAAGAAAACCTCATACTCCATGAATGTATAAAGAGGCTTGCTTTTACATAACTAGGCATGCATTTCTATTATTTTGGACTGAGCATATGCTTTCAGCATTGATTACTTTTTATCTCATTTTCTTTTAACTTTCCAATAAATAACTTTAATACCTGAGCCTGGGAGCCTTAACAGTGGACACTTGAAAAAACCATGAAAAATGAGAAATGCTAAAATTGTTACCTCAGAAACAGAGTCCTGAGTTTATTTCACAGGACAGAGAAAAGTTAAATTATTTCCACAGACATTAGTATACACAGAGCAAAGGTCAAATGTTGAGCTTTCCTTTGCACCCAGTTCTTGGCTTCTGTATTGAAGATGACAACATTTCTAGTTAGGGAACAGGTGTCCATTTGGAGTTGGATTAACAATGCCACATAGTTTCACGTGGGCAAATATTTTATGTATTCAAATGCTTCTAAAATATAAGATTGCAACTAATCCACTTCATTTGCAAGCCCTTCTGTCTTTTACTGCCATTAGCACGACAAGCACGTGTATTTTGAGAGACATTTAGCAGCCAACCACTGGAGACCAAGAGCTTGTTCGTGCTGTTTATATCTGCCCCAGCCTTTGAGAAAGACTGTCCCGACCTTCAGTGCCTACACTACCTGTACCCGTGCTGGCTCCCAGCCTCCTCACACCTGGGATGGAAATCAGGCTGCAGGACACAGGCACCACTCAGGGCTCAGTCAACCTTCCCTTTTCAACCGAGTAGTAGGAATAACCCCTTTAAGTGGAAAAAAACATGTTGGTTTTATGTAAATCTTCTGTATTGCATTCACCTGAGCAAAGCAAGAGCTGGATCAGATCCACCTGCTCAGCTGTAAAACAATTACAGAGAGCTGCAGTTCTGTCCCTCACGCTGCATAAAGTGCTCATTTTCATTCAAATCTCTATAGTGGTGCTTTAATTGTTCCCAACTTACTGTCAAGGTCAGTAGAAAATGTTGTACTATTGTAACTAAATAAAAATTCTTTTAAAATGAGCAACTACCAAGTGACGTACTTTAGGGTATATCACTTCCTGTAATATTTCTTGGCTCCATATGTTTAGCTTAGGGCAATATGTACATTTTCTTATGTTTTAGCTTCCTGTCTGCAAGATGGCAAACAGTAACTCATTTATTTTGTTACAGCTCCAAGCGACAGCTCTGCCAAGACCAATAAAGAGCGCACAGTTTACATGTTTTTCTGTGTTATCTATAAATGTTGTCTATATTACAGCCTTTGCAGTGCCTTAAAGAAGTGATTCTGTATTAAAAATGTATTCTGCCAGATTTTGAAAGTTTCCTTCTAATTAGAATAACAAATCTAAGAAAATACTAAAGTCTCTGACTTTTAACACATGGCTGTACATAGAAAACAGGTCCAGTACTTACTAGCTAACTTGTTTTCCTAAAGAAAAATAATTAAAATTACAATGTGATGAAGTTGCCATGGTTACAAAGCCCTCACCCTACTGAAGAGGGATATGAATTAACATACAGCCTAAAGACTAAACCTTTTACTGCTTTAATTGCACAGAAATGAGTAAGATTCACTTTAAAATGTGCCTTAAGGTTCCTGTAAGTCATGGTCTTATAAAATCAACCCTAAGCAAAAAGCCAGAATATTTTGCTCTCCATCAAAATACCGAAGTTGTATGAAAAGACAAAACAATTTGTTATCATTCAAGGCTTTCAAATTCAAGTAAACTTCAGGAAGTAAATACATGAACAGAAAAGTTGGACTACAAAGGCACTGGAGAGCTTATAAGGAGTAATGTTCTAGGGAAATTACTCTTCAAGATTTTTATTTTCTGAGGAAAACCTACACTCATTCAAAGCCAGTGACTTCAAGGTTCACTTAAAGTGAATTCTGTCTTTGTCTTGTAATCAGAGATGAGCCAGGTACAGTTTTCCTGACATGAAATATTTCTCGGAACTGTTACAAAACCTCGTTCAGATTACCTGTATGAATACTTAACTATTCTGCTGCTCAGCAGTGGGCTGAATATCAAAAGGACATTCCCCAGTGAGAATGGGTGAAATTTGGAAATGTCCACCTTCAAGTAGATTAGAAAACATGGTGTCTTCAGTACAGATAAATCAAATAATTTTCTTTACAATCTTTATTAAGGATAAATTTTGTCTTCAATTACATGAGAAATTTTTACCTTTGAAAGATATTTTCTCATTATTTTGTTTTGCAACATTAGGCAGGTGCACATAGTAGAAGCTAAAACTAAGACAGGAGGTGAAATGTTTTTAATAAAGTGTAGATAAGTCTTTTAAAATCTGAAGCTCAATGGCTTTTAGAAAGGGAGACACTTGTTTATATTCTTTTTCACCCAAACTAATTTTGTTAAAATTAAGAATATAATTAAAGGGCTGATTTTTCTATTAAATTCAGCTTAATTTGAAATTCTTTATATAAGAAATGTGAATGCAAAAATGATTTTGGAAAGATGCTGGGATTTTCTTACCAGAAATCCTTCCCTAGATAGAAAAAAATTAAAAATTAAATATAGATATATAAGAGAATTATTGCTTATGAATGTAACAAAATATACAGTCATTCATTCTTCAAAGATTACCAATGTAAGTTATCCCTGCATGCATT
>WEKY01059135.1:663-34387 GCA_013390045.1 Picathartes gymnocephalus
ACAGAATTATTATGAAGAATGTAGAAGGAATTATTAGAAATCCAGTAATCATTTTAAAAGGAAAAATACAAACTGTAAAAGGAATGAATCAAGTAACTGACAAGGAGTTTTACTTCTAAAAATTCTAGATTTAATGCTCAATCTAATTTTATCACTATTTAGTCCATGTTAGACTTTTCATTTTTTAAGTTTAGACACCTGCTTCTAAGTAAGTGAAGTTTTGTCTGTAACTTTCCCTACACGGAAAACACTCTTCGGACTCATCCTTTGTAATATCATAATCAGAGTCCCTTAATCAAGTGGTATAAACTTCTTAAAACTGATTTATTTCAGGAAAATATATTGAAATATTTTAAAATACTCTTGTCACCTGTATTTCATCATCATTTGTCCCAGCCAGGCTTGGAGTAAGACCATGACTATTAGAAAAGCAAGTCCAGAAAATGCAGAAGCTTCTAGCATATCCCAGAGCAATCCCATCAGCAGTGCCACTTGTAATGGTGCAATCCATACAAAATGAGCCAGAGCAAGACCCTATGGAAGGCCACAGTAGAAAATAATAATAAAAGTTAGAGATGTGTTCTGAAAACTACATGAAAAGGAAGTAGTCATAAAAGTGACACTTTGAAAAATGTAATGAAGAATGGTACAAATATTTCCAGTAGAAAAACAAGTTCATAAAGGAGGACTTGTGATCCTGAGCACATAGCATTTTGGGTGTTAATTATGATGACAGTGCAGTAATACACATACATTCCTCACCTAAACTTTGATTTTTCTAAGGCAAAGTTCAATCTGCAACTATCTCTTTGTTATGTATATGCATGAGGAAAAATCACAGCTTTGTAAAAGTAAACCAAATTTGGCATCAATGCTGACTTTTTCAACCACTGTAAGATGAGAAAAATACATGTAAGAATCTTCTGAGAGTGTGTTAATCTGATATAGAAAGCCAGTATTACGTTGGTGAAGAGATGACTGTTGTATGAACACAACCAGTTCAATGCAGACGTTGCCTACTTCAGTCACATTCCTACTCAATCAGGAAATTTTGGAGTGAATCCCATAATCAGGTGCACAGGGGTCTGTGTTACTGCAGCTATATTGCTGCAATGACAGACCACTTGTCTTAACTTGTGCAACACTAGCTGACATTACTCTGTATAGTCATACAGTGCTTAAAGTAAATACACCCTGCAGTTCCAGCCACGTGTCTGCAGTCGCTCTGATCTTGTGTCTTTCATGGGAAGCAAACCTTATACTACCAAAGGGCCAATTAAACACACATGAAGAACAGAAGTTCATAGAGTTTCCAGTTCCTAAAGGCGTTAGCAGGGATTTACTGTAGTCTCTAACAAAAGAGAGGTTTTACAGAAGACTGTGTAAGATTTTCTAAGATGGATATCTAAGACTTCCTAACACAGTCTTACATCAATAAACCCTTTTAGTGGACTGGGCAATAATAGGAACAGGAGGCTGAACCTCATCACTTTTTCAATGACAGAAATGGACTGGATCACCTTAGTAAAAGACACTGTCACCAGGAAGTAGGATGGAAGGATTGAACCAGCAAGTTCTGACTTCTAAGAAACCAATTGTTTAACCCAGAGGTTTCCTGGCAGGTTCTCACTGGACTGCAGAACAAATATGTTTTTATGATGTAACTGTTTTTTAGGTTTCCTCTTCTAATCAGCATAGGAGATAAAGAATGTCATAAGTATCAGAATGAGCTTTCCTATGACTATGTGGTAACACATTTTCATAAGGTAATGAATGAGTATTTAGTCTACAATGAGCAGTTCTTCATTTATGCTCCTTCCTTCCTTAATATCTGTCATGAACAACTTGAATGATTACATTTGTATTTGGTGGATCACCAAGTGAATTAAACAACTGATGACGCACCTCATCAAATTTGTTCAGATTGTTGGAAAGAAGACTGACCAATTGTCCAGTACTTATTTTATCTAGAACTCTGCTTGACAGTTTTAAGATCTGTAAAAGAAAACAAAACCATAGAAAAATTGTCATCTAAGTTATCTCCATAAAACACAATAAATACAGATTAAAATGATAAGCAATGGTGCAGTAGTATAAATAATAATTCACTTATCTGTTTATGCTACAAAGAAAGTCTCACTAAACTTGTTATTTATGTCACTTGAATTCAATATAGCCATTAACTTGCTTTAAAAATACTGATTTATTGACTTCATCCTTGTTTTCTGTTGAATATTTTATGGATATAGATATATATGCAAATGCAAGTTTTAATTAAGCATGCATGCTGTGTGCTGCTGTGCATTCTCAAAAATCTCCTACTGTTGCCTCTCTTGACAAATATTTTTGAAAGATCCTATCACAGCGAGCTTTATACTAGAATAACTAACATGTTTGTTTAAATTATCTTCTTTGAGTATTGGTAAAACAGAGTAACTTTTTAAATCTTTGTATTTTTGAGCATGTGATGGGTAAGTATCTGTTGACTCTTCCTTCTATAGTGATGTCACACAGTATCATTCAAACTCAATCCCTTCAGTGTTACATTTATTGTTTAAATCTTCACCTCTAATTCTCTTTTGAAGATATTCTTTGGCCACCAGCATGTTATTCTTCCTTTGCAGTACACATTTTTAACAGGAGCACAGTGGTAAAACAATGAAGGCATCTCACCACATATGCAGCAAGTCTGAACTCACAGAGGCTGATTTCAGTCAAACCAGCTGTAGATAAGTATTCAATTCTTTGGAATGGGAAATTGAGAGCTGTCAGAAGCTGTTACCTACATTATTCTTCCGTGTACTTTGTGCACCTTAACAAAACTACCAATCTTTCAACAAACTGGCCTAAAAGTTACATAGGTTACAGACAGAGGCTTGGCTTAGAATGAAACAATTACCTTCTTATAAATCAAGCTAAACATAGCTATCCTCATTTGCATTCCAATATGATGAAGACCAAATATAGCGGGGTGTATAAGCAGTGTTCTCACAAAGAAGAGGAGGCACAAGCCAATACCCAGGTAGTAGGCTATGGATCTTTCATCAGAATTATCTGGATCATAGGAAGCTATTATTCTGCCCAGCAGAAGGGGTTGCACAGATTTGGTGACTTCCTGCAGAGGAGAAACAAGAAAAATAATTTTGGTCAGCAGCTGGTTCATTTTTTTCAAAATGGCTAACATTTCAATTCAAAGTCCTACCAAATAAGATTTAACGTTTTATATCTTAAATGAGAAGTCAGGCCTGTTTGCTGTGCAAACCACAGAAAATTGCTGTAATTGCATACAATTGAGACAACTCACTGCTAAGTCTGTGATGCTCCTGTAACCCCACCAAAGCAAATCTAGCTCATAAATTTTGTTTGATCATTTTCTACAAAAGTGACAACGGAGATTAGCTTCCACATTTACTTTAAAGAGTTGTAATGGATTAGCCATATCGTATGACTGAATCTTGTTTATCAGGCTGTATTTGGTCGCCAGGGAACAGCTCTCACTGGACTTTACTGGACTTGCAGGACCCAGGCAGCCCCAGAACTCCCAAAATGAACACTACCATTCTCACAAGACAGTGAGAATATAGCTAAAACAAAAAATAAATGGAAATAGGAGCAGAATAAAAGTATAACTAATTGGATCATCCTAACAGTTTTAGACACTGTATCCAGTTTTGTAACAAAAGGAGGAGAGGGACTAAAGGTAGGGGAGGCAAGTATAGTAAAGGTTCCAGAGAGAAAAAAGCCCCTCCTACATTGGAGGCCACAGAACTTCCCACCCAGGGATGAGCAGCACGATAGAGAAGCAGGGTAGGAGAGGAGAAGGAGGTAAGGTCCAACCACCAAACGACAAGGTATCCAAATGATTTGCCCTGACTTTGGTCTGCTATTACATTTGTCCTCAGTCTCCTTTGCCATTGTAATTAAACCCCACTAGTGTTACATCACTTTTGCCTTTTGTTTCCTTCTCTGCCTCGTCATTGTCATACTTTCACTCCTCTAACTTCATCTTTTTCCATCTCTGCCTCTCGCCTCCTCTTTCCTTACCAAGTCTTTCCCAAAGAACTGCAAAAATCACCTGTGTGCTGTGGTCTAACATGTTGCTTCATCTTCTGTATGAGCTTCAGAAGGACATGAAGTATGTATGTGCTCCTTTGCTTCACTGTTATGTTCAGTTTAAAAATACATAGTGTTATGAACTTGCATGCATTTCATTCTTCTTTCTGTTGTGTTGCAGCAGACAGCATGTGATTCTTCCAAAGTAACAAAACACTACTGAATTCTTAGTGCAGAGATGTGTTAAATTCTGCCAAAAAGTTATTAGTACTGCCTTCCAGATGAAAACCGCACAGACCACCATAGACACTCAGAGAAGGGAACCAGTGAAGTTCAGCTGTAATTAGTGTTCTACTGTGATAAATAGATTGGAAAAAATCCTCTTTAACTTTTTTTTCTTCTACTTTGGGTTCTCTTATACAAAAGCAATCCCAAGTACTTCTATAACCTGTACTGTAATCCCTTTGAATGTTACTGTTGGTGGAGCTGATATTCATCATTCACTTTTTCGCAAAAGGGGTAGAATTTTACATCTCAAACAGCATACCTGTACTATGTGCTACATTACCCAAATTAAACACCAGTCTGCCCCTATACAAATGCTGTGAAACTGGAGCCAGCTTTGACAAAGGCTTTAGTGTTATTAGTAGGCAAAGGGAGGAGTGTTTATTAAAAAACACATGACCCAAGACAGCTGTGCTTAGACCATATGCATCCCAAAGCATCGAACAAAGACTCCCCAAAACTCGCAAAATACAAAACATTCACCTCTCAAGGGCGATACGGTGTTTTCATATTCTTGGAGATTCCAAGATAAGATTTTCTATATAGGTTTAAAATAGCAGCATTTTTTGTGAGTGTTTGCTTTTATTCCAGTGAAAATGACATGTTCTGCTGCTGTGTTTGTTGTGACTATAAATGTATTGCATACATTCTGAGCTTGCTGGAAAAAAAAAAGGTAGATTTACAGACTGGAATAGTGGCTGGAAATAAGCCAAGTCATATGTTATCTCATGGAGCATAAAAGTCCGCAGCTTTACAATGGAGATTTATCAGCTTGCTTACCAAAAATATTATCTAGTCGACATACAAATCAAAGCAGAACTGCCTGGTTTTCATTTCTCCTCTTGTAAACTTGAAATTACCCACTGATATAAATATGAACAAACTGATTAGAACAACCTGCCTAAAGAAAAGAATGGAACTTTTATACCTAACAGAAAATTCAGTTTTCAATCATCATGTTTTGCCTTCACTTGTCCTTATTCTTTCCTCTGCATTCCTCATATGCCACTGAGAAACCCATAAATGTCCCTCTCACAGGGACATTTAATTAATTAAATTCATCTTAATTAAAAGAGCAAAGATCTGAAGAGAAATGAGATTATGACACAGTATATTCTGCTAATCTGGCCTGGTATGGTTATTCTTGCGCAACAACAACTTTTATGTTACGTGTATCCCCAACATGTTCAAACACTCTGCATCTGAAGACAATAATGCACAACTCTTCTTTGGCATTTGGCCAAAAAGTGCTTCCCTCCCTGTCTCCTCACTCACACCCGTGACCCATATGCAAGAACTTCAGGAAATCCTCATTAGGGTCCTTTGGGATATGATACTAAAACCACTTCAATGTTAATGTCAGAAGTTGTTGTGCCTGAGTGGAAACATAAATTTCATGGCAATAAACATAAGACCAAAATACAAACAGAATCAAATTGATCCTAACAGCAATGTACCTAGTTGGTTAGCAGGTATCAAGCTAAAAACCAAGATTTTTTTTTTCACCAGCATAGCACCTGTTCTTTTAATTGCAAGGCTTATATTCTGATAGGATGAAGAGTGGAAACTGTCTCAAAGAGCAGGGGAGCGGATACATTAAGTGCAGTAAGTCAAGGGGCCTAACATAACCCTATTTATGATGGGGAGTTGTAGTACTCGAGGGAGCCAGAGCACAAGTGTCCACCCTGCAATAACATCATTACCTACAGCACATCAGGGACGAGGGAGAGATGGAAAATGGTCTAGACTTAATGGGAGCAAAGCTGTGATGCCAGTTGAAAGGACAACTACACAAACAGCAGGGATGTCAGCAGAGTTTAAACTACAGTCCAAGAAAGATACCATGAAAATGGCTCAGAGATTAGACAAGCGAAGAGCTGAAAGGAAAATGAAGTTCAAAAGAACACACAACTTCATTACACCTATGCCAGTGCGGCACAACATCCTGTCCCCTTTCAAACGTATGGCAAAGCTCCCATTAATTTCCGTGAGCAAGGCCTGTAAAGAATACCAGCAGCTTTAAGAGCAATTTGGTTTTTTCACAATTCTTCTTTCAATAAAATGAAATAGCTTTAAATAAAATGAAGAGTGATGATAATAGAATCAAGAATTTAAACTAAGATTTAATCTTTCCATGTTCATTGTGGAAGGTACAGTTTTGCTCACTGTGTTTAATTGCACTCATCTGTAATTTCTTAAAGAAATTTTTTAAAAATCACACGCACACAACCAAAGAATATGACTCAAAAATCCTGCAGTCTTGTTCTGTCCTTACCCCATTTAAATGGTACTCCATGAAAAAAGCGCACAAGGAGAAATCAATGCTGTGCATGCATGCCCACACACATTGCCTAAACTTTCGGAAGAGTGTTATCCTCAACACCGCCTGCAAAATCCCTCATACACTGCTTAACTTTTAACAGGAATGCATTGGTGCAAAGGTTCCAGCTGGCAGACTCTGCAGGAACAGCTATTACAGTGCATGGTAGGCTACATTTGTAGAACCGTTTTGTTGGTGGTGGGTTTTTTTTAAATACAAACCTATCATGAATAAGGAGTTGCTGGCTTGGTGTGTAAAAACATTTAAAATCTAAAGGCAGTAATGAGATCACAGGAGCACATAAAAAATATGATTGAGTAGGGGTCCACAAATACAAGATGTCATCCCAGAGAAGAGCTGACAAAAATGATGAAAGAGTAGAGAGAGAACAGTTATCATGCAGCTCCTTACCTAGCAAGAGGCCCTGTCCTAGATAGTTAAATGCCTAGATAGTTAAGTGGACAAAGACAATTTAGGGTCCAGTACCTAAAGGGTAGCCTCCTGACACTACGCTACTCCCTGCATCCAGCAAAGAATGGAAATTCTCCTTAGCCTTCCTTTTGCTGCCAATGTATATACAGAAACCTTTTTTTTTTTGCTGTCTTAAACTACAGTGGTAAAATTTAGTTACAATTTGACTTTAGCCCTTCTACTTCTCTCCCTACATAATCTCACAACATCCTTTTAGTCTCAAGTTCCCTGCCCCTCCTTACAGAGGTGATACGCTCTCTGTTTTTTACTACTGAATCACAGAAACTTGGAAGTAACACAGATATTTAATGTGCATATTGGTTAACAGCAATATCCACATTTACTGTCTGGGTACACAACATACCTAGTGAGACACCATTAGCAATAAATTATTTTCACAGCTCTTAACCCCAGTGATAGGATTGTCAAACAAACAGGTGGCATTTGGTAAGTCAGGGTAATCCTATCTAACATGTTGGAGAGGTGATAAGCATAATCAGTTCAGGCTTTCACATCAAGTTCCTGATCACACATTTGGGAACACTAACAGCACTAGAAACATTTCAAAACGATTAATATTTATGTTTTAAAGATATTATCAGAAAATACTTTTTTTAATGAAAGCCCCTGAATACATCTCTGTATTTATCACCTTTGTAAGCAGTACACAGAGGAAAAATCTGTAGCTATTCACAATATTCTGTATTAATTTAGCAGTCCCTAAGGCTTGGATCTATTTAAGGAACATTACAAGCTTACTGAAGAGAACAATTCTTACCCCTAAATATAAAATTATTCCATAAAACATAAATTTCCAGAAAAAGCATCGTCGAAGAGCATTAATGAGTTTGGGGTTCTTCTCTGAAGTTGCCAGTTCTCTGTCCCATTCTCTGAAAAGAAACCAAAAACAGAACCACTAAGTCGTATGAGCAAATACATGGGTCTATGGCTGTGACATACTTCAATTCACTCAAGTATATCCAAGGAGATTTAGCTAGGGTGGCTAATGAAAGAAAGCTTTGCAGAGACCCCAAGGATCTGGCCTTTGTGGACTTGATAGATCAATAGAAGTTCAAACCTAGTTCAGCCACATTTTTGGTAGTTTTAAATACTCAGTCATACATCACCCTGCAGGGAATTATTTCATGAAAAGGTCACATTGTATGTTTTAAAGAAACCTGCTGTACTTAAAACTGAAGTAGAATAATAGGCAAATAAACTTTTTGGATCTCTTCCAGCCTGCAAAAAAGAAAGCACCAACAAAGCATCAAAAATGTGACTTTTCTGCAGCACAGCACTATTTTTAACCTTGTTGCTGGGACAATAACATTCTTTTCAATAATAAATTGTAGATCAGAAGTAATGCTGTACGAAAAGAACATATGTTTCGGCAAAATTCAATTCACAGATTAAAGCATTCCTGAGAATTTCCTCAATAATTTTCTCAATTTTTCAACAGAATATTAGATAACCAGAATATTTCATTTATAAACTATCAAAACACATTAAGCATACCAATGTTCTCAATAAATTCTACTGGTTTGGAATATTTATGCCACACTGCAATTAAAATTCACTGGATTGGCACAACAGTGCAGATGTAAGCTGCCCTGGAACATCAGTGAAAGCTACACCATCAGCTGGTGGAAAGGGAATGGGTTGAGGCACCTCTGTTGTAAGGGTTAGTCACAAGTGCAGCACAATTTCTAAATTAGGACCCACTGAATCTGGGTAAGGAAAAGTGAAAATCTAGATGAGGGAAGTCAGACTATGTTTTCTGCAGAAACAATTAGTCTGTCAACAGTGGTATCAAAGGAAATTACGAATACTATTTAGCTGAAGGAAAAATAAGCTAAGGTTTAACAAGGTTGTTTTGGGAAGAAAGAACAGCATTTCTGCTGTCTCCCTTTCCAGGGAACCAACACTGAAACTCTAAGTTCCGCCTCATTCATCACCCTGAAATTGTGCAGGATCTGCTGTTCCAGCTGGATCCTACAAATCTATGGTGCCTAAGGGGATTCATCTGAGAATCCTCAAAGAGCTGGCTGATGTCATCACAAAACCTCTCTCCATGATTTTTGGGTGGTCTTGGGAATCTGGAGCTGTTCCAGCTGACTGGAAGCTGGCAAATGTTGTCCCAGTTTTGAAGAAGTGCAAGAAGGAGGATCCCAGAAAATATAGGCCTGTCAGTCTCACTTCAGTGCCCAGCAAAACTATGGAGAAGATTATTCTGGGAGGTATTGAAAAACACCTGAAAGAAGACGCAGTCATTGGTTACAGCCAGCATGGTGTCATCAGTGGAAAGTCCTGCTTATCAAACCTGATTGCCTTTTATGACAAGGTAACACACCCAACTGACAAAGGGAAGCCTGTTGATGTAAACTTTTTGGCTTCAGTAAAGCTTTTGATAGTGTCTGTCACAAGACCCTTCTGGACAAAATGTCCAGGACTCAGCTAGATAAACACTTTACGTGATGGGTGAGCAATGGCTCATGGGTTGAGCACAAAGGATTATAGAGAATGAGGTGACGTCAGACTGGTGACCTGTCACTAGTGGGGATCCACAGGGCTCCATCCTTGGCCCTGTGCTCTTCATCATCTTCATAAATGACTGGGCAAGTTCACAGACAATACAAAATTGGGAGGAGCTCTTGACTCCTTCAAGGGCAGAGAGGTCCTGCAGAGAGACCTCAACAAATTAGAGAACAGGGCAATCACCATCCATATGAAGTTCAACATTTCCCAGGTGCCAGATTCTGGGATTGGGCAACCCAGGATGCACGGTCAGACTGAGGAATGAGATACTGGAAAGCAGTGCCACAGAAGGGGACCTGGGGGTCCTGGTTGATGGCAAGTTGAATTTGAGTCAGCAGTGCCCTGGCAGCCAGGAGGGCCAACCATGTCCTGGGGCTCAACATCACCAGCCAGGCAAGGGAGGGGATTGTCCTGCTCTGTTCTGCACTGGGGTGGCCTCACCTTGAATATGCTGGGCAATTTTGGGTACCACAATATAAGAAAGATAAAAAGCTAGAGATAGCGTCCAAAGGGAGTGTCCAAAGGTGGTGAAGGGCCTGGAGGAAAAGCCATGTGAGGAGTGGCTGAGGACACTTGGTCTGTTCAGCCTGGAGGAGAGGAGATTGAGGGGAGACTTCATTGCATTCTGCAACTTCCTTGTGAGAGGAAGAGAAGGGGCAGACACTGATCTCTTCTGTGTAGTGACCAGTGGCAGGACCTGAGAGAATGGCCTGAAGTGGTCTCAGGGAAGTTTCGATTGGATATTATGAAAAGGTTCTTCACACAGAGGGTGGTTGGGCACTGGAACAGGCTCCCAGGGAAGTAGTCACAGCACCAAGTCTGACAGAATGCAAGAAGCTTTTGGACAATACTCTTGGCACATGGTGTGATTCTTGGGGATGTCCTCTTTAGGGTAGGAGTTGGACTTGATGATCCTTATCAGTCCCTTCTAACTCCACATAATCTGTTATTCTGTGATCAGTGGCAGATATCGCAGGAACCAGTATATAGTAATTTAGACCATCTAGGGGATACATCTGCACCAGGGGTCCCAGTCATGTCCAAAGTACAACTGTGCGCAATCAGCTTGCATCCAACACTATTTAAACATTTCATCCAAAAGCTTTGTCATGAAAATTGCAATGTGACTCCTGAAAAAAAATTGTTGAATTAATCTTTCATACCTTTCCAGTTTTTCAGAAAGATTATCAGCAGAATCTGCAGAAGGGATTTGATAAATATCTGACAGCTCCAACCGTCGTCTGTAACCCTTTTTCAAAATTGGGTTTGTCCATCTAAGCAAATATTTAAAAAAAAGAAAAAGTTAAAAATAAAAAAAATTAGAATTTATTCTGGAGTTACTTTGTCTCACCCTGACTATTTTGTCCACAGCATCCAAGTATGTCTAAGTGCACATACATACACACACATGCACTCATATACATGCTCGTATATGACATGATATAGTGCTGTCCTGCATTATATTTACAAAACTATATTGATAAATATCATATTAAAAGAATAATTTTGAAACTCCTGCAATTTATAAGTTTTGGAGTTCCTACTGAGTCAGCAGGAGACAAATGAACAGGGGCTTGAAACCTTTGTACTGTATTTCCAAATACATTATATGGTATGTCCATTTAAATGAATAATGAATCAAAACTATGGTAAAGTGGACATGTAAGTTTCATTCCTATATTCTCTGCTTTAGAGAGACTCCACCTAGAGAACTGTGTCCAGCTCTGGGGTCCTCAGCAGAGGAAGGACAGGAACCTGTTGGAGAGAGTCCAGAGGAGGCCACGAAGATGATTAGAAAGATGGAGCAGCTCTCCCTATGAAGAAAAGCTTAGAGAATTGGAATTGTTCAGCCTGGAGAAGAGATAGCTTCGGGGAAATCTTAGAGCAGCCTTCCAGTACCTAAAGGGGGCCTCTGGGAGAGCTGGAGAGGAACTTTTTACAAGGGCAGGTAATGACAGGACAAGGGGGAATGGCTTTAAACTGAAAGAAAGTAAGTTTATATCAGATATTAGGAGGAAGTTCCTCACTGTAAGGGTAGCAGACACTGAAACGGGTTGACCAGAGAAGCTGGGGATGCCTCATGCCTGGAAGTGTTCAAGGCCAGGTTGGATGGGGCTTGGAGAAACCTGGTCTAGTGGAAAGTGTCCCTGCCCTTGGCAGAGGGTTAGAACCCAGTGATCTTTAAGACCCCTTCCAACACCAGCCATTCTATGATTCTATGACATTTTACATTGCAATATGCACTTAACATAAATCTTGCACTGGACTCCTTAGAAGATCTTTATTGTGTCCATTATATACACATATTTTGCATTTGTCAAATGTCATGTTTAAAATTTTAATACCAATTTAAAGGGCATGCTGAAACAAAACGAAGCAGGAGAAGACTACTCCAAAGGGCTACTCTGTAGAGAAAATCTTTATAAGCCATGACTAATTTTATCAAACAATTCAGCTCCAAAAAGGCCTATGAATCCCCAAGGATCAACTTATACAAAATTTTTCACCAGATTCTGTTAAAAAATCTTTTTAAAAGCAAAGGACTAGATCAAAACATAAGAACTGTTTAGAACTAACGGTGTATTTTGAAACTATTTGAATTCCTGCTTTACTGTCATCGATAAAAAATATTTCCTTTACAAAATGTAATGCCTGCAAAAGAAGTAGCTTGTGGTTGATTACTATTATACTTCCATATGCAAACCAGAGTTTGTAAAAAAACCCTGCATGATTCATGATTATGATAAAATTCTGCAAAACCTCAATCATTTCAAAATTTTTGGTTTAAATTGTTTTTGTAGACAACAGCTAAAAAATATATGCAATAATGTTTCCCACAGTCACTCAGAAGATACAAACAGCTTATTGGATATGCTTACCTGTATGCCTGTAAGAATGTATGTCATACACACAAAGTAATCCACATTCTCAATTGCAATCTCTGAAGGTGCAAAGAAGTTGATACAAAGCTAAGAGAACATCATTAAACAATACTAAAGTGCAAAAAGGCCTTAACACAACAAATGAAGACTGCTTGTGTGCAACTGTGTGCACACACAAGCACACTTGAACATTCACTGTAATGAAGTTATGAATTGCATGAGACACCAGTCTATAATCCCCATAATTCAGTAAAGCACCAAGATATTTCCCAAGTGCATGGTTATATCACACCCACTTCAAAGAGAATATGCTCTAAGAAATTGAAGGAGTATCCTTCATTTCTGCAATAAAAGTATGGTTTCACATGAATCATATGACTTCCAGCTCAGTCTTTTACACCACTGTAGCTGAGAAATAACAAGTGACTCATGGTACATTATAGGAAGGGAGCTAGGAGAGCCCATTGTGGAGAGTCACTGGATTCTCATTTTACCATTTGGAGATGGTAAAACACCCATAAACATTACATCTACTGGAAATAGGGGCCAATATTTTTCAGGGATAAAATGGATAAGAAGAAAACCTTCGAATTTCATGTAACACTTATGTGGAAGTCTTCCATTGCTACTGCAAATGGTATATCAGGTACTGATTTGTATCTTGCCAGATTCTGAAGACAGAAAGGACCAGTTGCTATCGGTTTTGTGCACATCTTGTGGAGAACTGGCTAATCCTTGTCATTCAGGAACAGAAACTCTCATGAACCAGCTTCACCGAAGTCCTGTATACGTAGATATTTCAGTAATGACAGAATGAATACAAGTTATGGGACACAAAACCACTACTTCAGCTAATGAAAGAAAGTAACTACTTCCCAGGCAACTTCTTTAATTCACAACACTGTAGCTAAGTAATAACCTCCCTAAGCCCCTTAATAATGCTTTGAGACTGTAATAAGCAATTCCCAACCTGACAAAAGATAAGTGCTTTACAGTTTCACTTTGTATGTTTTGAGAAAACATTTTTTATTACACTGTTTCCCTCCACATATTTTATTTTATTTTATTTATAGTTTAGATTAACACCTACGCTGGCACTTTGCCACAGCCAGAACTAACAAAATGTGACTGCATTTAGAAAGACATCTGAGTGGCTGTAGTATCATCTGGGGAAGGCAGCACACTTAGCAGATCTACAGTACTTCTAGAAATGTCTCTCATTTTACTCTGTGCTTAACACTGTGTTAACCAGGTGCATTTATCATTGCCATCAAAATTATACGGTCCCTAAACTACCCTCGTCTCCCAGGTCAGCATTTGATACAGACTTACGCAGTCCTCATCCTCATCTCACTGCTCATTACAGTAGCTGCAACTGTGCAAGATAAATTCCTCCAGGCAGCTAAAGGAGCAGTGCTGACACCTCCCCCTGGGGACCTGCTAGTCTGCAGCCAGGCTCCTACTGCAAGCTGCTGGCAGCGCTTGCACAGAGATGTTCATCTCCCAGCTGCCCTGGCCTTGCTTGGAAGTCCCACCCTAACTAGATCTGACCAATTTGTGCTCTGTGCCAAGTGGCTTCAGGTTGGAGTGGTAATTGTTGGAGGCGTTGGCCTGACATGTGATGTTTATCTCAAGGTGGATTTTCAACAGCTGCTTGAGTTGTGCTGTCAAGAACTGTGGGGGAGTTTGTGTTTTATTAAAAGGAATATACTAGACCTGAAATACATAAATATCTCATAAAACAATTTTTTTTGCCAGATTCCTATAGCATTCCTGTAGCCAATATGTTGTAGATTCTTAGCAAATCTTTGAAAAGCAAAATGACTATGAATTTATTTTAACTGGCAATATAATCTGTAGTTATTCATGTTTCCATAACACTAGGTGACATAGCTCAGACAGAGTTTGTCAATGAATACGGCTCTTCTCTTTTAATTGTTTCCAATAAGCCAAATAATATGGCTTATTGGAAACAATTTGTCAGTGTTAACGCTGAGGTTGTTGAGAAAGAGAAATATATTTTGAAAGGAAGAGAGCAAGAAGGAAGGGAAACAGATTGGCTTTACAGCATTATGTTAGCAAATGCCATTGGATTACTGGCTGGCATTTAATGAATCCTTTCACAGGGAAACCTGTAGCTGTGAGAGTTTTGCCACTAACTAGGAATGTTATTATGAGTACACACATATGAAACCCAGCAGGGAACAAGTTTCAAGGATGTACAGTAGGAAAGAAGAAAAGAAGGCAAGTTCCACATCTATTATCCACTGCTTGTAGTAAAAAATACATTATGAACTTTATATGTAAATATCATATATATAACATACTGTTCAGTAGATTTCTAATGACCATTTCTTTTTCATTTACTTAAGAAGTATGTAACAGATTCCTTATTAAGCTATTCCTTTCTACAGCATGTTCAGACTCATCCCACTCAAGCAAATTGTATCAATAGGACAGATGTCTTTGGCTTTCCAGAGAGTATTAACATGGACAATTTGTCAATAGGATTTGACTCTCCCTTAAGGCTGCTTTGCATGTCACTGAAGACAGAAGGAGCATCTGTTTGTTAAGCCAACTGCCCAGATCTTCTTCCCGAGCACAGGAATACCCTAGCTCCATCAGGCTCTTCAGATCAAGAAGCACAGGTTGCTGAGACAGTAACAGAACAGTGGTGCTGGGCTACCCAAGACCAGCAAAACAGAGCAGCTCTCCTACAAGGGTCACTGATCAGACTGGATGCATTTCAACAGGTGCTCTGTGTACAACACAGCAACATCTACTGAGCAGCGCAGACGTGGCCACGGTTTCACTCCCCTCTACAGAGCGTTAATACCTAGGTGCAATATAGTTCAGCATAGTGACTGCAGCTCCTAAGGAACTGGACCAAAAATTCAATGGAGAGAGCAAGGAAAGTGCCTCTGGCTTTAAATTATCCTTTCTCCTAACAATTAAGGCAGGGGGGAAAGGGAGGTGGGGAGGAAGGAACATAATCAAGCCATGATTATGATGCTTTGGAGCCTAAGTTTTACAAGATGTTTGTAGAGCCATGAATTCCTACCAATTGCAAGAAAAGGCTGAGGTACTGTGTAGATCTCAGACATTCCCAGAGTCCCTCTGACCAGACTATGTCAGAGGCTCTGCACTCCCATCCTCCCACAAAAGATACCCATCACTCCAGCGGCAGCAAATTACAAACTGTTGCGTACTTTACACTGGAAGTGGCAGCTCTACTACACCCAAAATTGCTTCTCCAGAAGAGTGTCTGCACCACCAGCCATCTTCTCTGAGCATCCTGTTATGCAGCTGCAAAAGGTGACCCTAGCTTTTTGTGATCCTTGCTAACAGATGGGAGAAGTCAGCATGCCCATAGAGCACAACAGCCTTATTCCTGTCCCTTGGTTACCCTCAACAGAGTAGGGTTACAGTTATTTTGTTTTTAATAGTAACCTACTGAAATTGCATGTTGTATATTCTGAAAACTATATTAACTTTAGCATTTTCCCCTTTATAAACAAAAAAATGCAATATAGTTTAATATTTATATATAATTATTGCAGGGTTTCAACAACAGAAGGTAAATGCAGACCCTACTGATTTCTACTTTTTTATTATTGTTGTCATTTTTTTCCCCCAGATCACAAAAATTAAGATTTTAATTTCTTCACTAATAAACAATTTTTCTCCATGAGGTGTTATTTGACATGGAAAATATTTAGCTGCAATATTATTGACTCTGCCACTAGCTGTGAGCAGCACCAGTTTAAGAATAATCGATGTTCTGCCGAAACCCCAGGATTTCAATAGCAAATCTTAATTAGGATTATGCCACAGAAATTCTTGGGGAAGGCTTATCTTTTATGCCCAGTTTTTGTGAAGTGACACTTATTCAAATTATTATCTAATCTCTAAATGCTTTTTTAGCAGAAATTCAATACTTTTTTCCTTACAATTAGAAAGGTAGTCAAAATATTTCAGTTTGCAGAAGTACTGAGAGATATTTGAGAGAAAACAGCACATCAGGGGTTAGGTTGTGCAAGATGGAAGGACAGAACATATTAATTGTACTGAAATCTGTCCATTGTTTAGGTACCAAAGTCAGCTGTAAGATATGCTTCAAACACTTCTTTAACAAAGCTAACAGAATAATAGCGGTGGTGATGTGCTATGAACAAGGTTTGCAAGGCTGTTTCAGCATATACCTACAGTTAGACTGACTAGGAGAGGATGTTTCTTCATCTTCACTCTTTTTCTCAATTATATATCCCACAACAAGAATAAGAGAAAGGTTTCTTTTGTCCCAGTCCTTTGAAAGAACAAGGAACATTACAGGAAGTTTGCATCAGCAAAACTGTTGCAGAGCAGTGCTATTCATGATTTAATTGAATTTTAAAATCTCCCAGATGTGTCACTAAGTGATAATAACACATTTCACCTAATTTAGCACTTCACTGTGTTAGCCATGCATTTTTTAAGATGCATTTCATAATAAAATAGCATAGAGTTCAACATCAAGTGCAATGGCCCTTTCCAAAACTATAATTTGTTCCAATCCCAATGACTGATATGTGGTCAGGTATAAACAAACAGGTGAACACAGTTGCATTTTGTTTAATTTTAATACCAAATGTCAAAACGTAAATTACCATTATAGTAATATGGAATCAACCCTGAATTAGGTGCTGCTTCTCTTACTACTTGTTTTTTGCCATTTTCTCTGTATCCTGGTGTTGGATGATGCGACCCCTCAGCACGATCCTTGCAAATTAATGAGAAAATGCCTCATATCTTCTGATTTCCAAAACAGTCTTGGTCTTTGAGCAAAGCAACATTGGAGGGAACTTTGTGGTTTTGTTTTCTTTGTATTTATTACCTCGAGAGAAATAAAAGCATTCCAGAACTTACAGATTAAATTTAAAATGAGTTAAGGTGAAAGCTAAAGTGAGATATCAGAATGACTCCAATAAAACAAAGGTTCACATCCTTTATTTTAAAAGTTGGGGGGAAAATAAAGGATAAATACTAACATTAAAATATGGGAACATACCTAAAACCATATACCTAAAGTACCTTTACCAGTGGTCATGTGGGATTTTCTCCCAAGGCAAGGATTTTCTCCTTTCTCCTTGCCCATGGAGTCAAGATATTTGTATTGCAACATCCCACCCCAAGAACTCCCTTTCAGGATCAATTCCTCCTATTCTGTCCAGAAGGAAGGACACCTACCCATATCTGGCAGGCACAAGGCTTCTGGTTTCATTTGGAAAACAATGCTGTTTCAAAGTATGTCTTAAATACCTACTCATTTTCTCCTGCTTTGGGGAGCCTTATGACAATGCAGCCTGGAATTAGCTACTTGCTGACTGAAAAAGCTCATGCAGATCTTTTTGCTTGTAAGAGAGGGAGTGATATGTAAACGGCCTGTGAGTTCTTGCTTGTCTCACCCAGGCATACCCCCACTCTCATGGAAGGCTGTTGAACTACAAGTTCACACGGCAAAATTCGGCAATGTGTTTCAATGTGTCCTCTTCTAAATTAGTTAATTTTCACCTTTAACTTACTTATTTCAGAGGACATAGTGTGACACATTAATATCTGGATGTCAAGCTGGCACCATCCTGCCTCCTCAACTATACCTACACAAATATGCTGCAAAGCTGGGGGGTGGGTGAAGAGAAAAAACAAACCAAGATAATAGTAACCTGTAGGAACCTCTTGCAATAAGTCACACTATTCTCACCACTTTGAAATTTAGCATATCCAAAAATGTACATATTCAGAGACTAAGATTCTCCAGTATGAAAGAGGTGATAATTGTTCACTGCAGAAATATTCTGAAATACCTTTGTCACGCCAGAAATACCTTTGTGCAATCAAGCCCTGGACAGGAGATCTCAGGCAGATTCCACTGACTCCACCACATGCTTCTAGGACAAATCACAATCCTTGTATACCCCACTTTCTTCTCTACAGAACTAGTAAGGAAACTTCTTTTTAACCCATCCTTTGTGCTATCTGTTTAGACTTCAACATCTTCAAAACAGACTTCCTTACCAAATATTTTGCTTAGTACAGAGGAATTCAAATTTCTGTTAGTGCATTTACAAGCCTCTATAATACAGATAATAGGTCTACTAACCATGTCATTGCCTACAGTATTTAAAAAAAAAAAAAAATCAAGGATTTGAATGGATTACTTTCAATCTCACCAAAATCAAATAAGCATGTAGAAAATAACAAGGTACAGATAGGTCTGCAAATATTTCAAATGCTTGATAAGTCATTTTGAGTATCAAGATAGTAAGCCTTCCTCCTGCAGGAGAAAACATACTTTAAATATATTCCAGAAGTCAGATGCAACTTGATCTAGGCATCTGTGCTTTAGAGTTATAAAGCAGTCAGAGAAGGTCCCTGTGCTACTCAGGGTTTGCACTTTTGGTCATTAGACCAAAGATGTAGTATCAGGCTGAGCCAAGGACACAATTTAGCCTTATTGTTAAAGAAGGCATTCCTCTGATTGAAATTCCTTGAAGTGTTGGAGACTCTGCATCCTTTCTCCAGTTCACTTCAAGTTTCATACTTTACCTTGGAAATAGCAACAGCAGTGAAATTTTCAGGAGTCCAAAACTTGCATGCACAGTTTTGAACCATCTGACTTTCAGAAGCACTGACACCTTGCTGTTTTATACAGGTCTGAAGGACTGGCAGATCAGCAGGTCTCCAAGGACCACTTGTGGCAAGAGACAAATGATCAGGTACCCTTGCAGGGCCATAATATATATATTGGTTATGACAATTTCCAAACACCTGCTCTCCAGAGTGAAATTTATAGCCATGAATTAGGCCTTTAAGCTTCCTATAAAAAATCTGGGACTCTTAGGAACTCAAGACAGTTTCAGGAGAAACTTTGAATAAAAAAATGTACACATTAAATCCCAAACTGCTCAAGGAAAACACATAAATCCTTCACAATTCAAGATTGAAAATCCTAAGTAACCTGTTGACATCAAATTCTAAGATACACAGTTCAAGGATAGAGCAGGGACTGCCTAGGGAAGATCTGGTTTTAATAACTTAAAGATTATTAGCAGACTTCATAGAAATCTCACATGATGAATTAGCATTTGCAAATAAGTTTTTTATTCAGAAGAGTATTGAGTCACTCTTGATTTATGCTCTAAAAAGTAGCTGAGCCAAAGATAGAGAACTAAAACACCTTCACTGCCAAACACTGGTAACACTTGGTCCTACTTCCTAGAAGAGGTGAGGTATAGAATTTAATTCCTTTTTCGAGTCCTCACAACACACACAGGGCAGAAGAATGAATCCAGCATTTATCCTGTACTGGCTAAATTGTTCTAGGGACCACTGGACAGCTCTGTAAATGGATAGATTTTTTTCTCTGGTTTGGAAAGCAGGAAGCAACAAGAGCAGATCTGATTGACTGAATCCACAAAAGCTGGGTTAGTTAGTATTTCTCATTTGGGTTTAATAATGAATCAGGCACTAAAGTACTAGGTCTTGCCAAGAGTTGTCACGTTTGATAGGTACCAAAGCAAAAGTATATGCTTAAAGAGTTGGACACAAGCACAAGGATTACTTTTTGAGAACTTGTATCTTAATATCTAAAGTTGCATGTAAAAGAAAAGTAATAAAGTCAGAATTGTCCCATAGTTGCAGTCATTTCTGAAACCCCAGCAATAACTGTGTGTCAGTTCTCAGATAAAAATTGATTAATTAAAAAGGCTTCCTGATCTCAGTTAATCGTCAATAAAAACTAGGCAATTGCAAAATAGTTTGATATTGTTTGTGACAAAAGGTATGACCTTGACCCTGCAGAACTCCAAAATTCCAAAAGAAAATAAGCAATGGTTATAAAGATAAAAGTGAAGCTTCACAATGACTGTGAAGCTAAGCATATGATGATCTGACTGTTCTGCATAAAACTCTGTTTTCTTTAAGCAAGGTAAAAGGTTGCCAATGAACAGAAAGAATGTCTTGCATGTGGTCGGGAACAAAAGAGATCAGCTCTGAAAATGTAGTAAGGAAAACACAACAAAGAACAAAACATTCTCTGAAACCCCAAACTCTCAGTAGGTATTGTTTTCTAAGTGTCCCCCTAACGGAAGATCTCAAACCACTTGTTTTCACACCTTGTTTCTGAGCCACCAAAACTTAGTTTTTAAATCAAAATTGTTTAACCTATGGATGAAAGTCAATTTCTAATTTTAAATACTTTCTATCCTGACCACTCCTAGCAATTATCTTTTTTTTTTTTTTGCCCCCATAGTATCGCTATCACTAATACAACAAGAAGGTAATACTTCCTGTAAGATTTGTACACTAAGACATTTTTTCACTTTTTTTTGGCATAAGGAATTAAGAAAAAAAGGCACAAACCATACTGAAACATGTATAAATTATTCAGTTATGAGCAGAGAGCTACATTCTGATTTTAACACATTTTAAACCTATCTCTCAAGCCCAAACAGGATAGATTATGAAGCAATAAAACCTTATCAATAAGTTTACACACCTATAGTTGATAACAGCTTGTACAATATTAAATAGTAATATATTTATCAGCAAGATTTCCTAAATAATAATAGCTAATACTTTAACATCACTTCTGCTAATATGATCTTTGACTTATCCCATTATCTTCAGATTGGTACTTCATGCATAAATGCATTGCAGACTCCTATAAATGTTACTCCACTGAAACATGTACTGTATTGTACTTGGAAGCAACTATTTAATTATCATTGAAAAAAAGCAATCTCTCTCCATATATCTTTTATCCATTTCTCTGCTCTAGTTAATATTCATCATGAACATCTTAACTTCATATACTTTATTATTATCACTTTGGTTACAGTCACCTGACAGATAGCTGGTACAATATAATGCATCATGCACGATAAGCATGATTAAAACACCATTCAATTGACTTAAAGACTGTGATTTAAAAGATGAGCTCAGGCCTCAGGATGGTTAATTATGTACTTAATGAGCATGAACTGTATCTGATTTCAAACATGGAAACTTTCACTATGGTAGGAATCAGAAATATATTTTCTTTATCTTATTGTGGTTTTTTCTTCACACCTTCAGCACCCTAGTTTCTCAGATGATAAACTTATAGAAGTTTTATAAATAAATAAAATTAAATGAAGCAGGTGGTCCTTCAAGCAATTAAATTAATATACAGACTTATTTCCTACAGATTTCTGTCTTACACTTGACAGAACCACTGACTGAAGCATCATTTATGGAGAATTTGTAATTTCTTACACTCCCATCATGCATACTCTCTGATTCTAACAGTATTTGTCAGCAAGCATGGCTTCTTTCCCACTGGAGCACCATTGGAGAAAACCTATGGGATCATTACTTTTACCTAGATGTTTGTAAAACTTTAGGCATAGGTTATATTTGGGATCATTCCCCTCTATCATATCTGGCTAAAATGAGCCAAAGGGGGGAGGCAGGCAAACACTTACACATGCAGACTCCCTTCCATTAAGAAACTTTAAAAAACATACAGACCAACCTGCTGAAAGCTATCCCAAAAGGATTTGGAAGTGAACTAAAAGCCTTTAGTTTTTCAGGCAGAGCCCTCATGACAATGTTATAGTTTTACACCATGTGCTCTCATTTCAGTTATCGTGTTCACATCTTACACAAGACTTCCTCCCGCCCTTCCCTGCCATGCAAAAGACCCTCTGGTAACAAAAGGGGGAACCAGTATTCTGGCAAAACCAGTGTTGTGTGGGCCAATGCCAAAAAGATTATTTGCTCTTTCCAGTTCACAGTGTCATTTCTAGCGATGTCACATAAGACTTATTCAGGCTTCCATATTGTCTTACAAAGTACATTGTGCTCAGTCACTGGTATTGGCTCCTTCTCTTTTTATTTGAACTTTTTAGAAAGAAAAGGTACTATGAAGTTTGCTTGTAAGAGAGCATTTTCAAGACTTACAAGGAACTGTTTCCAGTAAGATCATATATTACACTTGCATACTGAGCAAATGCTAAACACTCAAAGAGCCTAACAGAAGAAATCCTTGTTCTGAGAGCATTTCCCCTCTGTTCCCTACCACCCCACTGTGTTCTCGAAGTTTACATGAAATAACAGATTAACTAGTTGAGCAATTACCAAAGGTTGCTCAAATTATGTCATAAATTCATCTGTCCGGGTCCAGCAAAGGTTTATGACACCTGACAGAGCCCATTCCTGGTGCTAAAACCCCAGCAACAACCGAAGAAAAATTATCTCAACAAACAAGACTCCCACCGCTGTCCCCACAGACCTTTCCAGAGCTAATTGGCGCCCAGTGCTCGGTTCCCTTCTCCGCCGGGTGGGCAGGGCGGGGGCACGGAGCCCCCGCTGAGCTCCCCGCGTCGCCGCTGCCCGGGCCGGCCCGCTGCCCCCGACCGCACGAGTCCCGCCGCACCGGGGCTCTCACCTGAAGAAAAGTTTGGAGAAGATGTTCGCCTTCTCCAGGGGAGACCTCTGCATGGTGAGGTGAGCGGGGAACCAGAGGCAGCCGCTAATCGCTGACGCCTCGCTCGCCCACTCCGCTCCTGCGGCTCTCCCACCTTATCCGCCCGGCCGCTCTGATGTCACCGTCCGCCTCCTGCCCCGGCCCCTCTCCCCGCCTCTGCTTTGCCCCGGTTCAAAGGCGGGCGGGCTGGGGCCCCAGCNCGCCGCCGCTCCTCCCCCGCCTCCCCGCCGCGCCCGGCACCGCGCACCGGGCGCGCCCCGCCGCTCCCCCCGCACCCTCTCCTCCCCGGCTCCCCGACGGCTCTCGCCCAGCCCGTTACCTCCACCTGCCGACTCAGCTTCCCGAGTCACCCCACCCCAAGTCCCCAGTTCTCCCCAGTACTAAACCCCTCTTCTGACCAAGTGCCGAGGTGGGGAAACCACCCCTCCAGAAGGGCCTTCTGCCCTTGGTCCAGGGCGGCGGGGACAGCGCAGGGAGGACACCCCCTTCGGGGCGCGGATACCCCATCGCCCTCCCTTGCGCGCAGCTCCTCACCGCAGACCCGTCCCAGCACGCAGGGCGCCTGCTCGCAATCCGCCGAGACCCGCGGGAGCCGAGGCCGGCTTTAGCGGCGTTTGGGCTTGGTGGGTACCAGGGCCAGAAGCCCCCGTCCCCCGCTCCTACGCCTGTGCGCGGCCCCGCGGGCGAGCGTAGCGGCACACGGGCTTGAGGGAGAGGGCGGGCGGTCAGCCCAGGGAAGGGTGTGAGGCAAGCGCGATCATACCCACTTTAAAATACACTTGCTTCAGTTTTTCAAATTCTCTGTCAGGCCCGTACCTGAACAGAGAGGAATGGGAACTGAAGTTATATCTCTAGTAAGTTTAGCCCAAACACCCAGATCTAACACTAAAGCTGTTTCTGAAGCTATATGTGTGTGACATGCGAACAAAATCACTGCTTTAATAGCGCAGGGCAGAAAACATACTTGAAAGAGACAAAGATGACAAGAAACAAGGAAAAGGAACATGTGATTTAATTCTGTACAAAATTTAATTTTATTTGCTGGTTTATTTTTATATTTACACGTTACAAGGTCATTTCTGTAACTTAAAAAAGTACGGATAGAAAAGGCCATGCTTTCTTTATGATGCAGCCGTTGCCCTCTAAACCGGCTCTGTAGAGAAGCGAACGTACTTTTCTACGGACTTATAGCTTGCGCTACAATTTAACCAGCTGTTACTCTTTGCAAACTTTGCAGACACTTTATTTCACCGTTTCTCGCTACACCCCGCTGTGCTTTCATAAAGAATTTGTCGTGGTAGTCCTTCCTCGTAAATTACCGAGCCAATAAGTGCCCTCTTACCCTGTCACCGCACCGGGCTCTTTTGTGTCTCAGACCTCCCTCGAATCCTTCCCGATTCTGCTTTATTAATGACAAAACCAGTATGAAACGCGGGGCACGCAGGACTCCAGGAAACTGTCCGCATTTTATCATGTCCTCAGACAATACGTAGAGGCAGGGCTAAATCCGCCCGGGCTCCAGGACAGCAGCGCGGAGCCCTTCGGCATCCTGCCACCTAGTGGAGCCGGGCCCGGGGCGCCAGCTCATCCCGCACCCCAATGCACCCCGTACTGCACCGCGCGCCGCAATGCACCCCGCACCCCAATGCACCCCGTACTGCACCGCGCGCCGCACTCCGGCAGCCGGGAGAAGGCGGCACCAGCTTCTCCGGGCGTTCGGTGCCGGGCGCCTGGAAGGCACCGCCCGCCGCTCCCCGATGCGGCAATGCCAGCCCTCCTGCCCCTTCAGAGGTCAGGAAGCTTAGCTAGGAACGCGAATCAGGATTCAGATCCCTCCTCTGCCGGAGCCGGAGCAAGGCTGGGATCCCACATGCTCCATCGGCCTCTGAGGGAAGTTCTTTGGGTAGGCCCTGACACGCAGATCACCTAGACCTACCATCCTTAAAAAATGGTGAAACGCTAATTTAAAGACAGAATCATAGAATCAGCTAGGTTGGAAAAGACCTTTGAGATCAACGAGTCAGACTGGAAACCCAGTCTTCTAAACAGTACACACTAGCCTGCTACAGGCTCTTTCCCTTCCTAGCCTTTGGATCTCTGGTACAAGTGAATAAAGCAGAAACCGAGCAGGGGATTCGTTTTTTTTTTTTTTTTAATTTTTTTTTTTTTTTTTGTAATTTACATTAGAAAGTGAGGTATGTTACTCATTTGAAACCATTAGTGGATCAGGTCCAAACTACTTAAATGTCAATGGGTAATGAAGTATTCTTCATAACAGTATCTCCCTGTGGCTATTACCATAAGAGCTGATTTGCACGCACTTGTAGCAAATTTGGGACTAACAAAGACATCCTATCAATCATCATTGATTATGTAATTTTTCTTACATGAAAAATTCCATGTACTTTCCCTAATTTTGAACACTTCTTCTCTAAACTTAGAGTATTTTCTTGCCTACTTCCTTAAGTATCAGCTACGGCTATGTTCACTGAAACCCATGGAGTGATGACTTCCCTGCTCTGTGATCCAATAGTTTTGCAAATAAATCAGATACTTTCATGTACACACATCCCTCAGTTAAAAACTCCTAAACTCTTGGTTTTATTTTACATATTTCTTGTCATTTTTCTCTCATGTATCCACAAAGTTTCCTTCCTTATTTCAGAGTCCTAATCTTGCCAGGGATCTTGAACATGCTCAGCTGACATGAACGTGAAACTTGTCATTAGCATTACTGTGAGTAGGAATAAACTGTAATATTTCTGTTCTTCTCTAGGGACTGAAATATCTCCAAATTAAGTATTATTTATGCATTTCATTTACATGAACTTCTTTCACTTTTACAGAAATGCAACAAGATACACTGAGACAACAGCTGCTTTATCCTTTAGATGTATCCACATCCACCATCTATCGAACTTTACTCTGAAGAAAACAGAGTGAGGCTGAGTTAGACAGCCAGGCACGAGAACAGGAGGGTGACTAAAAGCTGGTTCCCTGTGCCATCACCGTGGTAGCTCTGCCTCCCACAACCATGCAGGGGTAACTCAACCAGGCATGAACAAATGGGCCATGGGCAGTCTGAAGTCACACACATGGGAAGCAGACTGGCTGGTTAGATGCTTCCATTTCGTGTCAACTTAAAGTGATGTCTACCCTGGGGGCTGTACCTTGACCTCTCTCCTGCCTTTGGGTACATTTCCCATTCTTCTCCAAAGCCACCAGAATGCATGTAAAGCTGTTTAAGGCTTCTGATCTAGCTGAGAACCCCATAAGAGTGGTGTATTTTCACTGGGATCTGAACTTAGGAGGAAGAAGACTCACTTAGTGCTTTGCCAAGGTAAATAAGGGTACTAATCTATGGCAAGGGGCAAGGCAGAGAAAGGCAGAACATGGGGAAGATTTGCTTTAGATGCCATGAAGTCACCAAAACAGTTTTGCATTCCCTTTCCTAGGTATGGCAATACATTGGGGATCTGGGGCTTGTTTGTTTGTTCGTTTGTTAATCCAACTGCTGGTTTTCAAGAAGAGGAGAAGAAGATAGTTTAGTTGGTTGGTGGTGAGTGTTCAAAGATTGGACTTTAAGATCTTGGAGGTCTTTTGCAACCATAATGATTCAATGATTCTATAAAATTAATTATATTTGGATTTTTGATTAACTAATATCACTGGACAAAAGATTAGAAATTTTTAGTAGAAAGAGAAAGCATATTCATATTAAATACAATCTCCTCAGAAAATGAAGCTATAGAGCTGTCAAAACAAACACTTTAAGTCACTGTTTTTCTGTTGTTGCTTAAAATGAAAAAGTTCTTTGAAAGTTTTTTGTTCAGTCTCTCAATTCTGATCTTCTGAAAACTTGATTCTTTAAAACAGCCCTGACCAAAAAAAAAAAAAAAAAGCTATGCTGCACTGTTAAAGAGGGAGAAAACAGGCATAAAGATGCCCTTAAAGTCTTTGTTTGGTGCTTGAAACAACCTGACCTATCAATCACATTTCTAAAGAAAACCCTCAATTTTTTTCTGAATATTTTAGTTAACTGGAAACTATTTTTTTTTTATAACTTTTTTTTTTTTTTTACAATGTCCCATGCAACCCCAAAGAAGTCTGGTCTATTATTTATTTATTTACTTACTTATTTATATAAAAGCAGAGAACTTTATCCACAAATCTGACACTGGTCTTTCTCTCAAGCTTCCCTCTACACTCAGTTGGGCCTGGGCTCCCTTCATCAGTCTGAGTAATTTCAACAACAGTAGGAAGCCTTACTTCAAATCCTTTTAGAATGGCCTTAACATATGGGTCAGGTATAACTCATATCTCTTGTGAGATGGTTTACCTTCATGTAACTTCCAACTTTTCTTATGAGCACGGAAAGTAGTCTGGCCACTTTTTCATAGGGTAGGTCTTCATTCTACATTCTACAGTTGTCATCTACAAAAAATTGATTACTCTGTCTCAGAGCTGCTTACACACATTAAAAAACTACTCAAGACAGTAAAGCAGCAACAATGAAAGAACTCTGTCAACTACAGTTGTAAGTATGTGTAAAATTTATTATTCAACACAAGCATTCTACCTGATGACTTATAAATATCTACTCCTAGTTGTTGAAGTCCCCACAGTATTCTCTAGTTGAGGACAAATGAGCAACATCTTACTTTTCATACTGTTTGTCAGTTTTGGCTTATACTACTATGAATTCTAAAGAGCTTCTCTATTCCCAGGAAATATATCGAAAACTGAATCTTAACCAAGATAAAAGCTATAGCAGCATTCACTTAAAATGTAAACTATTCCCAGACATTTAGCAGACAAATATTTTTTGAGTCCACATTCACAATACTTTTAGAATACAGACGGACATGCAGAAGATGCCAGATTGACAGCTGTTGGATCCATTTCTACAAGCAAATACTCTATTCCAGTACATTGTCTTAATACTGCTAAAATTGAGTCAACCAATCCTTCAAGTATTTGCAGATTAACATTCTTAATCTGTGCACACTGGATATGTTTGGCAAGCAGAGTTATGCTTCACCAGTATCTATGTTAATTCAATGTATGGTCTCAAAAAATATGGAAAACAGTTTAATATTCCAGAGAAACGAAACAGATTTTTTATGAGGCATATATTTCTGTGGCACAACATATGGAGCTGGGAGGTAAAGTACCATGAAAGTACTAGACCTTTCATTCTAGACAGGTAAAATGGGCAGATCCCATTTTGGTAAGATCTTACATGGAAATCACAAGAGGGAAAACAGTGAAGAATACATCACAGGCTTGATGTAGGAACAGCAGAATAGTTGTGTGTTGGTATTCAGTATAGTGCAACTCATACTGAATGTGCAGAGGTTGATTTTTCAGGCATTACAGGTCAACTTCATCAAAGCACTTCAAATTGCACACAATTTTCAACAAAAATTGTAACACTACTCTAGAAGGAACCATCAGACAAAAGTCAGACGTTCATATGCTGTCATTTGGTCTAAGGAGTTAATCAGTACTACAAGAATACCTTTTTAAACTGGAAGTTATTTTTAAGCCTTTTGAAATTGTTGACACACAATAAGGGAAACGAAAATGTGTTATTTCAAAAGCACATGATTCTGTGACAACCCATTTCTATTTATACTGATGCATCAAAACAAGTATAAAAATTTAGACCTACTGAAGTGTCATTTTGATCTGCCTTTCTACATGATCTATCACAGTACTGACTGAAAACTTGCTGACTAAGTTTATGTCAAATAAAATCCTGAAGGATCTAGAATCTGAACAGAAGAAGTTCAGACTTTGGCCTTGATTACATAAGAAAATCATACTACTCATTTTTCTAAAAATTTCTTAAAATGATAAAAGCCCTCTGTTAGTAACCCTCGTAATATCAAGAATCGTGATGGGTTTCAACTGTTTGTTCACAGCTTAATCAGAAACAATAACTGTCCTGGCAGATAGGGTATCTGCATATTAAAAAAAAAACCAACAAAACCAAAACCAAAGACAAAAAAAAAAACAACCCCACTTCTGACAAATATTGAAGCTAATGAAAAAAACAACAAATGAAGGGTACATTTTTTCACTATACACTTAATAAAATATATTTGGTTCTTTGGAAGTTGCAGTAGAAAATAGTTTTCTGAAAACTTCAGGGTTTGTTTGCTTTCAGCCTAGAGTAAGTGTGAGGGGGGTTAAGAGCCTGAAAATCCAAATCAGACTAGCTTGCAAGGTTTATGTTTCCAAAGATAGCTTCAACTTCTTCCTCTTCATACCGTCATGTAATAATCCGAGAACAATGGTATTATTGAGGTTAAAAGGGCAAAAATCCAAGACTGATACTTTCTGTGACTCAATAAAAGGCAACGCCGATAATTTTAAACAGTTGAGCAACAAAGATTATTGAACTACCTAGAGCATAACAAAAAGTGCTTAATTATTTACAACTGTTTTAAAGAGAAAGAGCTCGAGTTCCTGTCAGAGCCCTGAGACTGGAATCGTGTTTACTGGAATGTTACTGCAAAGATCATGCAGTATAAACTCTACCATGTGAATACATGCAGCACAATGCATTTCTTTCTTCTTTCTATTTCTTTTTGAAAGTGTGCTTAGTTTGTTGTATGCTACTCTTGCCTAAAACAACTCCATATGGGTTCAAATATTTTCTGAACTTAATGGAAAATGTTGGAAGCAAACCACCATTATTCCAGTTACAAAAGAACTGTAAGACTTGGTCTTTTTGTCTAGTCTTGAAATAGTCTAAAATTGCCTCTGCAATTGCCTCTTCAATACGGATGTTGCCTTAATATTCAGAATAAAAAATAAAATTTAAAAAAAAAAAAAAAGGAAAAAAAGGTGGAATAATTGCTTCCCCTAAAGATATCCAAGAATTTTGAGCTCACTCTGTGTGTAAAGGGACAGACAGGGTTCCCCATGAAGAGAAAGGGTGGGGCAGCATACAATCCCCTGTTTTCCATGCAGTTCTCTCAGCATTCTCAGCCCACATCTATCCCATTTCCAGAGGCCATGCTGAGATCCAGATTAGTAAGTTAAAGCCCTGTATTTATTCAGGCTTCAGAAAACCAATAACCTTTTCAAATACAAAAGAACAAGGTTTGGGTCACTGATTGACATTTTCACAAAGGGTTTTCTCCCAACCAAAATGAGAAGCAATGTCTTTTTTTTTTTGTGGCAGCCTTCAGCAGAATATCATGAGTTACTGAGTTTAATCAAAAACCTTTCACAGTGGACACAATGAAAGATTTATGAGGTTAAAAGTTTCTCTTCATGAGATCTTGAAGCTAATTGTGCTAAGCCAAACAGGTACAGCTGTATCTTGAATAGTTAAGTTTTTTGAGTCTAAAAGCAAGTCTTCTTGAAATTGTGTAGATTTATGTCAAGTTGTGATTCACACAAGTGACAGCAGGAGAAACCCACCATTATAGAGCTATAGATATAACTGCCTTTTTTCCCTCCTTATTTACAAAATATTCTATGAGTTTTCTGCAAGAAAAAATTTCATATTACAGGATAAGAATTATGTTAGATAGGATAAAAATCATGTTTGACAATCACAGCACAGTGGTGTGTGCTATCAGTGACAAAGCAGGCATCAGTTTTGAAACTGTCCACAGAAGTGGTAGATAAAAAAGCATTCCTCCACTTAGAAAGGAATCCCTGAGATGTAAGAAATTATCTTTTAAGAAGACATTTTTTAATAAAAATTACTAAACTAGCAGAACATAAAGCTTGATCATCAAGACCAGCCTGCCACTGTTGCAAGTAAACCTGCAGAACAATTCAATCCAACACACCCCTAGGTGATGCTGACCAAAAAATGCTTCCCAGGGCTCTAGGCAAATTAAGGCTTATTTTAAAATACTGGCTATCACTGTTAACACTGCAAAAATAAGGGAGCAAGGAATACAAGGGTATTTAAAACATATCAGGTCCCTGAGTTTTGACTTATTTACTAAAAACCCCAAGACTTTACATACTCATATAATAACAGATATATAAAGGAAAAAAAGGCTGGTCAACTAAATGTTGAGGCATTTTGCAAGGACTTAAAAACTGGTGATGAAGTTCATGTTCCACTGAGTTCTGCCCATTAATTTGTGCCACTATCTCCCATGCCTGGTAAGAGACCTACCTGGATGATCATTCTGAGATGAGTTTTCTGAGTTTGCTCTGCTACAGATATTTGACTTGAAGACAGTCAAGTACCCAGTTGTGAACTGCTTTATGGAACCCAAGTTGCAGTCTTTTATTTGAACTCTGTCTTTCAAATGAGGGACAATGTAGTAATGTTTTTGCTTGGTTTTGTTTCTCTGGAGTTTTTTTCTGAAAGGAAAGGTGTTATTTGATAGAAGAAAACCAAACAAAACCAACCAACAAAACCAAACAAACCACACTTGTCAGGTCTCTCAGTTTCTTCCCAGAGAAGAATGGGAGAATGGATAATCTCAGTTTTCTTTGGCATGAGACTAGAAAGACATTATAATAATGGGTCTTGAGAGAAATAAAGAAAAAATGGACAAATTAACAGCACTGAGCATTGAAATGATAGACTCAAGCAGTTCTGAAGAGTTACCAGAGAAAGCATTTTCACATTAGACTCCAGAATCTAAAAGGCTCTTTTAAAAGTTCCATTTTATTTTCCTACCTGGGGATTTCTATAATTAGCTAGCTACAATTAGGACTATTAAGTTGGTCAATGTCAGCACAATATTTTTACAGTAGAGTTTAGAAAGCTAGGTATACAATAAACAATAAAAATTGTTATACCTAACTATATGGGTTTAATACTTTAAAAGGGGAAAATATTTGCAGTTTTATTTCTAACTGCATTTACCACAGAAATTAACAACAGGAATTTAATACTCTACCCTTACATAGACATCTCCCTTGCTGGCTAAGAAAAAACTTAATTTACAATTCCTTGTGCCCGTGTGAAATGAAAAACGCAATCTATTCATGCACACTAATGGGTTAGAGCTAGAAAACAAGAAACAACATCTGAGTACCAGCAAGAAAACTAAATAATATGGACACTTTATGCATCTATTTTCTGTAAAATATTTTCATTTTGGAAGTCAGAAATAAGAGATATTTGCAGTTTATTTACTTGATTACCTTGTAAGTTGTTTTCCCTATTATTGCAGTGCTACCTGAGGCCAGCTAAATCGGGATTCTTGTCTCTCTCCTCAAACTGCTTTCATTTTGATGGTAAGATATGACAAATAAGTGAGACAAATTTTCAGATTGTGAGAAAACCTGTAAAAGGAAGAGCCAGCAACATGCATATTAAAGGCTTCTCTTTAAGCTCACCCTTTACCCAATCTCTGCTACCTTTCTCTTCTCTTTGTCAAGCAGATCAAATGTATTTTCAAAAGAGCAGGTTCACCCAGTTATACTTGGGTGGGAAGAAGGTGGCCAGGGGTGCACAAGTGGAGAGAAGTCAGAAAAAGAAGTAGACATTTATGATTTTAAGAAAGAAGTAGCCAAACAGAGGTGTGGTGAGATTTCTAACTCCCTTCCTTATGAGATGATTATAAACACCAACAAAAACACCAGAACTGGAAAAAAAGTTGAAGGTTGTGTTGCCTGAATTCTAGATGCTATGCTGAGAGTAGAAACACTGAAGGCTAGAAGAAAGGGAATAACAGAAATAATTAAATTTTATTCTTCAAAGATTAAGCCAGGAAAGAAAATGAGAATTTTTAAATGGATACCATGCTGAAAAATACAGATATAACCACTGGTATGGCTGACACACCTCATTTTATGTATGCGTCAATGAAAAACAAAATTATGAACAGTAAAAAAATCCCAAACACCAAAATGGAAAACAAGATATCTGTCTTGAGATATGTCATAGGAATTCTGAACAGTGAACATATGAGGAGGCAGCTTTCCTAAGCAATGAGACATTTCTTTACCATTCCAGCACCTTCTTGTCTAACTACAAATGTGTTTATTCTACTACAAATGCCTGGGTAAAAGCTCCCTCTCAAAACAGAGGCTAGAACACCAAGTGCCTACACCCACTCTAGCACATTCTCTATATCCAATGAGCTTGAGTTGGTAGCTTGTCACAAATAGTTCACTTTGGCAGACAGGAATGGCAAACAGATTCCATTGCAAAAATGAAGCCTTTTAAAAAGGAAACACAGAAGGAGTAACCTACCCCTATCTGGACACAGCTGACTCCCAGAAACAACGTTGTTAACATCAGAATAAAAGATGATCTATAGAACAGTGAAGAAGGAATATCCTCCATATAACAGAGCTCATGAGAAGGGGGTGCTAAAATTTGCTGTGTAGGTCTATCAGTTGTACACACATAGAGACCAACTCATTCCCATTTGGGATACCCCTCAGTAACATATTAATGGGAAATTAAATTAAAACAGGTGTGGACCAGTGCTGGCCCAACAAGAGGGTGATATTTTCCTGCCTGATCCATTTTCAGGTAGTGAGTTTCTATTTAAAAAATATCCTTTGTGTTCTTCTAGGAGGTTGGTTTTTTGGGTTTTTTTTTTATCATTCAGCCTAACCCAAGCCAGGATCCACACCCATCAGAGACTTGCAAAACCCAGAATGCTTCAGATATCATTTATTTAAAAAGAGCCCTTAGATTTTACTTCCTGCAATTATATATATATATAT
>WEKY01059137.1:888-13886 GCA_013390045.1 Picathartes gymnocephalus
GATGGGATGGGATGGGATAATGGGATGGGATAATGGGATGGGATGGGATGGGATGGGATGGGATGGGATGGGATGGGATGGGATGGCATGGCATGGCATGGCATGGGATGGGATGGGATGGGATGGGATGGCATGGCATGGCATGGCATGGCATGGCATGGCATGGCATGGCATGGCATGGCATGGCATGCAGCAGAGACCTGCTACCCTCAGCCTGGGGTGTTAGACCTGCACTAACTCCAGTGCTAAGCCTGGGCTCAGTGCCTCCATATGACTGGCAAATATCTGCTCTGCAGCTGATTTTAGGGTGAAAGCACCTTTTGTGCTCACAAGGAGTATTTCCATTGCATCCTGGTTTTGCTGAGGTTTGGTGGTGTTCAAAGCACTTAGATAAGATTTTCAGAAGTTATCAAGTGACTTAAAAGCTAGAAGTATCAGTTAGCTGCCTCCCAGCCAGCTCCTGAAACACCTACACAGCAGTTGCTGCTCACCACAGTCAACTCCCACACTAAGTTTGGGACTTGGGGTCGCTTACACAGAGCCTAAGACCCAAACAAGGCAGGTGCAAGCAAAGCTATTTAGAGCTAATTAACAGCAAATGTTAAAAGGAGAGGTGTTTATGGGGCTCTACCTTTCAGGTTGGGCACCTGAGCCAGCTGGGGTGGTGGACTGGCAGCTCCCTTTGTGAGGATCAGAAGCCCAGTACTGCTGTTGCAGGTAGGTAGCTACAGTGCATTTTTTTGAGTGAAAATTACTAGTTATCTCTCCATTTTCTTTTAAAGCACAGCAAGAGGAAGAATTTGTAGTTTTATTGCTTTTTATGTAACCTTCCACAGGTAGAGTGGCTGAAAAATTGAAGATTTTGTTTGTTTGCACACGTTGTGAGTGGTTCTGAATTGTACCTTTGGGCGTGTGGTTTTAATAAAGGAAAATGAGGAGGGTCTGTTCTCTTTGGTAAGACACCCAAGCTTTGTGGCAGGGAGTGCAAACTTATGGGCTTATGCAGAGAGCACACAGGAGAGCTGGAAAGCTGAAAAGGAAGGGGAGTTGTTGTATTCCCTATCCTATTTTTAGCTAAACACTGTTATAATGCAAAATGTTTTCTACAGTCTTGAGAGTGGTTTTAGAAACAGTAAAACACAGAATAACAAAATTATGAGAAATGGGGATTGGGGCTCTAATGAGAGGATTTTTCTGACTTTTCTGTTTCTTGACCTCAACATGAGATTTGTCTTTTTTTAATCATTAACATGTGTCTTCTTGGCAGCTGAAGACACAAAATTACGGTGGTTTTTTTTTTTTTTTCCACGTAACAAAGGAGAAAATATTTCTTTTCCCTTATACCTGAGGGACCATGCCTGGTCTTCTTCTCTCCCACAGCAACGTGTGTATCCTCAGAAAGCTGGGAGGCTCTGGAAGAGCAGGTGCCATTACTCGTAATCTCTCTGTGGGTCTGCCAGTATTATTAGACAGAATTCCAGTTTGGAGCTGATATTCCCCCCAGATGTTGTGATAACGTTTACTTTGAGAAGCAGTGAGGTAAGGGAATGGACCAGTTCAGTTTTGCTGAAGCCTGTTCCGAGGTACCCGCGTTCCTGGCTGGAGGAAGGGGATGTTTTTAGCTCCGTTCTGACGAGGAGGAAGCCTTTCCTCCACTCAGAGGGTGGAAAGGTGCCAAGAGCAGCCCCATTATTTGGCAGGCGGGAGGTAACCTTACAGTAAACAGCTGTCAGTTTCGCAGTCTAGCTGAATTTTAATGGCTCAGAGACTAAAGAGAGTTACGATTTGGTCTGACCCCGTGGGGTCTGGGCGGAATTGCTCCGGGCTATGCTGCAGCTATCACATTAGGGTCAGGTGACTTGTCTGTATAAATTCCTCAAATGTGCCATTAAAATGTCAGTTCTTAACTTAGCTGGAGCTATAAAGCACTTCAGCACAGTTTAAATCTCTGATCTCGTATAAAACCATCAAAACAGACTAAAAGGAATATTGTGTGGCCGGGGGCACTGTCACTCTTAGCCGTGTGCAGGTGGATGCCACTGCTCCTGATCGTTTTTGGTTGCTCTTGTTCTGCATGGAACAGGGTGAGGCTTAGTCCAGGTAAAACAGTTGTATTATTTACTAGAAAACTTAAAGTATTTGCCTTTCTAACTTAACTCCAGTGTGTCAAACCCCTTCCTCATTCTTGGATGTTCATTAAAATACAAGAAGCATTCCCAGGCACACAGAATATGGATAACTACTTTTAAAAGTCTCTCTGTTTTAAGAGAAATACTCATTGTGAATATTAGTACTCCCAGGAAAGCAGAAAGGACCTTTTAAATTGGAAAGCAGAAAGTAACTTTTAAATCAGGCCAGTGGCAAGTGCAAGTGTGAATCACAGCCTGGAAAAAGTGGGGGGAAATCCCCAAACACACCATTTGGAGCAGATTGTGCTGAAGCAATGATTTATGGCCATTTCTTCTGCATAAAGAAAGAACACTTAAATCTGTACTGTAATTCTGTGCTAAGGCAAGTACCTTCAGTTGCTGCTGTGGACTAGCACATGAACTCACCTGTCATTGACAGCAGACAATTAAAGCAGTAATTTAATTGGGAATTGTGGAGCAAAGAGTGCTGGGAAGAATATTGATGCCTTAATAAAGGCTCAAGCTGTGGTAATGGGTCCTGGTGGTAATGTGCAGCATGATGAACTAGGGTTCTGATTTGAGCAAAGTTATACAGAGATGCAGAACTAGTGAAAAATCACAAGTTACAGGTGACCAGCTACGTGGGGTGTCAGAATCAGTCTTGTCTGCCTGCACCTGGCCTCATGAATACACACCTGCATGATATTGCTGCTTTTCTCACAGTTTGGAGTGAGGCTGTGCATTTTCTAACAGTGCATCTGTGCACCAAAGCACTGTCTGTCACAGAAGGTGAGGGCAGATATACTCTCCTCTACTTATGTTTTAAGCTCTAATCTTTATATTTATCTGATGCTCCTGCTCCATAGGAGTCAGAAATCCTGCAGCATTTCTCAAAAAAAAATTATCCTGCAGTGCTGATGAGTGCATCTTCAAAATGGATGCTGTTTGGAAGATAAACTTGTGCCCTGCAGAGAAGATAAAATGTAGATTTATTGAAGCAAACAACAACAAAAAGCTGTATATTGGATTTTGAGTCCTTTTTATATTTTAGGGTCTATAAAATCAGGCTCCTTGCCCTTTATATAGTAAGTCAAGCAGGAAAAACCATTGAAAGTTTTCTTGATCACACATATTTTATGGCCCCTGTAATCAAGGACATACCAAATTCCAGAGCGATTTGAAGAGAAATATAATATTTTTTTAATAAAAACAAGGCAGAGATATAAAATTCCTCCTAATGCCTTATCAACAACAGTTTTCCTTTGATATCAATGCAAGTACATTTTCTTGATACCTCACCAAAGTCATGGAGGCAGATTCAGTACATCCAAGTTTATTTCCAGAGGCTTGGACCTCTTCACTTAGGACTGGATTTATTGCCTCTGAAAAAAATGCAGGTAAAACAGGCTTAGGCAGAAGAAAAAGGCAAAGCAGGAGGATTGGGTAGAGGTACCCATGGAAGATGCAGAACAGCTCCTCCATACCCATTCTGCAGTCCCCTGGCTGAAAGCAGCAGCTGTTACAGCTGCATTCCCGTATATTAAAGCATAGCCCTCGTGCTTCCAAGAAATTACTGACACTTCATGTGTCCTTGTCCCTTTCCCAGCTGGATCCAAATTCTTCCCTGTGCTGCCCTGTGTGGAGCCACGATGAACCTCAGAGTTGTGTGGGGTTTGTTCTGTTAAACTGGATGTGATAAATCACAGTCAAAGCACGACTCTGAACACTCAAGAGTTAGTTGGAAGTTCAAACATTGAGAGCTTAGCTTACTTATTGCCATGGCAATCACCATTAAAATTATTTTTAGCTTATATTAAAGGTACTAAAAAGAAAAATCAAAAAGCATTTGAAATGTGAAGTACAAAGACTTTAATTTAAAAAAACCATTCTGTATCCCTTCAGTGAGGGGACCTTTTATAAGGGAGCCCTGGGTCTGACAATTTTGGATGATTAAATTTTATATTAAGTGCCTTCTTGGAGACCAGAAAAAAAAGGTAAGTCCAGCTAGGCTGGAGCTGCTGCTGGTCATAATCTGATCTTGTTTTTATGAAACAAGTGATCATAGCCTGAGCATCATGCAATATCTCTGCCTTGGTTAACTCTGGTGGCCCCTTGTTGCCTCCTCCTATCTCTCAAATACAGAATTTAGGAATAGGTACTTTAACCCACTGGAGTGCTGTGATTTAATTAATAGCTATTTTTAGAGAGGTCTAACAATATTTGTCAATGGTTTTGCTGCTAGGCATTTCACTTTCTCATTCCAAGTTCACCAAAGAAAGATGACACCCCCAAAAGCATTACGTAATAATTTTTTTTCAAAATATAAAAGTGATTAGAAAAACCTGCATTCCTTGTTACAGTGTCTGTGAAATGTACTGTCTAAAAGGCAGGATTAAAGAGAACTCTCTTATTAGGGATGTCATAGGGAATAGTGAATAGATACAGGTAATTACTATTTCAAATGTCTAATGACCTTTTCACTATGGCACAATGAACTTCTATCATGCTCTGTTGCTCTTGGTAGACTATGTGATCTTCATGCATACAGATGCACAAAAAAAGTCCTTGATTTCCTCACAGAGCAGTGTAATTCAAGAACTTCATTGTAGTTACTATTTTTTCCCAGATGTTGGAGTGGGATTTTTGAGAAATAAATGCCTGAACTCTGTATTGCTCAAATTCTGTGGCCAGAATTTGCAATACCTGGTGTTTCTATACCATCTGTGGTGAAACACAGTGAGAATTGATGGATGCCAGCACAAACTGTAAAGCAGACATAGGTGGTAGAGGCAGATCAACAGGGACATTTGCACCAATGCAATGCTCTGCTCTTATGAGGAGACACAAAACAGTGACAGGTGCAGCATCTGCCAAATTGAATTGTTTGTAATGTGGCAGCCAGGAATATACCTCAGTTTTCTCAACAACAAAAGGTGTTTAAATAATAATAAAAAAAAGTAGCATTCAAAAGAAGATAAAAAATACCTAATTACCATTCAAACAATAAGCTACAATGCTTAAATGTTTTATTATATAATGAACAATAAAACTTCTGTGTTTTGTGTTTAGGGACAACCTGGAAAATCAAGAGTTCTGAGACAGAAAAAGCAAACATATTGAAGGCTTTTGTGCTCCAATTCTACGGGAAATGACAGTGCCTATTGTTGCTGTCTGTGTTGTGAAGATGTGAGTCTGATGATTAGGAGGCAGCAGTCCATGCCAAATAATTTTAGATCACTTTTTTACACAGAAATATCAGAACTACTCAGATGATTCTGATCCCATCATTTCTCATTGCATTCAGGTCTGGGCTGAGTGGAAGATATAAAGGTGGAGTCAAAATATCCTGTCAGAGAGGAACAATTTTACTTGCTGCTTACATTCATCACAATATATGGAGGCTCAACAGCTTGACCATGACTCAGGTGTGTGGGAGAACTGGGTAGAATCACATAAGATTAGTAACTGGTTCCTTCATTCTGGCTGGTGCTATATTCATGCTGGAATCCACTGCAACGCTATAACACTTTTCATTTAAAAAAAGTTCCCTGACTGTCATAGTTCAGTCTTAGAAAAGACTGGGGAAAAACTCAAAGGATTTCTCACCTACTCACAGAAATTTTGCTCATTAGCCTTAGATTACTGCACTGTGCAGTGAGAACAAAAAAGCCAGTGAGAACATAAGCCATTCTTTTTGGCAAATGTAGAAGTACACAATTTCCTGTTTTAAATGCATGAAGCCAAATTTGAACCACTTTCAGTATTTATATTGAGACTCAGAAGGCAAAAGGTATCTTGGCTGAATGGCTCCACTTTAACCTTCTGTGTTGGAAAACTATCTATAAAGGTGGTGATTTCTGGACAAAAGGATTAATTGACTTAATAATCTGAACAGTGAGGTAAAGAGTAATTTACAGTCATAGCTAGTGTAAAAAATCTGCTGTTTCTTTAACTGTGGTATTGACTGACATTGCACGGCTATAAATTGCCCTGCAAGAAATCTGTATATACACAAGCTTGAAAGTTTAGTCTGTTGTGAATGAGACAAAAAAAGACCTGACTTTCAGAACTTCACTGGTCTGTAAAACAACTAAAACATTTCCCAGGAATGAGAAAGATGGTGTGATTTGACACACATTTTAAAAAAGAATATTGAAGTTATACTTCCATTTAATTGAGCCATTAATCCTAGAAAATTGGCTCCCACATGTAACCTGAAACCATACCACATTCTTCTACTTATTTTCTGATATCACCAATTGAACATATATCACAGAAAATAAATCTGCTTTCTTGTTCAAAATATGAGCAATTTCAAGAGAAAACACAGAGTTGAAGAGAAACCTGAAGGAAAAATAGAAAAAACAGTAGCTGCAACAGATAAATAAAATGCCTGCCTCTAACTAATAAACTGGGAACCTGAGTACTGTGTTTGCCAATAATATAGGAACTATAATTTGGCTCACAAACCTCTCAAGAAGCAGTAAAAACTGGTATGTGTTTTCTCTAGGAGACGCTGGGTATGTTGTTGACCTCACCATTCTAAGATGTTTCTTCTGTGGATATTCAGAGCACATGGCACTTCAGCTGAAATCCCTTGTTCTGACTGCTGGAGTGTTACACAGCTATTTTCTTGTACAATTGGAGCTATGCAGAAACCAAAGCACAGATCCCAAGCATGAAGTCGTAAAGGGTCCTGGGGAAACAGTCAGACAATAAAATGTGCACTGCAAACACTGAGTGAGGCAGTGAAAAGTGGCCCGTTGTCCCTCTGCTAATACTCCCCAGGCCATCTGTAAGTGGCCTCTATGAACCACCTGTCACTTAGCCAATGGTTAGTTCTCTAATTAGTAGGATAGTCACCAGACCATGCTGTTGGAGAGGCATTTTCTGTTAATGGCTGTGTGCAAGGAATACAGAGTTCTTGGGTTTCCAGCTGCAAGGTAATTCTTGACAGAAGGTACAGTGCTAGCAGCTTCCCTCATAAAACCAGGTACAGAGGGCACAGACATTGACAAGCCAATCATCCCAATAACTGAATTTTAGGGCTGAGAGTTGGAGGTTTCTGTGTTTGAAGCAGAGTTTTAGCTTGCAACCTTTAAGGATGGTGCCAGTGAGCAGCATGGTGCAGCTGCACCCTGGCGTTGGTCAGGCTGGCAGGAGGGTCAGCTGAGGAAGGAAAGTTTGTGGTGGTGCTGGAAACAAAGTTGATTCTCTCATTGCATTCCAATGACCTACAAAATTTTGCTTGGCACGTGGCTTACCTTGGATCCACCTAGTTGCTCGTGATCTTGGCCAAATCTCAGTTCCTTTCTTTGCCTCCTATGACTTTGATTCTCCTTTATCATTTCTCACTGGCAAAGGATGGGTTTCTTTCCTGCTCATCTAATGCTAGATAAGAAAAGGTATTCAGGCACCTAAATTTGAAGAGAGATTGAGTATATTTACAATTATGGCACCTAATTTTTCCCTTATAAATCAGGAACATGTCCTTTACTTTTGGTGAAATTACATCTGCCTTTCAGGAGGAGACAGCTGCATTGATTTGATTGTTAGTTAAGGTCATTTAAACCACATTAAAATATATGTGCACTTACTGATTTTATATGCTGTGAACTGCCCTAGGGTGTCAGGACTGAATCTTTAGCTGACGGACATCTGGGAAATTTCCTGTACCTTTCAAAGAAGCCATGTCAATTTATATTAGCAGGAGATTTGGTCTTTAATTATTTTCATAATGGAATATCAGCTCTGAATACAAAGGTCCATAAATGCTATCAATAGATGGGGGGTGGGAGGGGTGTCCAAAGGTGCTTGAATTGTCCTTTCCTGTCTATATCTCTTTGTTCAGAAGTATTTCACTAAATATTTCTCTAAATGTGCATGGAAAATTTGAGCAGCAGATAGAATCTATAGTGGAAAGACAGTTGTGTATTTTCATGCAGAATTGATGACTAGTTATGGGAGGCAGAATTACCAACTCTAGAGAACACAGATGTTAACTGGCATAATGCCCTCTTGATGCAAATAAATACATTAGATACTATAAAAGATTTTAAAACAGGAGAGCTCATCTTGGCAGGAGATATATTTGCTGGATTTGTGCTATTCATTTTGTTTTATAGAATTGCTGTGGATTTGGAATAGACTATTTGAGGAGCTTCTAAATGCACCAGTGGAACAAGACTTTACATTCATTTTATTTCTGATGTTTTGTAAAGGAAAAGAACAAGCTTAATTTGTGCATAGACACTTCACCTCCCCTAGTACCCCAAAGTGTCTGAGCTACATGCCTGGTAAACTAAGCAGTGACATTATCACAGAGTGATGAAAGGCTGGACAACTGTTCAAACATGCAGGGTTGTTGGTGTGTCTGGAGCACTGCAGAAGGGAGTGCTCCCTTTCCTTTCAGAAGCTGGGCTATTTGCATTCTCCCTCCATCATTAATATTCCTTATGAGCGAAGTATCACTGTTATCCTCACCAAGTTTTTACTACCTGTCACTCAAACTCTTGCTTTGGTTCCCATGTGATTGAATTTCTTCCAAGTAAGACCTGGCAGAATATAATGTGACCCATCTCCTCCTAGAGCTCTTTTTGTGATAAAAATACAGGAGAGTTTTTGTAGGTCTGTCTTTGTATCCTTTTAAGCCAAGGAACATGGACATCTATCTAGGGCAACAGATTTGAAGGTCAAAAATCTGTTTACAACTATGGGGAAGTATTGCCAGGGTAGTTTAAGGCAATACCTGCTGTTTGCATTGGATTTTTGTTATATATTGTTTTTATGAGGGTCCACACCTCAACTGCCCACTTCTGTACCAGGGTATGAGAGCTAACCCAGAGAGAGAGGACTGGAGGAGGGGGACACTGGTGAGATTTGTGACAGCATTTCCTGTCTTTGAGCCTTGCCATGCATTGGGATGAGTAGAGAGAAGGGCAGGATGGTTTTCCCCTCTCTCCTAAGTGGCTGTCACATTCCACAGCAGCTGCTGTTACATCTTGGAGTAATTTTTTTTCCAGGACAAGTCCCTTTTAACTTCCTGATCTCATTTTTCGTTTTTCAAGCATTTTGAAGCATTTTGCCACCTCCTATTGTCCCTCCTGTTTTCCCTGATGTTGGTAGGTTTTTCTTTTTGTTCCATGCTGGTGTTTTATGAAGCCTTTGTCTCCTAACAGTTGTCTGCCTCCAATACCTGCTTCTGTTAGCTCCCTTTACTACTGTCTGCATTTCTGTGTCACATCAATCCTGCAATCTGATGGATGCAAATCTGTCTAAAATAACCCATGCATGATGCATGCAACCTGAAAATAAACATTTATTTCAGCATCAGGAGCAACATACCTGCAAATAACCTCGTTTATCTAGACACATTTATTTTAATGCTTATTGTATAAATACCAGTATCTCAGCATACTCTACAATGCCATCTGCCACTTGCTCTTCTATTATGCATAATTTAATGTAGTCCTACATTACTCCAACTTTTTATGTTGCTGGGTTCACGCATAGCTACATACTTCGACAAGGATACAAGTGAGGTATGAAGATTACAGAAAATATTACACTGAGGTTTAAGTGGTACTTTTGGGCTAGAGGATGTTAATTCAGACACGGTATCTGACACTTGCAGTTGCACAATGTGGATTGGTGTAGTATTTTCCCATACTTGTTTTGAATCTTCTCATTAACTTAAATAACCAAAGGTAAAATGACAGAATTGTACAGTAAGAAATAGAGGTATGTCCCACCGATTTTCCAGTTCTCTTCTGGCCGGACAACTCAAATTAACCTGTAACTTCCTGGATTGCTGGAAGTGTTTCTGTGGACTGTTATCACTGACAGGGCACTGAAATGGCTCTACTTGATCACACTGTCAATGCCTGGCTCTTGAAGAAGCCAATATACACAGTAAGGAGACAGAACAAGTCCTGCAGTGAGCTATCATTAACCAGCATTAGTTGCTCCTGCTACCATAACTTGGTTTAACTTTTGTAGCCTGAGATTACTTGCACCTTTGTTTCACATTCCAAAATATGCTTGGGTATTTCCATTAACTCCAGACTGTTCCTAACACAGTTATACCATATTAACACTCTGAATAATAAAAATTTCCAAGAGATAAATCTTGGTGCCTGTTTTTAAGGGAAAGCGTTGAGTCTTCCAAGTCTAACCTCTAATTATGAGTTGTTTTGGTTGCTGCATACTCTTCCTCTGGCACATCACTGCTCTTCCATAACTTCTCAATGGCAGAAGCTGGGAATGGGATGTCAGGTAGTTCCTGCAATCAAAAAATAAGCTATATCTAGTGACAGGACAGGAGGACACAGCCTCAAGCTGTGCCAGGAGAGGTTCAGGTTGGACATCAGGAAAGATTCCTTCATGGAAAGGGTTGTTGAGGATTGGAATGAGCTATCCAGCAAGGTGGAGTCACCATCCCTGGAGGTGTTCAGGAAACGACTGGGTGTGGCACTTAGAGCCATAGTTTAGTTGATAAAGTGGGGAATCAGTCAAAGGTTGGACTTCATTATCTTGGAGGTCTTTTCCAATCTAAATGATTCTATGATTCTAAATTAAATCAGTTCCTACTAACTTGAACGCCTCTAACTTCTTTCCATGCCATTTTACCCCTCCATTGGTTCTGGTGTTGTGGTCCAAGGCCAGAGCTAAAATCCAAGAGCTTCAGCAAGGACAGGACTGCCATGAGCTGCAGCAGAGCACAGAGCCCTCCCAAGAAATCCCACCCCAGAGCTTACCAGCTGGCTCTTCCTGACTGGGCTTTTCAGCAGTGCTTGTGCTCAGCCAACCTCCATCAATTCTGAAGCAGTTTGTGCTTGATCAGTAGTAATTTTTCATGTCTAAGATAAAGCAGTTCTCATTGCCCCCATTTCGCAATCAAAAAAGTGATTTTTAGAGGCATATGAGAACACTTGTGCCTTTTTTTTTTTTTTAAGCAGTATTAGAAACAACTTTAGTTTTGAAGCAACAGCCAGGGGCTGCTCCTGTTTTTGACACAGAAAGGGCTGATTTGATACAAAAAAACCCCACAGTCTGTGGAACTATGGAGTAAGACCTCAGAATTCCTACCCTCATTGACCTCAGCAGAGCTTTTCAAGACTCCATTAGTAAGTATGAGTCTGAGAAATGCTTTAGCAAATTCAGCGCCAGCTAAGCAGTGGGTAGGTTTGGCTCCTCTCAGAGCCCTGATCTTATTAGAGAGGAGCTGTATATATTGAGCAGATTTTTCAGACCAGAGTGTGAAAACTCTGGATATTAAGGTGCTCAGTTGTGAATTGCACTTGGCTCTGCTGCTGCTGTCCTAAATGATTTTTTTTTCCTTTTTTTGTGGTCCAGAGCCCTATGTTGCTGTTCATCTCAGTTCTATAGTGGATTTTATGGATAATGTAGAGAGTGTATAGAAAGAAAAGATGGTACCAATATGTAAAATTGAATTATGGTGCATCTACAGTGGTTGGGATGCAGTGTTTTAGAACAGCTCTTGAAATGGGATATTTCTAGAGGAACAGGATTTACCCATAAGCTATGTAACAAAACAAGCATCAGCTTAACTGGAACAATATTCATATAAATGTAGATAGTGCAAAGTAGTGTAATAGTTGCTACCACAGATGCTGAACTCATGTCCCCATCCATATTTAAGTGTGATTTTTGGACATGATGTGTATAGTTTTCCAACTGAAGTAAGAAAATACCCTGCTTTCACACACTTAACTACAAATTAAAATCTGAGACTCAAAATTACTCTGTGCAGTGTTGATGAAAACTGTTTAAGTGATGATAAGTAGACACTTGAATCTGCACAAAGCATTGTAACTATAATGAAGAATCAGAAATTATACATAAAAGTAAAAAGAACAGCAAGCTGATGTTCCCTATTGTTTTATCCCTTCCTTTTTATTTCTAAATTTTGCACTTGTCATTAAATTGAGTTTACTCCCAAATGGCAAAACTCAAAGACTGCATTCACAAAGAACATTAGTGGACAGTGCTGGAGTATCCTTTTTTGTGTCTATATCTCTCATTGAATGCTTGTATCACCTATTCAAGATCATCACATTTCTCAAAATACAGAAGAAGAGAAAACTAAAACAAAATTTCCAGTGTATTTGTGTTTGGTTTGAAGTGATGCCACAATATACCTTCTCTCATTTTCAAGGGAATGTTTAAGTAGACACTTGAATTTATATTCTGATTTCGTGCTTAATAACTCAGGCAGAGGAGCTGGGCTAAGGAATTTAACACCATGTTCCTTGTGGTATCTCAGGTGGCAGAGGAGGGTGTAACTGATGTGCACTGCAGAAGTCACACTCACAAGTTTTGCATAGTCAAGGGCAGGCTCTCTCTGAATTTTTCAAAAATGATGAGTATTTACCAATCTCAAAAAATTGAATTTATTCTGGCTTTGATAATTGACTTAATTGGAGGTTGCAGCCTATTTTCTACAGGAAAATGAATCTCATTTTACATAAAATAGAAAAAAAATTGTTCCTTTCCTGCTTTTTTTTGATAGGGTGTTTGATTACTGTATAACGCTTATGGGAAAATATTTTGCTTAAGTTCTATTTTTATCTCCTGTTTGTTTATTTTTAATTACTACTTCAGTACCCTGGGATTCACCATCGATCTTCATCTGCCTACACAATTATCCCCAGCTTGCTGAAGGGTTTGTTTATTTTTTAAGTTATATGTGCTCTGTTAAGGTTATTTGTGTGTGTGTCTAACTACTGGTAACATGAAGATTCTGATTTACACGGAGGAGAGATGAATTGATATTACTGGTGTTGTGAGGGTGTAACTCTAAGGGAAGATGTCTGAGTGCTGTTGCTGTCTTGGGGTGATTTTCCCTCT
>WEKY01059139.1:6723-37130 GCA_013390045.1 Picathartes gymnocephalus
AATGACAAATTATGTTTTTTTGTAAGAAAAAAAAAAAAAAAAAATATATATATATATATATATATATGTGTTCTGGGTTAGCTACTGTACTTCAATAGTACTGAAATACAGAAGTAAAAGATGCATGAAAATTTACAGTATTTTGGTTTTTAAGATAACAAACACAGCAGTTATGAGATCTGTAAGCAAGAAAATACCATGGACCCGATTTCTGAAGGTAATAAATAGATACTTCAGTAGCTCAAATGCCAGACTACCACTGAATCTAGGTTTATCAGTCCTACTGCAAATTCTACTAAAATCACACTCTAGGCACATAAATATCTGCAGAAATTTGTACTGTGACTTTTTGTTTTGCTGGTAATAAAAAAAACCCACCCAAAAATGCTAGGAACTGGTATTATTAAAGTATCTCTGCATTTCTAGTATTTCAGAAGTATATTAAAGTTCTGTTTTGTTTTTTGTTTTGTTTTGTTTTGTTTTGTTTTGTTTTGTTTCTAAAGATTTCTGCCTGTTTCTGATGTTTATTGCATTGCATATGAAATAAAAACTGAGGTAGCCAGAAAAGTATATTTTTCTATGGAAACTTCTTGTCCAAAAGATTGTCTTTTCCTAAAAGTTCTGCTGAAAAATTAATTTTATGTTTCAGATAGTCTTCTTGAATAGTCACTTAGCTATAAGTAATAGTCAGGTACAGGTCAATCCTTCAGAACTTTAACTAAATATGAGATTTTTTTGACTTAAAAGAAAGAGATCGTTTCATTAGTGGGCCTGCTGCGGACTGACTACTCCAAAAGCAGCCATCAGAAAGGATTTTCTGTCTCTTTTGTATCATTTTTGGATATTGTTCTAAAATTTTAAAACACAAATTTCATAAAATAATAGAAAAATTAAAGTGCAGAAAGATATTTAACTTCATTGAGTCCAACTGAACTGTATTTTCCTGGAATCAAGAGACTCAAATTCAAATCTCTAGTTTCAAATACATATTTAAAAAAAAAGAGGCAAGGAAAATTCTGGCTTTAATGTGAGGTATCATGTGAAAATTAAGCATCCTGAAAGAAGAATGAGACTAGAAATGCAAAGTTAACCAAAACAAAACTATTAATACTAACTTCTAAAAATTCTATATGGCAACTATATTTCCTTTCATTTATGCATGCAAGGTGTATTACTAAAAAGAGCAAGAGCAATAGAATTTAAGAGGGACTAATGCTATGTAATCAGTTATTAAGTTGACACAAGGATATTCTTCCTACAGTTTTGAAACACAGCCAAATTCAGCCCAATTATGCCCCTTTTATGCTCCTTGACTGATCAACTTCCTTCAGTTCTATTAATCAAGATCTTCCTGAAAGCTCGCATGACTGTAATTCTTTTACTCTCTCCTTCCCTGCTCACTCTTCACCTGTGTAAAACAGTCTTTCAAAGAACAGGAAATGCTCCTTTTCCTTCCATCCTCCATTTCCAATTCCTTACTTTTGTTCTTCCAGGGCCTTTTTCTGCAGAAAATGCAATGCACAAGAACAATTCACGGTCAAATTAGCCTTTCACTGCTTATTGTTTCAGTACAACTCTCTTACCTGACAAATGAAAGTCACTCCCATTACATCATCCCTTGGTAACAATCCCAGCAGGGGCTCTAAAGAACTGCTAATACAGTGCCGTGACAGCCACTCACTTTTAATGCCATTTTTCATCTTTGCTATCACTCTGGCTCTTCAGAGCCCAATTTTATTTGCACTTGCTTAAGGTGTAGTTTTTTGCAAATTACAGAGCTAAAGATCTCATCTAGATACTTATATACTGCTTTTCAGTTAAAACAATATTTTCTCTCTGCTTTTTTATCCACTGGTAAGTCCTGACCCACTTGTATTCATCCATTTGCTTTTTCATGGCTTTTGCCCTCCCTTTTAAAATTTTTCAATCAGCTACTTCTACTTGATCTACTTCATCACCTATTTACAATCAAGCATAATCCACATTCCTTCATTTTCAAGGACCTTGAAATACCCAGGTATCATATCTTATTTATGATAAAATGTCACCTCAGATGGATGTGCCACTATTTGTTATATTTTCAAATAAGCTTCATACTACCTTTCAGTCATGGGAGGAATTTCTCAGAAATATTTTCAGTGCAGCTAATTTTTACCATATTTCATCTCCCCCCTTAAAATTCTGCATCATGATGCTTATGAATAATATTGGTATCTATTTGGTGATGTACCTATTCCAATTGCACGTTGATTTAGACAACATTGTCTCAGAGATTTTTTTATTTATTTACCTCGTATCACTGGTTTTATGCATAAAAAACAAGTTAATCATGACAGGAATTGTATTTTATCCCTGTGTTTGAAATGCTTTGCAACTTGGATTATGGTTGCATGAAAGCAAAATTCAGCTGTGCTTTTAGTATGACATGAGAGACTATTATTCTGTCAGTAAATTGAAATTAGATCTCTGGTATTTCTGGCTGTGTAAAAGTAGAAACTGTAAGAATTTAGAAAGAGCTGAATCTCAGTTTTCCTCACTGAGAGGAAAAATGGCTGTTTTCCCAGCCAATGCTAGTGAATTTTTTAGTCATTCCCTTTCTTTATAGCTGTAGACAAGCACTTCCATTGTCTTAAGACTGAAAATATTTGTTACTTCCACATTTTTATTCATTAAGAAAAAAAAAAAGCAATTGTTCCTACATCTTAAGTTAATTGGGGTTGTGAAAAAACAAAAAAAGGTATAACAGAGGTAATAAAAACTGTGACAAATATAAGCAGCTTCACAACTTATGCCTTCAGACATAAAAGCTATAGAGAATGATATATTCAATATACTGATGAAATGGTGATTTGTATAATGTGTTTATAATACTGTTATTTTATCCTTCATTATTTAAAAATACAGTCTGGCACTTGATTTCTTGTAACTATTGCTGCAAGTTGGACATATGTTTCCATTGCACTGCATGATGTAAGAAATGCATTAGGGAGAGAAAAGTAAGGGCGAATAAAAAGTAAGTACCTAACTTTAATATCCATGTGCAGCACGTACATTGCACTCATCGACAGGCACTGTCAGGCCACGTTGTTGTGCCCAGCACAAGTTCAAAGTCTAAAAGGCTGCAGTGATGCATTTGGCAAACAGGCAAAACTCCAAGCACACACAAGAATGTATTGACTGTAGTCCAAGTGACCATACAGCATCCAGTGGGCCAGAACGCCACACTGAGTGGTCTAACTTGGATCAAAATGAAAATGGAAACAAATTGAAAATCTTCAACATAAGTCGCTTTTCTCAATTCTTTTGATTGATATATCCTTCTATTTTCTAGTACCCAAGAGGCCAATAGAAACACGTGGCTTTGGCAAAACCTCACCAAATGTGGGAGCATCACGTTCTAAGGAAAAACCACAAAAAAGCAACATAGAATTTTATCACAGTAGCATCAAGGTTGGAAATAATTTAAACTGGATGTTTCACAGAAAACAGCACTGAATCAATTTTCTTTTTAACTGTCTGCAGAGACCATATGAAAAGATAGCACAGAGCGACTTAGCAGGTCACTGGCTGAACAGGCAACAGAAATTATATGCAGAATTCCTACTTTATATTCCTAAAATGGGATTTTGGTGAAGTTTGATTGTTTAATACCAAGAGACTCATCTACAATACCTATATTTAAAAGGTAGATTAGAATTGGCAATTGAGTATCAGGTGCAAATACTATCCAGGAATAAATCTTCTGTTTTAGCAGTGTTGTTTGTTGTCACCACAAGATTAATTTCAACCTGCCTATTATCCTTATAAGTATTCTGACGACCTATTTTCTAAATCCAGTACAGTGCATCACAATTATAGTCTCACAATTTATGCTTATATTAGATAAAATATTCACTCTGCAAAGAGGATTCTTGTTTTCATTTTTTTTTCCATAGGCTGAAAATCTTTGAACCTCCATCTCTCACTTCTTGAGGAAAGAATTTAACTGCTTGTCCACAGACTGAATGAGTATATTTTACATCTTCTTTTGGTGTCTGAGTCAATATGGATCCAAGAATGGTGGAGCCAAGGGCCAGAAAGAGTGATGTAACACTGAGCATGGCATGTAGAATCATAGAATCATAGAATATGCTGAGTTGGAAAGGGACCCATCAGGATCATAGAGTGCAAATTCTGTCCCTGTGCAGGACAGCCCAAGAGTCACACTATGGGCCTGAGACTATTGTCCAAACACTTCCTGAACTCTGTTAGGGTTGGTGCTGTGGCCACTTCCCTGGGGAGCCTGTTCCAGTGCCCAGCCACCCTGTGGGTGAAACACTTCTTCCTGGTATCCAACTTCAACCTCCCCTGACTCAGCTTCATGCCATTTCCTCGAGCTGTGTTCGTGGTCAGGAGAGCAAAGAGATCACCCTTTCCTCTCCACTCCCCCCCTCATGAGGATGTTGAGGACCAGCTGGGTGGCAGTTGCTCTCAGTTTCTGCATTTCCTGGGATTATCATAGATAAGACAAATAAAACTCTTAAGATATTTCAGACAAGAATTTAACAGAAAAAAAGAACAGCAAATGTTTCAATACCCATAGTTTGTGTGAGAATAAATAAGAGCACAATAAAACCTGTGCAAGGTCTGCAATTACTTCCTAACAAGCACACATATAAATCCTGAAGGTGCAGAGAACAGAAGTATCTATTTCATAAATGTTGTTATTGCTGGTACCACCAACACACGGACACTACAAGGCTGTCATGACAAATGTACTTCAGTAATTTCAGAGAAGAAAGCATACTGAAGATTAACATCTTTGCATACATGTTTGTATGAAAACGAAGAACATTGTTCTCTAATTAAATAAGAGATTTTCATATAATTGTAATAATTGGAAACAGATCACGTGAGAAATGTAAGGGTCTCTGCATTCAGGCTGAGAGGCTTCTTCTATCTTTTTAATTTGTTACCTATATTGGATGCAAGTACTTAAGAAAACAGGCATTTCCTGGATAAGTACTTAATGTAATGGCTGAACAACTGGCACAAAGGGTTAAAATAAATGGGGTTACATCACTTGGCACTTGGCACTGCGGTTGTGCAGGGCTCCATCTCAGGGCTAGTTCTCTTCAATTTGTTCATTTAATGACCTAGATGAAGAACTTGGAGGGTTACTAAGTAAGTTTACAGACCACAGTAAATTTGGAGAAGCTGTTGGCTCTTTCAAAGGCAGAGGGGCCCTGCAGAGAGACCTGGACAAACCAGAGGTCTGGGCAATCACCAGCTGTCTTAACAAAGATGAGTGACAGAATCTGCACCTGGGATGGGGCAGCCCTGGGTGTAGGGACAGACTGGGGAATGAGGCTAGAGAGCAGTGCCATGGAAAGGGACCTGGGGATCCTGGCTGACAGCAAGTTGAGCATGAGTGTCCTGGCAGCCAGGAGGGCCAAGCATGTCCTGGGGGGGCATCAGGCACAGCATCACCAGCCAGGCAAGGGAGGGGATTGTCCCGCTCTGCTCTGTGGCCTCCTCTTGAGTCCTGTGAGCAGTTTTGGGCACTGCAATATAAGATGTAGACCTATGAGAAAGCCTCCAAAGGAGGTGATTGAGAAGATGGTGAAGGTGGTGAAGGGCCTAGAGAGGAAGACATACGAGGAGTGGTGAGGTCACTTGGTCTGTTCAGTCTGGAGGAGACTGGTGAGACCTCACTGCAGTTATACTTGTGAGGAATGGGTTTGTAGAAAATTGCCAGAGTCAGATTGAAAACTCATATAGTTTCACTCATCTGTATGATAACCCTGAGAAAATATGTGTAGATGTGGAAAAACCATGGGATAGGGACGATGTTATTGAACAAGAATTGAAGTTCGAGCTTCAAATTTGGGAACAGATCGGATATGTTGCAAAAGTAAAGTTGCAAAAACACAAAGCACAAAGAATAGCCTGTAGTTTGAACAAAAGCCTTTAAAGCTAGGATGCAGGTGCATTAAACAAACATGCATTCAGCATTCAATAAAGTTAGTGAAAATCTTAGAATGTAACAATACAATCCTATGTAGAAAACTAGTACAAGGTTATAAAGTGCTGTAAGATTGAATTGTAAAAGGCACATTGTAGCAAGGCCCACATGGGACAGTGCAATTAGTGATTGGTGTTTAAAGATGCTAACAAACTGCTTGTCAGATGCTAATTGCCTGAAAAGTTTAATATTTAAGGAAGACTAACCTTAGCAACCTCAGCTTCTAGTGTTATGGCATGGATTTTACGCCTTTCTGTCTCACCCTTCCACCATGAGACTGATAAAATGAAGACTCTTTGCATCTCCTGCTAGTCGCCCCATCTCTGTGAGTTATCTGACAATACTTCTTCATGGGGGAAAGAGTAGGAGCAGACACTGGTCTCTCCTCTCCAGTGATCCAAGAGAATGGCCTGAAGTTGTGTCGGTGGATATTTAGGCTGGTATTAGGAAAAGGTTCTTCAGCCAGAGAGTGGCTGGGCACTGCAACAAGCTCCTCAGGGAAGTGGTCACAGCAAGTCTGTCTGAATTCAAAGAAATATTTGTACAATGAACTCAGCACATGGTGTGGTTCCTTGGGTTGTCCTGGGCAGTGCCAGAAGTTGGACTTCAGTGGTCCTTGCGAGTCCCTTCAAGTTCAGGATATTCTGTGATTTATCACATTTTAGAAAGAAATAAAAATTGTTTCCAGAATGAGTGGATGTAATCTGATGTTATATTTATTAGTCACATAATAGTGGCTTGCCTGTTTTATCCAAGCTGTCTTCCCCACAAAGAGAATGGTAAACATTTCACAGTAGGAAACCTTTTATTTCATCCTCTCACCAGCTCTCTGGTCTTTGATGGTTATCATAGTTTCCTGTTGAACACTGAGACACATAAGGGGCATATTCTGCCAGAATAGCAACCTACTGTGGCTTTCTGACCAGAATTCAGATCATGTATGCAACAGTTGGAAATTATATGACAGTGCTATTCCTGCCAACATATGATCATGTTTTGATTTATTTATTTTGTCAGTGCAGAGGTGGGTATTTTTTACAGCACTTTTATTTCACTTTGCCTTTTTCTGAGAAGAAACTATATTCTTCAAGAATTTTCCACATTTTTGAAAACATTGATAGTTCTCCACTTGGACCATGTGTTTTTAAGTTATCCAAATACTAAAAATAATCAAAAAAAAAAAAAAAAAATCTAATTTTGACATCTGGTTTCAAATGCACACCCATATAGTTAGGAAGCACAGATGTGTATGCAATAAAACAAAGGAGGTTTCTGAATCTTCTATTGTTCTAATCCTTTCATTTCCTCCATAATAACATTTTTGTCTTTTTTCCTAACTCTTGGGTTTACTGGCAGTGATCTGTTCATGCCAGGGAAACTGTGCTGATTAATACTGGCTAAGAAATTAAACCTTGTTTTAACAGTAACTGTATTCTGTGGGTCAATTTTTTTAATTTTATTTTTCTTTTTTTCCCACTTAGTTTATGCTTATGAATTCATTTTTTTCATTTCTTTGATTGAATTTTTTGTACTGCAGATGCTGGAGATTTTAGTTTCATTAGTTGCAGTGCTAGTTTCACCCTACCTGCCTTCATGACAAAGAAGAGAGATGTACTACATAGTGAGAGGTCTCCAAGCAAGCTGTCAGAGTCTGTGTGTGTGCCTCTGCATGTCTTGTGGTACTATACTGAAGTTATTTCTTCAGATATTTAGACCTTTTGCTTAGTGACACAAATTCAATAGGCTTTAAAATTTTTCAGGCCTAAATCACCATGACTTTACCCTAATAAAACACCAGCATAATACACTTGGCATCTTTAATATTATTCCAGCATAAACCTCTAACTATTATTTTAGCAAATTAGGTCTTTTATTTTTAGAGTCCTTTGGAAAGCAAGAAAACTGTGAGCTTGTGGAGTTTGTACCATTTAATAAAATATTCATGAAGAAAATTTAGAGTATGAACATTCGGTGCTAATCTGCAGAGTTTTCATTTGAAGTCCTCAACTTATTTTAAATATGTGTTCCTCATTTCATTAAATATAAAATGAATTGGTATTTCTAAAATAATGTGGGTAAAAATCCATCACTTCAAGTTCCATCCAGTGCCCACTGAAATGAATAGGCATCATGTAATCTACATTCCAGTGTTTTCATAAAAATGAGTTATGATCTTTTGTACTCTGTTTTAAATCTAAATCATCAATTCGACATACTAAAGTTAAGAATCTTGGGCATAAAATTAAGAGTCTTTTTAACTTGGAGTCAATAGAAATGAAAAGTGAAAAGAGATACTTTGTAAATGATTGTTTCTGACAAAGACTGTCTAATGTTTCTCTGTATGTTTATTGGAAAATGTTTTAGATCTCAGGAAATAGATTTAACAATTGGTAAAATTATAAGAAAACAGGATAGCTAACTGGGTTGGAGATTGTTTCATTCCTTAAACACTGCTGGTGATTTTATCCCACAGTTAAAGTATCACTTTAGAAACTGCATAAACGTGCTGTTTTCTGCACCTCCTGTGACAATAACACACTGGCACACAGTGAAGCGTGCTTGTCTTTTCTGTGAAATGGTTGACACAAGAGTAATAACTGTGAATGCTGATACTAATCCCATTTTTCAGATTATATTTGACACCTCCATATGGGCAACTAAAAATGTGTAGGAGGGCTGGGATGCTAGAGAACATGCTCAGTTGTGATTTTAGTTTTATAACAAAATGCAAAGGAAAAGTAGAACAACAGTAAAAGAAGGAATATTTTTATTTGCATTCTTATATGGCTGTAACATAAAAGAAAACTATACCCTCAGATTCCTCATATGTGCCAGCATCCAAACACAGTGTAAAGTTTCTATCAAGGCATAGGTTCACTTTTTATATGCTACATTATTTATCTAGTGGTGTCCTTTAGGCATTACATTTGCTGTTTCTCTCTGTGAGAAACTTATCCATTTATGAGGGTTTATACTACCATCTAGTGTAATCTCCTTTATTTTGAATAAAATATTTTCTTACACATAAACAAATCTCTAAGCCCATGGTTGCTGATATTACTAAATATACTTTGCTGAAAATACATTTGTCCATGTGTTAGTAAAAATGATCTTTCCTTGAGGTCAAATATTAGTTAAGTTTACGGCTGTAACTTTTAAGCATCAGAGACATGTTTTATTAATTACAGAAACAAATTTTGATTAAAGGCAAATGGCTACCTTCCACAGTGTTTAATTCAATTAGTGAAGAAATTGCCTGTCTTAACTGAGATAACAGAGGCTTAATTGGTGCCCCTTCCTTCCTTCAGTATTCTATATTAAAGAAGGGGAGATTAATGTCTGCTGGAAAGGATGCAGAAATCAGAAAGAAGGATGAAGAAACAAGCCATGTTTTAGATGCAGGGACCTGCTATTTGACGCTCGAATTAAGCAGCTTTCACGCATACTTTGCTGTTTTAATCTTCAGAAGGCAAAGGAAAGGACACTAGTTTACCCAAGACACTTCCACATTCCAGTGGGACTATTTAGAGTTTGCCTGTGAGCATAGGTAATATGCTGCAATTGAAAGAAGAAGCAAGAAAGATTTTGTAATGAATATATAAGATATGTAGGGAGGGTTCTGGGAATCAGGATTTTATCTTCCTAGTTGATGCATATTCAGACTGGACTACTATAGTCCCACGAGGAATTCAAATTAAATCTGTGGGATGTATTCTGAAGTAAGATACATATGGAGGGATGGGCTAAGTTTACTTGTTGACCTATTCATTACCACATGTAAGTCTAATGTAACAGGAATCACAACGGCACCCACTCCCAAGTCTAATTAAGCATTTCTTTGGCTTGAAAAAGAAACTCTGGCCATTATCACATAGTGATTAGATTAATTAGATAATCATATTAATTTAGATACTCCAGAATCTAAAAAGGAAAGGAAAGGAGAGGGGAGGGGAGGGGAGGGGAAGGGAGGGGGGCAAAGCAAGGCAAGGCAAGGCAAGGCAAGGAAGAAACACATAGTAAAAAAAAACACCCCAGCTTGTTACCACAAATCATTATTCTTCTTCAAAATAGAGGGATAATATCTTCCATTCTAAATTTCACCCTTACCATCCTTTTAGGGCTATTATGTCACCAAATCTTCTACTGATATAGTAATTTTAGAATCTAATAATGACAATTAGTTTTTGACGAGAAACTTCTGTTTCCTGTCTGGAAGGGGTGTCTGATCATCCTCAGCATTATTTACCTTACCAATTTTAATGCTCATCCTTACAGGTTTTTTACAAAGCCTAATTTACTGGGGCATGTGTTTGCTTGCTCTTTGCTAGCTGTTTCACTGATTTGTGAAAATCTGCAAAGGAAATACAAACCTGTGTCCAGCAATTAGGCAGCTCATCATCTTCCTAATTAATTTCAAAGCATATTTTGGCATTTTACTGTTCAAGTGAATTTATTCAAATTATTTTTTACCAGAGAGCACACATGCTTGTAACAGTCATATTTCCAAATTTTTATATCTTTTCTTGAAACTTAGCATCTGACTTAGGAGTTGCTGTGTATGGTAGCTTCTGACAGGGAACTGGAAGACATAAATGCAATGCTGATATCAGATGAAATAATTTTTAATTATGCAACTCAGAGTTTTCCACAATTTCAGTTTCATTTCATGCCTTTCACACTGAGGCAAATTCACAGTATTGTGAGGGTGGCAATCTGAAAACTGAAGAGCAAAGACTTACTGAAAAAGTTGATTAACCTCCCGTGGTATTGATCTAAACCACAGATGGCATTTCCTTTATGACATTCTATACTGATGTTATGGAAATGCTTGAAACGTGATATTTCTAAGTGCCAACACAACAGCACAGCAATTTTACACGAGCCATGAGTATAAATACAGGCTGTTTACACTGTATGTTATAGATAATAGTAAAGATAATCTGATACAGCATATTTCAAGTCATTGCAAAGAAAATTGAATTTGTATATTCCTGTATTTGATGGTTTTCACCAGAACATGCACCTATTGAACAATTTCTTTCCTTTTAAAAAATGTTCAGAAGAGTAATTTAATGTGAACACGGTGGATGTTCTGTCTTTAAAAAGGATTAATTCTAACCCTTTAATTATTGGAGATTATCTTTCTTTTAGAAGAACTAATTAATGCTAAGGATTTTCTTTCTGGCAAAATTTTTACTGGAAATGCTCTGAAATGAATGAAAATCACCCCTTACAACACTTGTATAATATTGACTCTTGTTTTTATGCTCCCCATGTCGTTTTACAAGTTTTTCCTTACACTTCTCTTTTATTTTTTTCTTAATTTTACCTCTTAATAACACCTTTTATACTTCAAAATATATCTATTTTAATAGATTCATTTCCTGTAGTTATTTTAGTGTTCAGTGTGTAACCTCTTTATTCGTTACTGTAACTACCAGAGGGATCATTACTGAACCAGATCTCTTCGAAGTGGTTCTGAACTTGCATGACAATTGTTGCTATTAAAAATTCACAGAAGTGTGTGATTTCTATGGGAATGGATAGCATATTCATCTAGTTCAGCATCATAGCTAAAAGCATAAAACTTGAATTGTTCCAGGTGACTTAGGTTTGTTTCCCTGAATCATTGTTTTCTAGCTTTGTAGTATCATATAGGTTTGTTTTCCTGGGGCTTTATACCAAGCTGTTCAAACTAAAGATGATGTTTTCTTGTGACATGAGGTGAACTGTGGCAACATAGACTTTTTGAGAATAATTATTATCACTTTCGAAATGGAAGAGACATTTTTTTGAAAAAAGACATGCAAATTTCTGTAGTTCTCTTATTATAATTTCAAGTAAATACCAAGTTTACTAGAAGCAAAAGAAATAGGCATAGAGTTTACAAACCTGTTTTGGGTGTTGCTGAAGTCAATATCTTGTGATACAAGAACAACAATCACACTAAAGTTAAAAAGAGTAAAATTCAAAGCCTCTAAAACAAACATTTTTCACTTGAAACTAGAGATTGCTTTGTTACATCTTCCCAGGAAACAACAAAAGTCATAGCTGTTATTCGATTGGATTGGATGCTTGTACAGATATTAATGGTATTCAGTTATCAGACTTAACCTTAATGAACATTGTAGAGTATGGCTAGATGTAACCATCACTAACAGCTCTCATTTGTGGTGTTCTGCTGAAGGATGTGGTCTGGGCCCCTGCTGGATACATGAGAAGGCACAAGATAGATTCAGGATAATTCTTAAGTCCTTGGGAAATGCTGAGAATAATTTATATATGAAAATCACTCCACAGAAGTAAAAGGCAGCTAAAACTCAGTGCTTTGATATTAACAGAAGACAGATTTTTCACTCTATCTATGGGTAGACTTGGTCAGGAAATTGCAGGAAAAAAAAACATAACTGTTTTGTTTGTTTTTTTTTTTTTCTGAAAAAAATGCCCCTGTCAAAAAGAACTTGTTCTCACGAAAAAAGATACTGACAGTTTTATGAATTTCTCTGAAATATGGCTTTGGGAAGCGCATGGTCGCATGACCATCAGGTGGGACATTGGAAGAGCAACACTGTGGAGTGTGTGACTTCAAGAAAGCTCTGCTGCACATCTTTTGGTCCAGGATGTGCGCAAGCTATAATAGGGCAATGATTGAGCTGCTTTGGGAGTCTCTTGAGACTGCATGCTTGGCTGTTAAAAACATGGAAATTGAATACAGACACAGAGAAAAGAGACAGAGGGGAGAACTTGGGGGTGTTCACTGCTGAGATTCGATGGAGCATGCATTAAACTGTATACAGTAATAATAGAGGCATCTCTTTGAATCACTTTAAAAATTTAAACAAATTCAGAGGACCTAGTGAGAGAATTAAGAGGTAATTCCATTAAAGCAGTGAAGATCAATTGTGTGTATATTGGTAGATTCATTTTATTGTCTTAACTTGATGAAGCCAATCATAATAATGAAGGAAAAAGCATAATTAACTTAATTATGATTACAGAATCCCTTTTTCAGTACCAGATAAAAGTTTGTCAGCATTTCCACAATAATCTTTATCTTAAGAACTTTACATTTTTGCACTATGAATTATCTGAGACTGGAATTAAGCATCCAGATTTCTCATATGTAGAATGGATATCTTTGACCTATTTAAACAAGGACAAGAAAACTACTCTGGAAAACTCAAAGCTGCAGATTCCAAAATGATAACAGCTGCATCTGGACAGGCACCAGAATTTAAGTAAGAGTTATGCCATTTTAAGTGAAATATAACAAAGATAACGTAATGGCCACTTTAATGACTGGTTTTTATTTTTTATTTTTTGTTTTGTTTTTTTTTTTTTTTGTTTTTTTCTTTTTTGTTGTTGTGGTTTTTTTAAATATAAGACCAGAATTAACTTTTAATTCCAATAAACCATTATATATAGAGTTTTCAAATTATGCTAAATATGCCTTTGATTTGTGTATTTATCTCCTCTGCAGTGTCCAAGTTTACTATGATAGCATTAAACAATGTCAGTCAGATATCATTTGGAGAAACCAGTAGCGTTCCAGTGCTAATATGTTTAGTTTTGTATATGACTATCTGCAAGTGCACATCTGCTTCTGTCTACATGCCATTACCTCTGTCCAAAAGAAACAGAAGTTGAATACTGCCCTGGTTCCAAAATATCACTTTTGTTTTGTCTGCCTGGCACAATGCAGAACTGTATCAGAGTTNAATAATAATAATAATAATAAAAATCCCAACAAAAAAAAATCACCAAAATTTCCCACAAAACACATCAGATCAGCAGGCACACTGCTAGAATAGATTGGTCTTACAGATTGTATCTGATTTCAGCATCCTAACCACTTTATATAGCTCTCTCTTCATATAAGAGTATATGACATTTTCTTGTATCATATTAGTGTGCTCATTATTTCTTTACACTTAAATATATTTCCTTGCAAAGAAGACAAGATATTTAATGTGAAATATATGACATGTATGTCATGTAGTTTAATTAATTTCACCAAATACTTTAATACCCTCCAATGGAAAAAACCATGTGGATAGAAATCTAAAAAACAAATCTATAATTCTATATCACTATAATTCTAGCTAACTTTTATGTAACTGCATGAAAACTTTCCTAATATTTGCTAGATTTAAAGCTGGTGTTTGTACCACTTGTGCAATAGCGTATAAACATATAAGCCTGTTTATTCATGGTCTCCAGTAAAAAATAGTTATGTCTTTCAAATATTTTTGTATTTAGAACTTTACAGGAACAGAAATCTATAAAGATTATCAGACCTATAAATCACATTATATAATAAATTTTTTATACACAAAATGTTTTTATTGGATGGAATGGAAACTGAACAAAAAAGTTGATAAGAACCAACGGTATATTGGCTACAGTTTTGTAAAATTTCCCCCTTTTTCCATGCACAACTAGTCAGAAGCTTCTCATCTCTTTTTGTTTAGCTGCTACACACTGAAAGTGAAATCTGTATTACATACAAAAGAAGAGTTATTCTTCTTTAATCAAGCAGAAAAAAATCAAAAGAAAAATCAAATGGAGGTTTAGAAATTCAAGAAACATTTCACTTTTACATATTTAAATGGAAACAAGAATAATTTTATGATTTCATATTTTGAACAATTTTTTCTTTGAACTGTAACTTATTCTTTTTAATTCAAATGATGACATGACAAATCTGATGAAAAAATCAACAGAAAAGCATTAAAATAATGCAGTTTACAAAATATTGTCAATATCAATTTCTTTCTCTGAATTGAAGAAGTGAAAATGTTTATGTATCAACCTCAGATACTGATGTACTATGCAAATATCATCCTTTCTACACAGTCATGCTCTGCTCACATGTTCTGTATTGTTACCCTGCTTAGATATATATTCTACAGATATGTTTATGCTTACTTGCTCATGATTATAGTTTTTCTGATTAGTGTCCAGATGCACTAACTACTTTCCAAAACAATTCCAGTGCTAATTCGTTGTGAACAATGTGAAAATCAAATGCAACAATGAACATTTCATTTCAAAATATAGATTAACAATCCTGGGATTTTTCAGTACTTTCTCTTTCTGAATAAGACAACACTTATACGAGCCAAGTTTCTCTGTGAGACTACCTAGCAACGTTCAACTCCTATTCCAGCAAACCTAAATGCAATGAGTGATGTGTCCCATCATATTTTATTTAATGGTGCTTTATGATTATCAAGACTAAATGGAAAAATAAGATATGTAGATTTCAGATTTTTTTTCATTTTATATTTCAGTATTTTTCATTTAATTTTATAAAATAAGAGGAAGATGTATTGCTATTTTTATTTTTAATAGTTTATACTAAACATATGTCTATTGAAAGAGTCCTTCAGTGTTTTAATATTTAGAGTCATTACAATCTGTGTACTTTCTAATTTTAATAAATAAAAGAAGAATTGTGGGGAATTGTGGTTTCTGACACCTAGCATATAATACTAGCACACCAGGAGTAAATATCTGAAAATATTGAATAGAAACTAAACCACAAGGCAAACACGTTCTAACAACAGACTTTTCAGAGTTGTCACTTTTAGTCTTATACATAGGTGAAGTGTTTCTCATCAAGCACTCATTAACGTATATTTAAAATTAAAATAGATGACTTTGTTCTCAATGATGTAAAATAATAAATATTTGCTCATAGAAAATAAACACTGTGGCATTTATACTATTTTCTTTTGGTTTGTTGTGAATAATCCTGGCCATGCATACTGTGTTTATACAGTCTATATGTGTGTTTATAGCAAGATCAGTTCAGTCACTTTAGTTACATTCTGGGTGTAAATATTCAACTTTTTAAAAAACAATCTATTAAAAAAAATTAAGAAAAAACCCCATATCCTATTTAAGTAGCATAGGAAAATCTGTAAGCATATTACGGGGTTTCAATAAAATTTTTCAAGAAACAACAAAAGGCATTAAGCTAGCTTTCAGAACAAGGTAGTTATATCTTAATACCACTGGGGCTAAGAGCAGGATGAATCTCACAAGAAAAAGAAATCAAAGTTGACTAATCACATCATCTTTTCTTTTCCTGGCTGGATAGGATAGATATAGAAATCGTAGCTGATCTGGGATGAGCAATATATTTTATATATTTATTTGGCCAATCTCTCAGGAGAAAAAAAAGGGGAAAGCAGTGGCATAGTGGCCATTAATAAATCCCTAAATCTCAATCTTTAATTTTCCAGTGATGCAGATAGAAAGATACCAGTATAGGTCTCACTTTCCAGCCTCACCTTACGCTGCTGTGCCTGAGTTCACCTCCCAATCCCCACCCCTGCCTTTCTCCACTCTGTGATTTAAGAACAGTCTCAGCCTTAATTCTGAATTTCCTGACTTTTATGGTTTAAGTCAGTCTCTTAATGTTATCTAAACATACTTTCTTGGTATTTAATATAAAGAAGCTTTGGTTCTAAAATAGAAAGACTTTGATCTGATACACTAGAGCGGGGCTGCTGGGGGAATGTAGCATGATTTCCATTATTTCCCAGCTCTTTCCCACTGTGCTACTTTTGATATAATTTTCCTTTCGTTTCCCTTTAACCAGCTTCCAAAGATTCACTGTGAGGACCACAGAGAACCCTGTCACATGAACGACAGAACTGACTTTGCCAGACTGCCTTCAGTGATATTTGCTTTTTAGTTCTTTATATATAAGTGAAAAGAGTGGATCTTCATGATTAATGTACAAACACTACATTTAGCCATTTTTTACACTCTCTTCCTCAATGCAGAGTTAAGTATGATGATCTCTGCTACAATTTATTCAAGTTTTGGTTTAAACATACTTTCACTGACAATACAATGATGTATGTGTCAACATAGATGCCTGGACTAGCAGATATCAGATCTGACATGTCCATATGGTAATCCTAAATGATGCCTAGCTCAAGTTAGGAAATTACAGAGCAACTTCTAAAAGGCTAGCAGGCACTACCTGTTTGGAAGAGATGATTAGTGTGGATGCAGCACTGAGAAAATGGGGTCACAATTCTGCTTGGGTTGGGATGTTTCTGTTGATATTACCAGTAGCAGATCCAAAGTCACTTATGGTACTTCTACCCCTATGGGACCAAAAAGTCTGAGGTGTTAATAAATAAAGTTGGGAAATATGTAACAAAATGTTCCAGGTGAGAAAACACAAAACAGGGAGGGTTCCACACAGAATCGCTTCTAAAATCACAAAATGCATTGTAAGTAAGGACAGACCTAAATATTGGGTTTTCAGCTTCCTTTGATGAAAAGAGCTTTTTGAACTCCATGGAAACACTGAAAAAGATAATTAGCAGCCTCAGTGATTGAGTGACAAGTGCAGGATTAAAAAAAAGATCACTTATTTACATGTCAAAAAGTCCATCACAACCCGTTGATATGGAAACATAATGCCTTTCTCTAGGAAATGAGAAAGTGCTGAGAAAAAGTATATGTTTACTGAACGCTGGATGAATATATGACCTCAGAGATGTTACCCTGAATTTACAGCATTGAGAAAACATAATCCAGTTTACTGCATACTGCTCTTTCTCTGCTGCCATAAATGGAAGAAGGACACCATAAAGGACTCAAAAAAACTTTGACACACACTCATAATCATCAGAAAACAGGTCATGACTACCACTCACGAAATGTGCAGAACCTACCAAAACTAGGGATAAAGGAAATACGAGAGTTAAGAGTAAAAATTAGCAAAAATACTTGGTTAGGACCACGAAAAGAATAAGAATAATCTTCTGTAGAAGGTCAGCAATGATGCAATGCTCATAACAGCAAGAAATCTTATGAAGTGCTGTGAGAAAGAAAAAGTAAACACTATATTTGGTTTGCCAGACAGGAGTGGGTCGCAGGAATACAGATGGCAATATGCCTGATTATTAGGGCTCATTTATTACTAGCTGCCTTTGATAAAAGTAGAATCTTAAACTTCAGGGTTGACACCAGTATCAAATAGAAACAGAAAAAGATATTTTATTCAATGAAAACTAAATGTTCTTGCGAACTCCTAATAAATGATTCCCGAAGCAATATCGGGGTTGATTAGACAATGAAAAACAGTCATCACTCAGTTGATTAACAAAGGCTCAGAAAATGAATTATTAGAGTTAGAGTTGATAGCTGTGATAAAGCCATGGATCTAGACAAAACACAACAGAGACATGGGGACAAATCTTTAGTGTTTGCTGAAAGCATTTTTTTGCATACTTAGTGCCCAAACCCACTTATAGAAATCTAGATTTCTCTTTCTGTGAGAGAGATGCTAAACACTGCTGTAAATCTAGCCCATGAGGCCAACACAAGGATACACATTTCTCTTCTTAGTCAGCAATATTTGTTTTGTGCATAGGGAGGAAAACACTGGAATTAAGTCACATGGTCCCAGCACGGAAAATTTCTAAGGGAAATAATTGCATTCTGTGAAAAAAATTCTCTAAGTGAAATGTTTCAGTAAATGGCAAAGTTGTTTTGCCACTATCAAAGACAAATTGCAGGTTTTAATAAAAAGAGTAATCAGAATAGATGTTCCATATTCTTCCCCCTAAATATTCACTAACTTTTGCAAAATGACTTATGAACTGTTCCAGTCTTGAATTTAGCATAGTTATACCTTCACTGCAATAAATTGCAGTAGGATAAAAATAAAAAGGTCAATGTGCTATGTACAAAGAAGCCAAAAACTACTGTAGGATTTTTGCAATGTACATATTCATCAGGGATATTTATATCCCTAATGTACTACCTCATACACCTGCCTGACTTTGTACTGTGTAAGAGTTCCCTCTACTGGCTGAGCTGTTGGCCTTGATTTCTAGTTCACCTTGCTGTCTGATTCAAAAGATTTCAGAATCCAAGTCTGACAATTTTTCTCGCAGTTTCTCTGAAACTCTACAACAGTTACATTGAATTATTTTGAAACTGAGGAGCCTTCATAAAAACAAATATGCATCCCACCAGTACAGACTAAAATGTTTAGAGCCAGTACAGTGGTGACAGACAGTTCCTAGTCAAAGCTGATTGATCAAAATAAAATTCAATAGGTAACTGAGTATAGAGGTAATTGAAATACCAGGAACAATTTAAGAAGCAGGATTCGGTGTATTGACTTAATTTTCCAGTCCTAAAAATGGTCAAGTTACACGACTTACATCACATAACACATAATAGAGATAGTGTTTTCTCCAGGCTGCTCCACAAACTATTCTCATTAGTCTTCTTTATCCTAGCATCTTACACAGCTGTGCAATGGGTGAAAGGAACTCAAACGAAGATATTAATTTGTGAAGACTGATTCATGTCTATTCTTCTTCTTTCAAGGTCCACTGATGAAATTTCAGGATTTCCTTACTTAGTAAAATTGGTTATTTGATCTTTATCCACACTGGGCACAATATTCTTACAGATGAATAATAGAAATTCCTGAATCCTCTCCAAGACGTGTATACCCATTTTTGTCTTGACTTTGAGGAAGTTGAGCAAATCCATCATGCTGTTTTTACCTGAGAGTGAAGAAATCTTTCTTGACCCCTTTGCAAAGGCAGTTGGATGGACTCCTAAGTTCTTCAAAATCTGTACTCCATCAATGAAAGGCAATGCATTTCTAAGGGGAATAATGGAAGAAGAAGCTTAAATATCAGAGAGAAAACAATAAAGCAAAGTGTCATGTCCCTCTCACTAGTAAACTGGAGACAGAAATTTTGAAAGGAAGGTTTATCTCTCCTCCTTTTCAAGTTTTTGTGATCAATAGAATGCTCAAATATTCCCATCATGAAACCAAATCAAGACATGAAAATAAAAACTACAAGATACTGAGTAAGATAGTATATCCCATCTAGAATGGAATAGGTATAACATTTTAGAGGAAAAAGGTAGATATTATTATGTTACTCTTTTATCCCTATGCTTGGATATCAGGAATTCCTTTTTCACTGGAGAGTAGTGAGGGTGGCCCATAGAGTCAAGATTTCACTGAGCTGTAAATTTTGTCGCAATGATTTCATAAAAGAACTCAAAAAAAAAGAGAGGGGAGTTTGAATGATTTGAAGACAAAGGAGAAAAATTTGAGCTCAGACAGGCAGTCTTCTAACACACTTCTTAATAAACAAGAAGCTACGGAGTTTGTTTTGTAATCTGACCTATTTCCTTCAAAGGACATCTGTGAGCCTATTGAAAATATATGAATGTACCATTGTATTTATGTACATTTATTGAAATGTAAAAGTCTATGGCACAAATTCTAGTTTATAATGAACATACTTTTCAGATAGAGAACCTATAGGACAGAAAGACCAGTTCATACCATCTATTTTATCTCTAGATCAAGATATCACCTTAGTATAACATGAGTATGCACTGAATTATATTCATTCTCTTGCATCACTCTCATAGCAAAGATCAAAACTGAGATTTCTACACTAAATATAATGTGCTATCTGGTTACAGATTAGCCTATACAAATAAGACATCTAGAACAAGGGGATCACAGTGCAATAATCTCCCAGCTTCCAGAGGACATCTGTTTAAATCTGCTTTATTATTGTTTCAAAGTAAAGGAATTAAACTTTGACTAAAATATACCTTTCTTTCTTGAAAGACAGCTAGGTCAGGGCATACTGTTAAAAATACTAAGACTGAATTTCAGAAGTGAAATAAAACATGAACTTAAAAAAGTTTCTCACTGGCTGAGGTTAAACTATTGTTTTATACTGTTTTATTTTTATAAGCATAGTTTGACAGTAAAAGCGTTTTACCTACTCTGCTTAAATTGAGCAGTACATAAGATATAACTCATCCTGTCATGACAATTAAAACATGCTCCAAACCTGCAACTTCCCATCTTCTAAAAATATATATTTTTGTTTCATTATCAATATTTTTCACTAAGCTCGTCTGCCCGGTGTGCCAAGGCTGCGCCGGTCGAAGGCAACCTCGCTGGGGACCTTCTCTGATCCCCAGAGCCCTATGGCAGCCACAGCGAGCAGAGCCGACAGCAGCGTGAAGAGCAGGTGGCAATTGCGCAGAGAAGCCAAGCAGGGAGGACTCAGCAGCTCTGCATAGCAACTAAGATTTATTCAGCTGATGGGGAGAGACTGAGTCAGGCCACCAGGAGTTTCACAGAGGAGGGTCGAACCTCCTATGCTCTGCTCCGAGTGACCCCCCGAATACAGGTAACAGGGGGTTTCATACCCCCAGGATCCCAGGGGTGGGGGCATGAACAGAACCAATTGGGAAAGCCCAAGGGTGTGGTCCAGGGGTGAGGGACAGGTTACACAGCAAACGGGAAAACAGGGAAGGGGGGATACACCTGTGAAGGCCAATGTATAAAGAAATGACAGAGACCTTTCTAGAACTTGGGGCAGGGGTGAAAGGAGAATGACAGGGGAGAGAGGGAACCTCTCGCTCAACCAGGGGAGGGGACAGATAATTGATAGGGAGAGTATACAAGGTATAAACAGGGGTACATAGAACAAACCAAAGTACAATTAACTAATAAAAACCACTGCACCAAATATTTATTATCAATCTCTTTTGTAGTGTCTAGAACCCAACTGAAGCTGGAGTCCCATTGTGCTAGTTTGATACAAACATGTAACAGCAATGGCATTTTACAGAATAGTCAACATATGATCTAAATGTATAAATACAAATAATTCATTGCATAAAAACTTTATTCCTGTGTTGCACAAGGGTAGCACACAATGTGAGAAAGATGAAGTGAAATGTGAGAAGAGTTCTGAAGTGAGAAAGAAAACTCATTTGTACATCTTATGTATTGAACCATAGTTTCTAGGCAAGAATTGAACACTGACAAAAGACAGCTGACAAAAATCACCAGGCTCCTTTGCACAGTTTAGAAAAAACATTAGAGGCCAACACAGGAGCTGAAGTTGTATTTTTCAGGACACAGTCCATTAAACCTGTTGCATTCTTAAATATAAACTTTTATGGTCAAGTGCTTTTAACTGTGTACCCAGATATTTGTTCTGTTTGGACATCACGAGTTATAAACATCAGTAAGATCTGGCTACAGCTGGAATACTCAAAAAGATACAAACATACTTCCAAAGATTCCATACAATGAAGTCTGGAGACACTGTGGTTCTCTCCTGGCCCATCATACATGTACATAGACAAAAATTACCAGGCTCTCTGAGGATCACCTGATCCAGAGTTACTGAGGCTGTGCCAAGGGTACACTGCATTGTGGTCTGGAGAAGCTGCTCCTGATGAACCTGAGGCAGGAATGGCAGTGGGTATACTTTTGGAGGAGTTTTGTGGTTCCTAACAGACCATTTAGACATACTAAAGAAAGCCCTTGGAGCTGTAATATGAAAGCCTGCTGTGATCTGGAAAATGTTTGATGTCTCTTTTTTTTTTTTTTTAATGGTTATGTGATGCATATTGAAGAGAAATTAATGTGGATCGGGTGATGGGTAAAATGGGATGTCAAATTAGGTGAGATAAGACAGCAATGATTAAAAGTTAAAAGCAGAAAATGTTGAGATCTTTCTTAATATTCAACCATCTGCAATGTAGTCAAATAATGAACACATTTCATTAGTGAACAAATGCATTCATCAATTAGTGAGGGAAAAGCAAGGATCAAATAAACAATTCACAAATATTACTTAGCCATATCAAAAGCAGAAAAAATATTCCTATGTTGAGAAAACATATTGCCACTGAATATATTTTTATAAAACAAATAGAGTGCACAGTGCAGATAATTAGAGGATTGTCCTCTGGAAAAAGCCTTCACTCAACAAATGTAAGAACATGACATCTTTATTGTCTTGATGCCTGAGGTGGCTACCTGGAAACAGAGGTTAGACAGGAGTAAGAGAATAAAGGTGGATATTTGAAAGCTTTCAAAGGCACACCCTGGGGAGCCACAGGCTGCCACTGCACCCTAAGGTGGACCCCAAGATGGACGACAAGTCACGAGTTCTTGACCCAGTTACAGGTTTTGGTACATTTGTACATCAGCATAAATTCCCTAATTAAAACTTTAGCTACTGATGTAATTCTCCCTGGCTTGCCCCATCTTTCTCAAGATGTTGGTTTACACATTCTGGGCCCAGTACAGTCCGAATTGTCCTTGAAGAGCCAGCCTAGAGAGGGTTTGTTATGTCTATCATAGTCTGAGAGAGCAGCAGTTAACAGGTTACAAGACAGTTCAGAGTTACACACTAAGCGCTACAGGATTTGAGAAATATGAAAGTTAAAATCCAAGGCATCAGTCTAAGCAAACTTAGGCAAATGCTCACATAAAACAAAATAAAAGATATTTATGAGAAATTAAACAGAGGACAGAGTAAGTAAGCTAAAACAGATGTTACTTTGAACCAATGCATTTTATGAGAGTCTTCCCACTAGGTTAATTAATCTGAGAGAATCAGTGGTGCTGTACTGGTGATGTTAGCCACAGCAAGAAGGTACAAAATGGAAAGCCATTTTTATCTCTTATTGACAGCAGAATCTGTCTCCTTGTCAGATTTTAGTTGCCTTTGTACTGATATCTCCAGCAATGCTTCTGTATCCATCAGTGTCACAGGAACCTACTCTGACCAATTACAATCATTATCCTTTTAACTCACTGTTTTTCTTTTTTTTTATTTGACACTTTTCACCCTTTTTTAAAGTAGGTTAAAAAAATCCTATACTGGGGCAGATTTTGACTAAAAATATAAAGGGAGGAATCTGCTCCAGAAACATGCATTTACATACAGTTTACAAAGCTCTCATCAGCAGAACTCTCAAGCAAATGTGTAAATGTACAAAACTGTGTTGTAAAAATATGGATGTGTTTAAGTTTCTTACACTAACCTTTCATCTTTTTTCCCCAATCCATACGGATTGATATAAACATACATTTGTTCATTATTCAGAACTAAGGTCATAGAATTCATACTCCTTTAGTGAATATAATTAGAGGGAAGGAACTGAAAATTGTAAGTAATCAATGAATTTTCAGTCATTTGTAATGTAAAGGCAGTTTTCTCTATCTTCAGTTACTAAACAAAAAACCAACACATTCTTTGCAAATCATCCGTCCTTAAATGAAAGAGAGCCCTGTTATACATTAAAATATTTTCTCTCAAACTTGTTTTTCACTCTTTTTTAAAAAAAACAATACATGAAGCTAAATTTTTAAGAGTGTAAACTCACAGGAAAATAATTGAATTTTTTAGATTGAACTGCAGGAAAGAAAGTAGACTTGTGGATATTATTTAGAACATACTCTTCGTGAGGACCTACTACATCTAGTCCTTCATTCTACTGCTAAGAAACGATTATCTAAGCTCTGAGAAAAAACTGAACATCAAATAAAAAGGCCTCCAAACTGTTTAATCACAAAGATTCTCAAAATTCCATTGGGTATTTGTTCCAGATTGTGGTACCATTTTGCAACTATATACATTGTTAATCTAAATTTGTCTTGGTTCTCATACTTAATTTCTCACACAAGACATAGATATTACTACCCTAATATCCCAGGTTTAACCTTCACCTTTATATATTAAACCAGTAGCTTACAGCAGGTACCACTAGGCTTAAGCTGCACTAATGCTAAATAGAAAAGCTCAACTGCTTTCTGTGTTGCAGTGAGACCCATGCTAATAATTAGAAATACCATATTTTTTCACAGCTAGCTTGATGCTTACTATACGCCAATCACTTTCCTGTAGGGCTGCTCTCAAGTCAATTATTTGCCAGCTATTTGACAATTTTAAATTGGGTCTTGCTTTTTTTTAACCTTTTTTCTTCTTTAAAAAAGTGTAGTGCATTATCCATTTACATTTTTCTTGATAGTGGCTTATTTCTTCAGTTTCTCAAGATCATGCTGGAGTCTAATCCTGGCTTTCACTTGCCCTGCATTTCCTTTGAGTTTGATGTCCTACACAATTTCCTGGTATTTACCTAATATTATTTCATGCATTTCCTTAATTAAAATATTGACCATGTCTTTGTGCCCAGTACATGCCATGCAGAACGCAAGCACTACTTGGGGTTGGAAAGCACCTCTGGAGGTCATCTGGTCTGACTCTCCTGCTCAAGTAGAACCATTTAGAGCAGGCTGATTAGGCTGATAATGGTATCAGTCATGATCTAGTCAGGCAAGGCAGCCTGGCTGATAATTCAGTTGCTGTATTGGTGTGGCCATCTCATTTGGGTATGAAAACATTGCTCTGTCTCCCGACATTGTGGTAAGCTGAGGGAAAAAGCCTAAACTCTTCATCAAAAGCAGAAGGCTTAGGAAAGATATCTTTGTACCAGATAGGTTGTCTGTGACACCAAATTCCTTTGGAATAAAATTGCATATTTATCCTGATCTCTGAAGTGCCTGGTGTACTTTGTGTGGCATATAAATATCACTAAGATCATATTGTCCTACTGCATCCTGTGCTAAAGCAAAGTGCTGAATCTTGAATTGAATGGCTTGTAGATGAGGTCTAAATGTAGCCTAATGCAAATTTGCCAATAAGCTGAAATGTTTCTGAATGAGTTGGCATGGAATCTAAATGTGTATTAAATTTACTTTGATAATCACAATGTAAGCATACTAGCCTTCCTTGATTTTCTTTCAAACTGAGAATTGCTTTCTCCAACTTCAGTGGCAATATTAAAGAATTTAAAGCCAGATAAGTTGGACAGTTTTTCAGGCCTTTCATGAATGATTTAAAAATTAAAAATAGAGTCAGAGAAACATTGTTTTATCACAAGTCACCAATAAAAAAATAGCATAAAAATGTTCTACAAAAAATCTGTCCTGAAGCAATCTAAACTGGTGGCTGCTGCTAAGCCTCAGCCTGTAGCTGATAGCGTGTGCATATATGTATTTGTGTGTTCACAGGTTTCCCCCAAGGGGAAAGAAAGAAATTCACCCTGCAGTTCTGCCTAGACATTAATTCGAGCAACTGTGATATATTTTTTGGCAGGAAAATGTGAAATGGAAAAGGACAGATTGTTTACTAAAAGAAAGCAAACAGAAACAAGATACATTTATAATGGACTGAAAAAGACAGAGATTTGCTGATATTCAAGCCCTTTGCTTTGTAAGAGTTCAAGGTAGCTCACAGTATCACACCTTACTGAAGTGAACTGTGCAAATAAACAGCCACTTCACTGATAACCACAGGGCATGATCTGGAAAGGTTAGACTTGACTCGAGGGTACTGCCTGATTAATAGAAAACCAGACATCTTTCTCTATAGAAAGTCTAAATAACTTTTCCTCCCAAATCGAGCATTAGTCCCATATGCACAAATGTATTTTGTGGATTTACTTTTTTTTTAACAGTGGTAAATCCTGCAAGTGCATTATGGATATTTTCCTGGACCCTGTGTGGTTGCATAAGGGCTGAAAGTCAAGGTGGCAGTAATGATGTACTGGTGTGGTCCTTCACAGGGGAAAGCAGCACCTGCTGGATGCTGGGTTTTTCAAGCTCTTTTAATTTCTTTAATAGACTACCAGTCCTACTCAGCATGAGTAGTTTTTTTTTCCTTTGATAAATGTCAATTCTATTTTGCCCATTTAAATGTGTGCCAAAAGCTATATCACCCAGGTTCTGTACTAATCCAGTTTAGACTGACAATATGATTTTGACAGCTTTATTCGCTAAGTTTTGTTCTCCACTGCCCATTTCTGGGCAGTGACAGTCAGTCCCATATGTTGCTGTAAATTACCTATTTATTCTTTAATTCTTTAACAGTTGCTTTCCTTTGGCATAAATGCCATGTGAGCCAACGTCTCCAGTTTCACAAACAGACCCTTAGAATTAGTTTAGACTGTCTTTACATATGTGTTCACACAACACATAGCAGAATATATTTATTCTATTAATAGGAATACTAACCTTAAATACTTGAGAAGTCTTTTTACCATAGCTAATGCATGAAGATCTATCCAATAGGGATATTCATAAGTTAGCAGAGAAATTGTTGCCAGAAACTGTCAGCAGAATCCATTACTACCTGAAAATTTCAGAAGAATTTGGATTGGTAAGTACGTCTGGAAAGCATCTGTGCCAAGTTCCAGACCAGAGCATGTACAATTTTAATCTTCTGTTTTACTGCTTCCTCACACTTTAAGGATTGCATATACACACATGCACATGTGTATATGCAAAGAATATTCTGACTAAAGAATCACATACGGAAATAATTTGAATTTTCCTGGTAATCTAGTGCACCAAGTAGAACTGACTGTTTAGACTGAACTTAATCCTTTGGTGTGATCATTCTAGACACTGCCTAAGGTGGAATAATGAGGTCAGCTGAAAGATTCTGTTGTCTTTAACAGAGACAACTCTGTTCCTAAATAGGGCAATTTTACACATGTATAAAGCTACAAGAAATATCTAAGATTTAAAAATACCATATGAAAAATTTGAAAAAGAGAAAAGAATCACAAATAAATGTTCTTGTATTACAGAAACTCAGGCAATGTACTGCAGCAAATAACTCAGTCTTCGGTATTTACTGAGAAAATTATGGGGAACTGAAAAATAAAAGGCATGCCTAATCTAGTTACAGCTGACTTAGTCTGCAATGTCAATGATAAAAAGTGTGAAAACTGAGGCAGACTGGCAAGAAATTAGAAACACTCAAGACTGCTGACACCCACTACTGTCTTTGAAAGAAGTATTAGTATTTTAGCAGTGGGAAAGATATTTTTCAGTCATGCATAAAGAAGAGGTCGTTGGATCCAGGAAGAATGCAACAAAGGTCATGCTGAAAATGTGGAAACCAAATTAATTTGTTTCTCCTCAGGCAAATCTCAGTTCAGGCTGACCAGCTAATTACCCTAACCTTGACCCAAGTGGCAGTCTGACTTCTCAATAAGTTACAGGTGATTCACTCTTTTCTGTCACTTGAGCTGTTTCCCCTCCTGAAACCAAGGTGATCCATTTGGATCAAATTATGCGTGACAATTTTGGGATGTAAGTTAAGAAATGAATAGGAGCCAAGCTAAACCTACTTCTTTCTACCAGCACAGACTGAAGTTTCACAGCTGAAAGGGTTTATTTCCCCTCTTTATTTTTTTTCTTCTTTTCAAGATTATCCTTTGCGTTTTTGTTGACACAGTTGCTAAGAATTGAGAGAAGCTGAGATCTCAGACGTTTATTAGAGTGAAGTGATGACATACAACATCCGCACAAATGGTGAGATATGAGATGTGAGTCTGGATGCCAAGCAGGTAGTCATTGGCAGCCTGGGTAAATCAGCAATTTAAAAAAAAAAGCAGATCTGAGCATTCATCAAGAATGCAAACTGACCCCAAAATGGCAAATGTTTGCTTAAGTATTTTTAAAATAGTTACAGGTGAGTAGCCTTCTTAATTTCTGTCTACAGCATTAATAAGGTTTACAAAATGAGGGAACCTCACCTGAGGAAAGAATACTAGTGAGAAACCAAGTTGGTCTAGTTAGAACATGTAGGAAAGTTGGAAGACCCCCATCAAAAAAACTATAGACATATCAGTTTTCCAAAGGACTTGACAAAAGCAATAACATCAACAGTGCTTTGTCCAATAAATATTTAGAAATAATTTATTCTCTTGAACTGCTGTTTACTCTAAAAAATTTTAATGAAATATGTAAACAGGGAGATTCCAAAATAATTTTGCAGAAAATCAGAAAACGTTTTTTCTGTATTTTTACAACAGAATATTTAATCCTAACATTAAAATCTATCATCTAGATGTTGGCTAACACTGAACTAAATGCACAGTCAAAAAACCCCTCTAGACAAATTCTGGTGTCTTACTATTTCTTGATAGATTTTTTCTTCAATGTCTAAAAAATGTTTACATTTATTTCATTTTTGTGGTACATAGGTCATGGTCATTTTATAACCATATATTGCATAAGTGAATACATGATTAAAAAAGGTATATTTTGGTGTCCACACATGTGTGTATGAATATTTAAGATAGCATGTAAATACGATGACAGGATATTTTCACCTGGAAGCAAGATACGAAGAATGAGAATATTTCATAAAGGAGTAAAAACACCACTACTATTTAGCATTGTTTGGGTCTGTCTGGTCTTTGCACTGGCTTATAGCAGGAAGTTTGCAAGTGGGCTGTATCTAACCTCATATATACACATTTGCTGGTAGGCATGGCAGCAACTCATGTTTGGTTTCTATGAGAAATCACTGTAACGTCTTTATTCCTTCATTATGCTTTACAAATTTACACCTTCAGATTTCCTTAAGAATAGGAAGATCATTTGAATAAATTTGTCGTAAAAATATGGTTAAGGCAGATTCATATTTTTCCAAGGAAATTCAGAGTAGTAGTACAGCTGGGATCCCAGCAGAGAGGCTGACTCAAAGTCAATGTCTCTCAAACTGAGTAGAAGTCAAGAAAAACCTCCTCAATTAGCTTCCTAAAACAGGGTGGTGGTGACATCATTCTTGGTTATCGACTTACATAAGCAGGATGGGAGTTTTTATTTTAATAATATGTCTCTGTGTGTTACAGTTTATGCTGCGTATCTTATTTAATTTACTACCCAGAAAAAGAAAACAAAACCACCGTTTGATGAAATTTTTGTTAATAAACAAGTTGAAATTACTAAAACAGGGTGATAATACTTATTTTCTTATTTTATTGTGAAATACCTCAGGTAAAGGATCTTTAGACTGCCCGCTTGAAATGTTTAAAATCTTGTAAATTTTAGCTTTTGAAAATCATCCTCCAGCTTCTGTTTAGGAAGCTTGAGGCCCTTTTATGTTTTCATTAACCTCCTCAAGCCACTTAAATGATTTAACAAAGTAAATGCTCCTTGAATGTTAAGCTACCATAGAGACTACAACATTTAAGCATTTAATCTCGTAGATTTTGGATTCAGGGAAGCATGGGGATAAATCTCAAATCTTTTGTTTTGCTGTGTGTAGTATATAGTGATCAGACAGCACTGGCATCACTGGTTGTCAGCTGTGTTGCATAATTAGAAATCTAGACAAAATATAAATAAGAATTTTTTGATTAAAAATAAAAAGGTTCCAGATAATAAAATGCTCAGCTTTGGCCCAGATTCTCAGTTTGTGCAGATCATCCTAACACTAAAGTCAATTGAATTACATTGATTTACCTAATTTAAGAAGCTACTCTTTCATGGAGTGTTTTATATTACCATTAGAATAAGCAAATCAATACATCCAAGCTATGACCAGATCTACCTGGAAGTCAGGACAAATGCAAATTTAAGGTACAGAGACTTACAAAGCAAACAAATTTTACCCTTTTTGAAACAGTTTTTTGTTTTTTTTTGTTTGGTTGGGTTTTTTTATTGTGAGGTTTTCTTGTGGGTTTTTTTTTGGGGGGGGCTGTTGGT
>WEKY01059140.1:0-22361 GCA_013390045.1 Picathartes gymnocephalus
ACACTGTTTTACAAACTATAAAACACACACGAGTTACCACAGAGGCAAAAGCCACTTACGCCCTGAAAGCGTTCAAGTCTTCTCCCCCAAGTCTGGATGCAGGTTTCAGGGTTACTCCCCTGGGGACTGAGGGAAAGCATCTCGATGTGTGCCCCACCAACAATTGGATGATAAGATACGCTGAATCCTAAATTATATTGTTTCTTCACTAGCTGTAACATTAACAGGTACCTTTAACCTCATGCTTTATCTACTAATAGTTTCTCTTTCGTTGTTATTCCTTTGTAGTATTAGTTTAAGTCTTATGTCTGTTAGTTTTCTGTCTATTACAAATAATTCATTCCATAATAGACCAAATCAGCCATTATTAAAGAACTTACAATCGAGAGCAGGTTTTGGGGTGCTGGCAGCCTCAAAGCTACTGCCTGCTGCCAGAGGGCTGGGCAAAAGGCAAGTACTTGTCTAACCCTCACATCCACTCATAACAGGTGGGGAAGCCAGCATTAAGGAGTGGCATTGGAACAGACTGCCCTGTGTGGGAAGTGGCAGAATCACCATCCCTTTAGGTATTTAAAGGATGTGTGGGTGTGGCACTTGGGGATATGGTCTAGTGGTGAACATGGCACTGCTGGGTTAAAAGCTAGACACAACCATCTTAGAGATCTTTTCCAACCTTAACCAATCTATGACCAGTCTGACCAAAACATTTCTAAGAGAAGTCCAAGAGAGCAGTTAAGAGGCGCCTATGCCCACGTAAGATTTCACAACACTAGCCAAGGCCAGTGTGCTGCCATTTCCCACACACACACACAAGCTACACCTGATGCCTTAAGATTTTAGCTTTTGTATTTTTCCAGATCCTGTACTGCATTAGTGTGTAACTCTGAACTCCATATAGAGTGTTGGTTAACTCTCCTCCCATTTTGGTCAGACAAAATAATCCTTCTAGGCCTGAGATCCAAGGACATCCTCAGCCTCAGGCCCTGGAAAGTATAAGCAAGAGTGAATTGGGGGGAGCAAACTGGGAGAATATGACTTCATTACCTGAATCTGTAATTGGAGAGTTAACCCCTGATACGCAAATAGACCCAAACTTATATCTGCCTGAAAAACTCATGACCATCATCCGTTTTGGGTCTTGCCCCTCAGGGAGGCTTCATCTGCCTATAATGTACCTGAAGGCCCTTCATCAAATATATCCACTTTTATCCTTTTAACTTTGTCTGGCTTCTGTTTCTAGGCAAGCCCAATCAGACATCACACCTGCCCTTGAACACAGAGCCAAGGAGCAAAGCACTCCCCAGGACTCTTCTTCCCTTGGAGATACAAGAAAGGCTTAAAGAAAGCTTAATCAAAACTTTGCATATTTCCCTAGTATTAGAAATCATCACTTTGAAAATTGCATATGGATAAGAAAAGCATAGTGAGCTGAAGAGGTCACACCCCTGCAAGTGTCCTAGCTCAGGAATAACTCCTACAGAACACATACCCCAATCCACTGGCTTAGGGAGACCACACACTGCTGGAGGCTGGTAAGGGATAGGGTTCTTATTCCCTCCACTGCCACAGTCTGTTGTAAATATTCACTTCTAAGCACAGGCCAAGGGGTGATGCTACACCAGACAGCACCTTGGTCTCACCAGTGTATTTCTTCTTCTGGCTCCACACTCCCTTCAGCCCGAGAAAAGGGGTTCAAAGCAAGGTTTCGCAAAATAGATTAGCAACAGCCGCAGCACCCTCCTTGAATATGTGAAGCAGCTTGCTTGTTTACAGAAAGCTACATGCTTGGTTTCACCTTTGACAGGAATCAGAATCCAGGGTGGGAGATCATTTTTGGAGGGAAATGCTCCCACACTACCTTCCCTCTCTCTGCAGCTGGCGATGCACCTGCACAGGCAGCTGGGAGGGTTGGCCTCCCACACAGCCCTGACAGTGCAAGAGGGGCTTTGCATAGAAGAAGTGAGCTTAACAAAAAAACATTACTAAAGCTCCCTGACAAAGAGCTACAGCATGCTTGAAAACAGGACTCCTGGGTGCCTCTAAGTCCATTTGTGGGTTTTCCATAAAAGATTGGGGAAAACAAAAAACCTGTTGAGAACTTTTTGTATTAAAACCGGCTCAGCAGATATCAATTTAATTTGATGTTGTAACCAACAGTTTTTACACAAACTGTAGGAAGGGACAAGTGTGGAAATTACAGCTACTTATATTCAGGAAAACAGCTGACAAGACTGCACAACAGCCCAGTAGCACAATAGCAATGACTCAGTGAAACAAATTAGCCTGACATTTACAATTTAAAAAAAAAATTCTCTTTCCTGAAATGCATCCATTTTCATCTTTTCCTCCATACCGCACATGAACACAGTATCTTTAATTGCTTTCATGCAACAAACTATTCATATATTAAATGCAGAAAAATACTTAAATTAGTTATTTTATCTTCAGAGGCTTTTCTTTGACATACATGCTGTAATTGAAATGTTGAATGATATATGCAACAATAAATTGAAGGGTGGGTAAGCTTGAAGCTGCCTTTGACAGGTAAATTGGGGGGGGAGGTTATTTCTTTTCAGTATTTTTAGATTTCACATAGTCTAGCTCACTTAGCTCTCACTCTGCATTTCAGATAATGCTATATCATTCCTTTACCAAATTGTTTTGGTGCTGTGTGATGAAATACTTGCAATGTGATACAATGCTGCTAACTTAGGACCTCTTATTTTTCTCCTAGTTCAAATTCCTGAGAGATTCTCAAGTTCCAGTTTGTTTTAAGAATCCTTTCAGCTGTGGTGTCTTCAGAAAAAGGAGTTAACATTAAGCAGTCCAAAACTGGAAAACAATCTTAAAGACTTGAGCACTCCCTTAAAACCTAAGCCAATGTTATCATTTTCTCAGTGACTGATGCAGGATTTTGCAGTATTGTTATAAGTCCCAAAACATAGGAGAGTGCAGTGACTTCCTGAGCTTATCACAATAGTAATATCATAAATACTAGAAAGTCTCATTCTTTGCAAAATTATAGCTGTCATCTGCCACAAATTAGTCAATTATTTCTCAGTTTAGGAAAATGCTCACCTGCCATTTCTGTCCATTTTTGTTTAAACACAGACCTCAGGGGATTTAATAAATTGAGGCAGTTCCACACTGAAACTCAACACATTCAGGTTGAGTTGGTGGGGAACAAAATTGTGCATCAGCACAGCTTTCTACTGGGAAAGCAAGTAATTTTTCTAGATCTAAATCAACTTCTTGTCCTGGATAAACATTATGAACATGCTAGTATTTCTATTTCTCATAGCCTATACAAAATCCACACAAATTAAGGAAACTGTGGGTTATCTTCCTTCCTCCCCATTTTAGTAGGGATCTGAATATTTTTGGGTGTGAAAATTAAAGCACACATGTTGAAGATAGTACTTACTTGCTCTGAGACTGTACAAACAAAACCATTACTTAAATTGAACTTAATTACTCCACTTTAATTCACTTTAAAAACAATTTAGAATGTGTTGGCCTTTTTCTATCCCAAAAGAACAACACATTTCTAACCTTGTATATCATCAAAATTAATTAAATATCATGCAAGATATCCCTGAGTATAGAACTATGCAGACTGTCCGTGCCTTTCAGTCCAGGACACCTGAGGGGCTGTTTGACACAAGGAACCTTAGCAAATACAAACCTGCACCTTCCAATGCTCATGGACAAGCACACAAAACAGAATGATGGACAGGGAAGGGAAAATTAAACACAAAAAATTAACACAGAGGAAACCTATTTTCTCTTGTATTAAGAATGCAAATCCACCATGGCAGTATTGCACAAACCAGTCCCAGATGCATTTGAACTTCTCCTCAGAAAAATTAGCCAGTCCTTTGATTAAGAAATCTTGATCAAGTCCATCCCTCCCACAAGGAGGTGAAACGCACAAGGTTGCAGCCACCTCTGCTGGCACTGAAGAAGTAGGTTTGCTGCTGGTGGCTGGCTTTTCTTCTCAGGTAAGTTGTGACTGCCTACTAAAGGCTGCAAAGTTTCTTATTAGTTGAGGAATTAGGCACTGGAAGACTTTTTGGCATTTAGCATACTATCAAACCATCTATGAAATATTTTCATGTAGCTGCATCAATTGCCTGATCCACTTAGTCCCCCCATTAATCCCACTGATTTTGGTATCACACAATAAGTTATGAACATTTTTTTACTGAGGTTTAGTGCACAAAACTATCAAAGTATGAATGAAATAAACCAGTACAAACAAGCATATAAAACACACATTGAGCTCTAACTAAAACATATCTACATATGATTTAAAGTGAGCCATGCTCACTCACTGCTCACAAATGCAGCAACTTAAGCACTTCATTCTAATGAAAGCAGAGGAGAAGGAATATAAAAAGGTCATCTTTTTTTATCTCATTTGATAGCATAAACACCAATTATTTTTATTTTTCTTACTGAACAGCACTATTACTTTAATGTTACTTGCATCCCTTAATATTGTATTTCCACACTTCGAAGTGCTAAGATTTCCTTTGACAGCAAATTATTTTTTGATATGTAGTACTTGTTTGGGGGATAACAAATATCCCTCACTGAGAATATTTGCTCTTAAATGGTTACAAGCATGTCAGCCTTAACTCCATCTCACCACAGGGGTTTTATGTGCCTGTGAGCAAAAACATTCAGTCGAGTCTTCTGTTCTGATTTTTTTCTAGCAGGATTATTTTGAGGAGGGTATTTGTTACTGGATTTTGTAACCATCCACACTTGATATTTCTTTTTTGCATTGTCAATACTGTGTTTTCCAACTATAAAACATAGGGAAACCAGACAACAGCTGGAAAGGTAACACATCCTCAAGTTCAGAGCACTAATGAGTCCCAAATGTCCTGCAACACCATTCTGCTTGTTAGTCTTACCATTAAACACTCTTGCTGGAGAGCCCAAATATTTGCCTCCAATTACATACAACAGCATATGAAAAATATGCTCATACCCCTTTCATTATCTTTCAAGACACTTTCTCCACCAGCGTCCCACACACAAGCTGAAGGATGGGGCAGACCTGAGGCAGAATCCTGCTCATTGACCATTCCAGAGTATGACAAAACATCACACATCTCACACCTTGAAATCTGAAGGTTTGTGGGAAACCTGGAGTTAATCAGTTGCAGACAATCTGACTCTGCAACCCTTTTCCTGTCAGGAGAGGCTCAGACAGCTGAGCTCATTCAGCCTAGAAATCAGCTGCTTCAGAGGGCTTGATGTCAGTCCCCCACCCTCACACCGAGGTTATTAGACACAGAGCCAGGTTCTGCCAACACCATGTGCCTTTAGCAATACCTATGATTGCATCGATTACCTCCATAAAAATAACCAACTTCATAAGAGTGCACCAACTGAGTGTTCAACTGAAAACTGTACTTATAAATACTGAAAATAACCAGATATGGCACAAGCCATGCCTAAAGTGTACAAGGAACAAGAACAGGGACAACAGCATTCAACTGCAGGCAATTTAGAGGCAGAGAAACAAGATGCCTTCAAGCTCACAGCAGTGATTAACCAGGCTTAAGCATCACCAAGACTGCTGACATCTTCCCTGGTGCACTTTAGCACACCCTTTCCTCAGTTGAACACAGCCAAGAGATATTTCTAATAAACAGTATAGATCAGGCCACATAACTGGGCAAGGGAGAGGGAAGAGAAAATGTGTTCTGCTCTGTGCCATTTGATCTTAGTGCCAGAGAGTGGACGTCACCAATTTTATTCACCATTACATCTGCTTTGCTTACTACCCTGAATCAAGGTTATCCACCAGCTCATCCAGCCTTTAAGTTCTGAGCAATTTTCCTTCTCTACCCTGTTTGTTATCACAATTTTTTCTGCAGTGATTAGAGGAAGAATTATTAAAAGAGACCTATAAATTAATTCAGTGAGCACATAAGATCGTAACACAACAATATTTAGTTTCCTCCTTACAATGAAGTAGTATTGCTTGCTGCTAATCTTCTGAAAACCTTGCTCACCATCATCCAGTTAAATGCAAATCTTCGCTAACTTTTGCTTATAAAGTATTTGCATTTACAAGAACTTTGCTATCATTCATATAGTGAAGTCTACATCATGATTTGCATGCAAGGCTCATAGGAACAGCATAACCTAGCTCTCGATGTCATTTTATCTCTTGAATCCAGCCTTCAACTTAACGCATGTTAGATGAAAACAAGTCTTAAAATATTCCATCCAGTGCCAGCACAGCATCTTTAAGTAGCACCACATTCCTATCACACCTTATGTCTCTTTTTGTTTAAGGTAGTACTGTCAGTAATCATTCAGAATTTTCCTTTATTCCATCCTTTTCAAAAAAAAGAAATCCAACAAAAAACCACCAACCGCCAGCAAATTAAACAGAAGTAGAGTTGCTAGGAAAGAAGCAAAATAGCAAGTTTGCCAAGTAAATCATTATGTACTTAATCAAGTGAAAACTACTTAGCTAATTCTGAGAGAATCTCCATTTTATGCATGCTGAGTCACATTATAGCAAATTAAAACCTTAATGCAGTTATATCCATGTAAAAGATGAAGAGAGCAACAGCTGTACAAATCAGAGATGGGTAAAGTAAAAAACTTGTACAGAAGTCTCCAAAATGCATCTGGAGTCACAATAAAGAGAAAAATGTCTTGATGTTCCCAGTGCTTCTGCAATCCAAATAGTCTGAAAGCAGCACCAGCAATTGGTTTCATGCAGAGGTGGGCCCAGATGGCAAGCTTCCAGTTTGAATGTGGGTGTACTTGAATTCATAACTTTGGCTTATGTTAATAAGCATTTTAACACTTAGACCTCCTGTCAGAAAAGGAAAAAGAAAATAACAGGTTGAGCTATTGCAGGAGAAACAGGAACAAAGAAAGAAAGAACAGCAAAACTAATCAAAGAATTTTAGGGATGGGTCCAGCTGAGCTCTAAGCAGGGATGATAGCTCTTGCTACCCTCACACAGACTGTCTTCTTGGAGAGCTTAATGACATCTTACTAATTTGAGAAAGACCACCACTGAACTGACTCAGACTGACTACTAAGAAGGCAGCATCTTCATAAGTAAGTTGCCAGTTACCTAGCAGAAAAACATAACCTGGAAAAATATTTTTTTTTACATTTTGCAACAATAAATTAAAGGCTTAAAATACTGAAAAGTGTTCCTCACACAAAGCTGTGTATCAAGGTAGAGAGTGGAGGAGAAAAAAGGCGTTTATATTAACCTCCAAACTCAGATGAGGATTGATGGCACCTTTGATTCTAGCAAGGATTAGGAAAGGAAGTCATATTCTGTTAAGAATGGCCTTAAACTGACTTTCTGTGCAGGTAACTGACAGCAGGACAAGTAGTCAGGAACAAAGCATCACAATTTGATTAATATGCAAGCCTTTAGATCTTTATCTTACATCCAAGGTTTCAGTTCACCCTGGGGTGGTTTCTATTAATTTATCTCCATTTGAAGAAAAACCAAATCATATTTCATACACTGACACCTATTTGCCTTTGAAAATTATACCTGATTCAGCAAGACGTACAAACAAATATGAGTACTACCCATACATACAAAAAGCGCATTTCTGCTCAGTTCATTTCTCTTGCAGAGTTCTGATGCTCTACCCCACTGATTATGGAGAAAGAAACAGACGGACATCACACTGACAAGAAAGATTTTTATGTGCATGGATGAAGCTATTTAATCCTTCTTTAGGGAGCCATGTCTACTATCAACGTCCACCAACTAGTCAAAGTTCTCACTCAATTCTCAACCAAGTTTTTTCCAGTGTAAATTTGGACAAATGTATGTTTGTCAATCTCAGTCCCTCAGCAATATCTGCCAGGTCACTTCCACAGCTCTTCCCTCTTCTGAAGAGCACCTGATTTTTGTTCCTTATACAACTTCTGCATCCATTGTATTGGAACCTCCTTACTAAGGCCTCTATAACTTGCAGTTTTGTCTGATGCTCCCCCCACCCAGTAACCCTATCCATGACCTGCAACTATCTAATAAACCATTTTGTATGGCAACATATAATCATTAAGCAATATATGAAACTTCTGTTTCATCAACGGTGCATTTCCAACTTGATTGGATATTTTATTCCTAGTTTTTAATTGGTGTTAAGCATCTAGCACTGGTAGTACCCTTTAAAAATCTCAGGATCATTCATCTTTCTCCTCCTCTTCCCTAGTTCTCTTCTAGTATCTTTTTATGTGCATCTGATGGGATTACCTGTACTCATCCAGCACAGGACATGAGGAAAAAGATATTTTACTTATATTCCACATCACTGACAATCTTCAGTCTAAGAGTTAGGCTAAGCCTTTAACAAAAGGCTACAAACACAGCACAAGATAAATAGCCATTTCTTATAAGCCTCTTTTCCCTGCAAGATCCCTGCCATCATTCTCCACCAGCAATAAGTTTCTGTGAGAATTAAACATCTCTCACACTACCCCATTAATCAGTATAACAGTCAGATGCTGCTCAGTTCTGCCTCAAGGGAGAGTGCTGTATTTCCAAAGTCCCATTATCACCAGGAACAGGAAAAGCCCTACATTTCCAAGCAAGAGTGAACTTCCAGGGGAGCCACTCTGCCTCAGAGCCATATTATTTTACACTATATTAAAAGCAGCAATAGTTAATCTTTTCTCTCAGTGCCTTTTTCTCCCCTTCCTATTACCTTGTGCACTTCACTATATTAAATATTATCAGACAGCTAATAGCCCAAGAAAGGCTTTTACCCCTCAAACAGCAGAAAATCCAGACACGCTCTCTCAGTCTGACAACTTCTTTCATATTTTAGCACATTGAATTCAATAACTGACTTATCAGATCAGAGACCTCAGGGGTTTATTCATCATCATCCTAAAAATCTCATCTCTCTTCTCAAAGGTCAGAGGGGAGGTGCCCAGCATGGGAATTTCTGCCACACAAATTTCATTTCACTTTTTGCCATTTTACACCATAAAGAAATCTTGGCAAATCCTTTCTGACAATGACTGGATTTTCTTTAGGTTTTAATTTAGTTTTGGAGAACAGTTGTAGTCAGATACCCTCATTTCAAAGACTAGTGTAGATAATTAAAGAAAGGGCTCATTTACTCCTAAGTAGCTTGCAGAAAACTTTCTTCTCAATATGTGGCCTTCCTCCCCTTCCTTCCATAATCACTATTTGTAATTTGTTATATGTGCCTAATTAAATGTGGGATGAAACGAATCTTAGGTCTCAGCTTCCAGCTTATCTTGGTATTTGTACAAGATGTTCTCATTTCATAAATTAACTGACCTAAAGCACAGAGAAGATCATAAATCTTCTGCTGGTTAGTAAAGCCTAATGTAACTATTGTAGTATTTGCTGTATTATAAGAGTATTTTCATTTCCTAGCCATACTTCTAACATGTGCCAGAGTGGGAAAAAATAAGACATATTTGCCTCCCAAGCCACCAGCTAAGCATAAAGTTAAAAGAATTAGAAGGAAAAACCACCAGCAAAATGAGGAGAAAAACAGCATATCCATGGCCAACTGCTTTGCCTGTTAAATATTGTCTGCATGGTGAAGAAAAGGCAAGAAAAAAAAAAAGAATTTTCCAGTTGTTTGTCTCTTCTGTGCAACTTTCTTGTATCAGTTATCAGACAAAAAAGCTTCATATATAAAGGACCATTTTTCCAAAATTTTCAACATGTCATTGAAACGAAAGGGGAGGTGGGGTGGGGGGGAAACAGAAGATATTCAGTAACAGCAAATTATTTAAAACAAGGCTCTCTTTAGGAAAACACTGGCATATAAAAGACAAGGAAGACATTGGGGCTGCTTCCCTCAAGCCTCCACATCTGGCAGCCAAGGAGCAGAGGAGGCGTTGTTGAAACACTTGAGGAATTAGGTGATGTTTTTATAAGCTGTTCTGTTAGACATTGGCACCTCTACTTGGTCCAAAAGGAAAAACAGAGCCCAAGTTAGTCTTTTTGAGGATCTTGGGCTCTAGTTTCTGAGTTGAAAAATCAGGCCTAGGATGTGGGGTGTTCCTGCAGCACCAGCCTTGAAGTTTCTCTCTCAGCCAGCCTGAAGAAAGCATCGGTCACCCTGTGAGGTGATCCATCTGTCTGGTGTCACGACAGACCCTGAAGGATGGAGAGGCTGGAAAAACCAAGCCAGACACAAAAGGGAAATAGACGAGCCTAGAGATATTCCCCCCAAGGTGATGAGCTTGGGAAGGGCAGCGATTGCTCACTGCTTGTCTCTGAAGATCATAACCGAGTTCCTGTGGTCTGGTGCCTGGTAAGAAAGTGGGGAAAGACCCCTCCATCCTGTAGCATAAATGTCAGGGCTGCAACTCCCACCCACTTAGTCACACGCTATTTTTTTATCAGATGCAAGCTTATTTCATCAGCACCAAAGCATACTCTGACTGCAAGATAAAGTAACCCAGAGCTTTGCAGCACTTGCTGATAAATCCATATGAAGTCCGTGCTGGGGAGTGGCAGCAGAGAGCAGGTATAACATCTCTGGATCATCACCTCTCAAACAACACCCTGGACTATACAAGGAGTGGGAACACTAACTCAGGGAAACACAGTGTCTTAAATACATTGGCTATAAAGGGTATGCAGCAGGGATGCAAATCAAATTAGAAATAGTTTTTCCCACAAATTTCAGCCAAAACACTTGAAATCATTTTCAAAGATGATTCCCATTCAGATTTTCTTCACATTCAGATTTGCTTTTGAATTCTGCATACTGTGAAATACCAGGAGTCTCTAACACAGGATTTAACAGTTACAGACTTCACAGCAATGCATGCCAATATAAATGATAATTTGGGAACCAACACACCACACCTACTTTTGAATAATATGTGAAATATTATTTTTGTACATTTTAAGTCAATGCTGAAGGTCTCATAGGCTGCAATAATGAGTCAAAGACGTGCAAGCACAATCCAGTAAAAGCTGTCATGGTTTTATAATTTAACAATATATTACAACATTGAAGACTACTCAGAAGCTTTAACAAATACACCAAGTAGATATCTACTTATTTATTAGAGATACAAGAATTATTACAGTTATTCCCTAAAGTTTTCCCTATCTTACAATTTTCTTCCAAGTGGTGTTCAGAGAGATCATTTTTATCCTTAAAATTCTATCTGATTTGGGATACATTCCTGGGGGACAAGAATGAATCTAATATGACCTGCTATAAGGGAAGAATATATTTAGAAATGCTGTTAATCCTGCATCTTTCTGGCCTTATTTTACTCCTTTTACTTATTCAGGCAGGAGGCAAAACGAAGAGGGCAACATTGCCCATCCAGCCCCACAAGGACGTTGACATTTGATTCACTTTCTCCCCTACTGAAATGCAGCAGTTGAAATGTAATTAAACTATAGGCAAGCTTCAAGGTTTTGTCTAAATAAAAAACAGGGGGAGAGAAAAATACTGATGTGCATTCTTGTTCTAACCCTGCATTCTCTCCTGCATTAGCAGAAAGGAAATCATGTTTGAACCACGAACTTACCAGCTTTTAACAGGCAGACACATGTTATCAGACTATATTAACTATATTATTTTGGAGGTGAAGTTTACATAACAGAACTATTCCTGCCAAAACTAGCAGAGGAGCTGGTGAACGCTTTTGATTAAACAGATTTTCAACATCATCTTTTCCCTGTTTGTAGTTGCCAAAAGTCATTTCTGCTCTCTAGTTTGACTGACTTCGTTTGAATCCATTTGATGTAGAGACTTAAAATGACCATTTTATTCAACACCCCCACGCCCTGACAGCACAGACTGAGCTGAGCTGGGACAGCAGCCGTGTTGCATGGAAATCAGGACTCTCTAGGGGAGAAAAAGAAGTGATCAATTTTGGTTTTATCTTTCTATGATAATCTGTGAAGACAGACAAGATACCTTTATGACTGAAATCTAATTTATCTACAAGTAATGTCACGCATTTCATCTAGCAAGAAAAACCATATGCCTGTTAACTGTTCTTGTAAATACTGGTTCAAAGGAAGAATTCATCAAGTAATCACCCCAACTTAGCTGCACTAAAAGGCCAAACTGTACACCAGGAACTACTCAAAGGAAGAAAAAAAAGAAACAACTTTTGCCTAGATGTTTTGCCATTCCGATTGTGCTTCTGTCTGTATTGTTATTCTCATTGTTCCACCTACATTTGTCAGTACAAATCTGCAGTAGCTCTAGCAAGAAGCTACAGGTAATAAAGCAATTCAGTTACAAAGAGTATCAGGAGCCCCCCTAAATCTTAATCTTTCAGGACTGCTCCAAAATTCAGTTGCAGTTGCAATTCCCATATTGATTCCCAAACAAGAAAAAGAAGCTTGTTGCTATGGTCTTGCGAGAGGAAGGAAAAATACAATTATTGTCTGTCAGTCTAAAGAAATATGACCCAAGGTTCTCCCAGACCATGGTGTTTCAACAGATCAGATCTTCACAGCTGCCTGTAGGATATGCAGACCAGCAAAAACAAAGAAGCACCTGAATTAGAACAAATTACACCTGTTCTGTCATTCCTCCAATGTTTAAATCCAATTTATTTAAGCCGTTTCATAACTTAGAATTTCAACATCTTAAACTTAGTCAAGATGCATTCAATCAACTATTCCCTGTCCACAAGGAGAGAACCATATTTAGATTCTGCTTTCCTGAATGTACAGTGAGCACTCAGGCACCATTCTCCAGACTTATCTGCTCCCAGAGTGCTGGTACCCAGACGCCACAGCAGGAATCCTAAATGGGTTATTACTGATCCCAGTCAAAGTGCATAGAGGACAATGGAAACTTCTGGAGAAGAGGAACAGAACACAGAAAAACATGGGGAAGAATCTTGAGCATGAAACCATACATTCTGGCTTCTCACAGTAGGAATTTTTTTTTTTTTCCCCCAAAAAAAGGTGTCAACCAAAAAGGGAATTGATGCCAGACAGGCATTATTTTGCTCCTAAGCACTGATTTTCACAGGCCTTCTGGCTGAGAACAAACCACCTAGGCAGATCTGAGATGCACTGCTGATGTGGTGCCACTATTTTGCTTTGCATATTTTAAGCATGTTTGCGTAGGCAAGATTTAGTTCTTTATTTCAGGCCTCTAAAATACAGTAAATCAATGGGAGACAAGAGATTAATATTAAAAACAGAAACCCCAATAATACTCAAAGTCAACAGCAGTCATTCATTTACATATAAATTTAAGAGCTACTGTTAAGTTTCACAGCCTTTGACAATTTCCCATCTTCTTCAGTCTTTAGGCATCTTCTTCCTGCTTTATTAACTGGGAAAAAGTCCAGAAGTACTTTTTGTTGGGCACACTAAAAATTGAGCTATTAAAATATTAATTCAAAATTATTTAACTATGCAACCTTGTGGAAGTGGTGTAAAACTCAGAAGTGCAAAGCACATAGGGGAAAGATGATCATCCAGGTTCATTTGATTTAAAACCATTTAGTAATTCTCCAGAAAAAAATTATCATTCCAGTAATTTAATTTATTAGAGCAATGCCTCTACTTGTAGAGATTCTTCCAAAAAAAGCCACAGGAAACAGCCAGCATAAAAAAAAAGACATTAGATTATTTAGATTTCACTGGTAATGGCAACCCATAGTCTGAATCTATAATGACTTTATTAATTATACATTGTTCTCAATGCATAATTATGTAAAGTGTAACAAATTTGGTCTGATTTAGTTTTCCCTTATGTAGCAAGAGTACATCCATATTTAATAAGACCATTGTAGCAAAAGTTAAAGTCTAAACACTCTGCACTGCCCACAGTTATGAAGACAGTAAATTAGAGCTCCAGTGTGGCTCCTATGAGAAAATGCAACAGTTAAAAACTGCACCCAATTTTTTTTTTTACTAGTGGAAAAATAAAAAATACTAAACATCACACTCCAACATTTTTGCTACAAAGCCAGTGATATTTTCAAATTTACATCAATGACATTTATTATATATTAGCTTTCAGATAGAAGTCTAAAAACATAGTATTATTTAAATCTGCCTGCAAAAGGCCATTCACTTTTTAAAGTACCCAAGTCTACCCAATGTTTCCAAGCACTCTTTCTAATGGCATTTCAGCTCCCTTCTCCCTAGCATTTTAAACCACATCCAGATTTCTCCAGAACCTCTTTATTTAGACCCTTGATTTGTCAGTTGTATAGCTTTAGTCACTGTTTTAGATAGAAAAATCTAGAAGACTGACCCAGAGATAACAAAGGAACGGCTCCGTAGGAAGGAAGCCCAGGAGCACAGCAAGATGTTTGTGCAGGAAACATGCCAGGAAGTCACATCACAAACATGCCAGAAGGTCGCAATCAGCTTAGATCTGAGGCAATGGGAAAAGAGAGGACTGCAACACTACCAAAATAAGGAAAGGGCAAAACAATGCAATAAATTTCCAAACTAAAACTTGTTTCTTCCTATAGTACTCAAAGATAAAAACCCTCAGACTTCTGTCTCCAAAAACTCCCACTGCAGTTTGTGAGAAGACTTCTTGACCCACACATTAGCCTTATCAGGCTTTTTTCTGAAGCAGTGTCAATGTGCATCTCATTCATCAAAAAAAGTAAACCTAATCAAAAAACAAAAACAAAAAACCCACACCACATAGATATAATAAAAAGGTACACATGCTGCTACAGCAGGTGCACCATCAGGGAGTTTGAAAAACTTTCTGTTCTACTGTCACAACTTGGATTGAATTTTTCTAAGGACACTAAAAGGATAGTTTTAGAAGTGCAAAACTTTTGCACTCCAAAAGGAACTCAAAAGCCTGAAACACTCTATTCAGTCTTATACAGCCCTATATTCCTTAAAGCTTTACCAACATCTCAGAAACTAGTTTTGAGAAAATTCAGAGCAGTTCTCTTTTCCATGATATCCAGTTTCCACAGATTTCCACTTTGTAAAAGCCCCAGAAAAGAAGCAGAACAGAGAAGGACTCTGATAGCTGATTTCTACTGGGCTCACTGAGCAACAGCTGAGGTGGTCTAAGCTCCCACATACAATATTCCTGTAAGATTTAGCTTTTTCTGGATCCCTTTTCCATCTTTTCTATATCCAATATCTTCATGAAAGCAAGACTAGCAATAACAAACTGATGAGAATGCAAATCTGTGCATTTGATTAATGTCTGCCTGAGTACATCAAAACAAACCCAGATATAACTCAGTGTGCTTCTGGTAAATGATGCTTTGAAGCCATATTCCACCCATGCTTTTCTCTGCAACTTCCAAAACTAAAAGTTTATTCCAGTACTGCACGAGAAGTAAAATCCACTGTAGATTTTCTTCCCTTAAGATATTTCTCATTTTAAGCACTGCTGAGTTCATGAAATTTGGCACATGAAATATCAGAGTGCAGAATAGTCTTCAAGGCCCTCAACATAAAAATCAAATCTAATATTTATAGCCAAAAAAAAAGAAAAGCTGAAGATGATGCATAAGGAAAACTCAGAAGAAACCTGGAAGCATCAAAAATATTAAATTAAAACCATTTATCTGAAGCAGAAGATAAGTTAAAGAAGCTTACAAAAGGAGAGAAAGCCGACAGTGATGAATATAGCAATTTGGAAACTGAGAAAGAAAGAAAGAAAGAAAAGCATCAGGAGGAGAAGTTATGGAAGCAGGGAGGACTAATAAAATGAGAGACTTCAGAGGGAGGAAAGAAAACTCCGCGTAGCCCTGTATGCATCAAATTGCTTTCCATGGAAGTAAAACAGAAATGAGCAACCTCATCCCTCTTCTGACTTTAGTGACCTCACTAGAGATAAAAGGATAAAACAGGCTGCAAAATATCAAGCTGAAGTCTCTGCTCTAAAACCCTCTCAAACCATTGCATAAATAGCTCATCTCCCTCACAGAATTTTCAGTTCCATTATCTAAAGGCAGTTGCCATATTTACAGCTTTGACACTGAGGAACACTGAGGAAGGCAACAATCTGGATTGCTTAGGAAAGTCACAGGCATCCAGGGACTGTAAGGTTGCAGTGGAGTTGGAGTCTTTCTCCTGTTTTCTCCTACTGCAGCATTTCACAGAGCGTGTGGGACGTCTTGGTCTTTGTACTAAACATCCTCATTATTTCAATAGATATGGAAGCCATTTAACGATCTGCTTGCAGCGGCTTAGGAGACATTTAAGAAGAGCAGACATTGCTGTGAAATTCTCTCAATTCAAACATCTGCTCTATAACTGCCTGTGACTGCAGCAGAATGCATTCAACAACCCACGTGTTCCCTGGCTATCCTGTGGCTTCAATAATTTCTTTTCTGCTCCAAGGTAGCAAGATACAAAAAAATGTAGACCTAAGCAAAGAAACAAGATGCACAAAACACACATTGAAGAATTTCTTCATAGCCCAAGGTTCGTTATTATCACAGGAAGTTTCACAAAATCAGAAATTAATTGCTTAACAATGGCAATCACTGATCAAACAGATGTTAATGTTCATTACCATATTAAAAAACTGGCTAGACAGTTAAGTCTGAAGCCATATGAACATTACCCCACAAAAGTAATTTTAATTCAACTAAAATGTTCTTGAGTGCCTGTGTTGCATCTCTGGATTGCTGACAGTAGTGTCCAGCCTCCAGCCTGTCTAATCAATACACCTTTTCCTGATGATCTATAGATGAGTTGGCTATTTATCCCAAGATTCTTTGGAAAATGGCAAAAGCAAGGCACTGTTGGAAGTATTTAACTTTGCAAGAGGCTCAAGGACATGAAAGTGTTCAGCAAATCATTCTATTCAAGTTACAACTCTGGTTTTTGAATGGTCTTGAATAGCACATTGAATTTGTTTCTTCATCCAACAGCTTCTCTACACTGGTTATCCTGCACACTTCCCACAAAAGCCAGCCACCCACATTCTTTCATGCTGGCCCATACACACCATGTGTTCTAGCTGAGCATGAAAATAGAACCTTTTCATGCCACCAAAATGACCACAGACCCCTTCAAAAAAGCAAAGTGCAATCCAAACAGGCTGCCAATCCAAACCAGGGATGCTCTGGCCCCATGGTTTCTCCAGCTGCTGGAGAAATCTGACACAGCCTCAGCTGGAAACATAAGAACCAAGGTGTACAATTGTAAGAGAATATCACATTTTTCTTCCACTCTCTATTCATAAATTAAACTAATTTAATTTTCACCTCCCTCCTCAGCTTTTTTGGGGGGGGATTTGTTGGTGGGGGAGGGGTTTGTTTCTGTACTACCTATATGGTGCTCTCTTCACTTTGAGGGGTTCAATGTTTATCTTTCATTCCTCTCTTATACACTGATTCTTCTCGTGCTATTCAATATTAACAGCAATGACCTGAAAAAACAAGTGGCTAATGATTTACTTCTAGCTATATCATCTCAAAAAAATTTTGTGCCAGCCCAGATAACAAAACTGGTGATTATCCAACATTGGGAAGCAGCACCGTGGGATGAGCCACCTCAGTGCTGGTCCCAGGAGACAAAAGGCTCCTTTGCAACTGCCATGAACAAGTCACTGTGACAGAAACTTTAGAAGGTTTTGAGACTCAGCAGTGAATTCAATCCAACTATTATATTCCTACATAAAACATGGGAACAATCAGGAGAAGTTTAACCCATCCATCTTTTCACAGCCAAGCACAGACTGGAGGCCCCTGTGTATGTAAAGTAAAAAGATCAGCACACAAAACTTATGAAAATATTTTCTTTCCTTTTGTACAAACGGAATTAATGTAATAACTTGGACTTCAAGCACATTCTGAACTCACCAGACACTTTGACCACATACTGCTTCCTGCAAACACTGCTGGCTGGGGCAAAACCTGTTCTTTCACATCCAGCCAAGTTAATGCTGCATTTTGGATCCTTGGCTGAGCAAAGAGTGGACACAGTGTCAACATGAAGATGCCAATTAGCACATTTTACCATGACAGGCACTACATCTTCCAAAGAACCTAGGAATGCTTTACATCTTTTCTGGGAATTGAGTTGTTAGCAAACCCCACGAGTTCACGTTACTCTCAAGAAATCTAAATACTCTTCCACAGCAGAAATGCAAAAGGGTAGAATCAGAAATGGGTCACAAAGATTTTAACCCTGAGGTGGAACAACAATTAGAAATGAGCAAAGAGCAAATTAAGTCCTTGTTGAAAATTAACTCATTAGTGAAGAAACACACAGAGTTTGCTGTTGTCATTTTTGGAGGATTTACAACATTTTTGATGCAACCTGCTTGTGACTGACAGACACCTACGTATGATTTGCACCTTTATGAGGAGGAAGGATTACAACAATCCAGTAAAAAGCAGAGCTATGTGTTACTCCTTCCAATAGACATTCCACCAGGGATATTGCAAAGGATGATCTTAAAGTAGACTGTCACCAATCGTCTGAGCACCTTGTTTTCTAGTTCACCAAGGCTTATAAACCCATAGGTCTAGAATAGAAAAGGTAGGTATCACTTACATCTTCATGATAAAGATATAGCATGGGGCTGAATGGCTTAAGAGAAAATAAAATAGAAATTTTCCTCCAGAGTTTTCTTAAAATCATTGAAAACATTCTGGCTTGGGACCTCCAAGCCAAGATGAACTGAAGGGCAAGCACCTTCTGTCTGCTTTGAACCTGAGGCAGCTCCACCAGGAGCTCCTGTGCTCAGCTACAGACATGCAGAGCCTCTGTCCAGCTCATAAGGATTCCTGCAGTCTTGTGCGTTCCTTGGAGTAGTGCAAAAATTCTGACACTTCAAGCATACAATAAAAGGGAAGAACAAGTATGAGATATCATCTAATCAATCAGCAAATGGACTTTTCCACAGTGCCTCCTGTAAACTCATCTTCCAGTGTTCAGTAGGATGTAGAGAAATATCTCAAAAATCTTAAAGGCAGTAAGAACTAGCAGCTATTGTTAAGCATCTATTAAATTCTATATATTTTCCTGTAAGGGTTATACTGTTTTGAGCTGAGTGGCTTGAATTTAATTTCATCAGTCAGCCTGAGGCCAGGGGAGTGCAGGAGTGATCTATTATGTGTCTTGAAGTCATTCTAAGAACCGTTACAAATTTTTGAGGCAGCTTTATTTAATGGCATCCATCACAGCCCTGCATCCCTCATCAGTCCTGCCTCAGCACAGCCCTCTCTCAGGCAGGATAACCAAGCTGCCTCCAAAGGGCACTGGGAACATGTGCCCTGCAGCAGCACCTCAAAGGTCAAGGTTTAAAATTAGGTTTTGCTGTTTCACTTCATATAAGCAATATTGGACTAATAGCTGTCCCATCTATTATTAGCTCTGAGAGGTAAGTCATACTGTGAAAGCCCTGCAAGGCACACCTAACAATGATTTCATTTTTTACTACTAACGCATTCAGGCATTCTCCTTAAGCCAGCACAAGAATATTACTTACAGTACAGTTAGGAAGTAGACAGATGCTGCATTTTGATTGGTTTCACATATCGTATTTCTAGGTTTCAGACTTTGCACTCGGCCAAGTGGCTGAATACCCCTGAGACTCATTACTAAATGCAGAGCGATCTAGACAAATGTTACTGTTTTAATCATTTTTACTCCTCAAAGGCATCAGCCGTGCAACCACAGAGCAACGGTTTCAAGGTAGATGTAAAAGACTTTTCATGCTTATCAATTTGCATATTGGAAACAGCAATATTCTTCCCTACAGTTAGCAAACGAGATGCTGAATTCACTGCCAATGTTTTTACAGGTTGGCATTTGCAATTCACTACGTTCCAATCAAAATGTAAAGGATGGCCTTGTGACGTTTAGCAGAGAGGTTTCCAGCACTATATATATCAGCAGTAATATCTTTCCACCCTAAATAACCACTGCCACTTGCAACAGTAGGCTCAATTCTGACTTCATCCAGATGTGTCAGAGTTTACGCATGAGCTCCTGATCATGCCTAGATTTTTCACTTCAAGTATAGAATGTGTATGCCTCCATATCATCAGATAGTGGCAGTCCTTGTAATTATCTTGTCTCCTTTGATTTTTATTAGGCTTTCCAAAGATTACTCTCCCTCTCAGAAATTATTACACCCAAGAAAATGATATTCATTAAATATAGTGAGGCAATGCTAATATCAAGGACAGGGAAGGAAAAGGGGTTGAGCTTTTATCCTTTTCATTCAAGAAAGCTGAATGAAATTATTTTTATTGTAATCCTAGAATGGGAAAAGAACAGTCTCAAGTTTTAAATTCTATAAATCTCCAAAGCACTATTTTTTCCACACGCCTCTTAAGCTTATCTTTAAGATTTCAAATTTCTTCACTGAATGAAAATTTATCTGTGTCTTCCAAAAAACATGATTCCTCGGCTAAACAAGTATCTATGTAACACCCACTCAATGCATTCAAATATCCAGTGAGATAATTCGTACTTCTCCCCTTTGCCATTTGCATTTAAATAGCATGGCATTTTGCTGGGAAGAAAATTTCGTTTAAAAGGCTATAACCAGTATTAGTTGTACTTTTGTGAACAGAAAATTAGAATTACTAAAATAATTATACAAAAGCTCTTGAGAAGCCAAGAGACACCAACAACAAAGGCCAAAGCTGAGCTAACACAAAGTTCTTTGACTCCCTAAGATGTACTTAGTATTACCTGCACCTTTGGGAGTGATGTTATTCCTCTAAGTTCAGTAGCTGTATTAAACTGATAACACATGTCTATATATCTTAGGGAAAAGCAATAAACCCTGCTGAGAAACACTATTTCCGTAGTATCTTGGAGAAAAGATAACTTTTTCCACAAACTCATTTTTCATTTCCACAGCATTGTCTTCTCTTTCAAACAGGATATAACATGATTCCACAGACAACTTCAAAAACGAGTGTTTATCCAAGCTCGCTTTTTACACAAAAGCTGCCCACCTCAAGAAATTAATAAAAACAGAAATGCATTATATTTCCCCAGAAAGAGAAAGACAACACTGAGATCAGCAGAGCTGAACTATTTCAAATTCTTTCCAAGGCAGAAAAATCACCTTCCGTGGGTTAGAAGTCTAGCTAAGAAATAGCATTTTTACAAATAGTCACTTTTATTCACACTCTTCCCTTAGAAAAATAAGTAATTTGAAAGCTAACTACTTCATAAGACCTTAGGAATAGTGATTTCCCACTTTTTCCCGTAGCAGTTGTCTTTCCACTGTTGCTCAAACACAACTTTTTTACTGTATTTTCTCCGCTTTCTCTAGATGTATTTAGAAAAAGCTTTATATAAGAGTTGTAATGGTGCAAAGACAAAGGCAGCAGCTTCCACAAGGCAGGGAATTCTTCAGTGTAAATGAGACCCTCCAGCCCTCTTAATACTATGAGCATCACTGAGGTCCACAAGGACAACTGCTTACTGTACTTCTACAACTTCCTTTTCATTTAAATTCCCGTTGAAGATGTTTTTGAAGTATTAACACTACTGTAATGAGATAACATTGTTATAATCCTATTGAAACAGAATAACAGAGCAATTATTGCTGTCAGCAGCAGAATTGCAGAGGTAACCTCGGCTGCTGGGGTGGGAGGGGAGCAGAGGTGCTTAGCCCCACAGCCCATCCAAACTTCTGCTCCCGCACAGAGAGGGACACAACAGACTTGGTCTGGGCTCCAACAATAGCAATAAATAAGGTGTCCTCTAGCCCAGCAATAACCACCTTCTGCTCAGCACTTGGAGTCCTCACCAAAAGCAGGGTCTGAGGTACTGCCTGCACAAGGGGCACATGTCCTTGGATTTGCTACAGACCTGTCTGGAGACTAGGAAGGCTGGAGGAGATCTAGGTCCCTCAGACTGAATACCAGGACAATCCCACACAGTGAGGAAGAAGAAGAACAGGAGGGAGTTCAAAGAAATTTCCAGGGTGAAGATAGGAGGGTCCCAGGTTAATCACTTAGTTCTTATAAAGGGAGAGACTGGTGAATTGCATAAAGCCAAGATTCAAACAAGGGTTTCCTGAGTGTAAGGGATGTCTGAGCTAAGTTTCTGCTGTGACTGGTTCAAGCCAGGGATTTGAATGTAGGCCTGGCACAGTCCAGTAAGCAATATAATCCAGTTATCAGTGCCTGACAGGGACAGAACTCCTTTGGAGCTGTGCTACTTTTATAAATAAATGTTTACTGCTGGCAAGATACAAAGATAAGTCATGACTTAGAGCCAGTTTATGACAGACTACAAGGTTCAGTGTCCTTCCCACAAAGTTTTAATTTACCTACATGAAGAAGAGCTGCAGCTGCAGAGGTTGAGACCAAAACGTTAGGGAGTCCTAGAACACAGCCTTACTTTCTTTTTACCAAGGGCCTTATCACAAAAAAAAAAAAAA
>WEKY01059140.1:22398-44159 GCA_013390045.1 Picathartes gymnocephalus
TATCCAGAAGAAAAAGTGATAGCAAGCTCACAACCTCCACAAAATGCAAAGAGATAACTAGCTTACAGAGGGACAAAATAAAGCAGAGTTCCCAAAATCCCCCCAGATTTTTAAGAACATGGATATGCTATAATGATTATAATTCTGAAAATTACTGTTGAAGTTTAAAAAATTTAGATACTGCTGTCTCTGAAGGTACTGCTGAAATAAGAGTCCCAAGATTCATGGCATGTCATACTCAGAAAATATACACATTTGCAAGTTACTCTACACTCAAAACCTGGGTCAGCCACAGATAGAACCAATACTCCTATTTTACAGTACCTGAAATAGTTTTATTATTGTAGCCAGGAGTTTTGCTTTAGTTATTCACTTTCAAGGACACATTGATACTCAGGCGGTTGTTTTTCTCTTTTAAAATTGTAACGCTTAGGCAAACAGGAAGAGCTCTTAACACTGGAAATAAAAACTAATGTACGTTTTCCCGCCCATTTTCCAGATCCCTACAGTTTGGGCCAGCTTCTTTTACCCAGTCCCAAAAATCCTGGCTGAGTATTGTCCTTAGCCAGGTGCCACCAGCCATGTGCATGCCCAGCCTGGATGCAGGCACACATAACCGGATGGTCTGTCCTACACATACATTGCACCCTCCTGACAATGTTGAATTTTGTGGTGCTTCTTGTTGCAACAGAGCTGTACCATTTATATCCATGATGGTCTTTCCATGCTTGTGCAAAGTGGTCCTTGCTGCACTTGAGGAGATTGAATCACTTTTCTGCCTTGGAGAAAAAAAATCATTCCCTAAAATCTCTTGACCCAGAGAGAGATTTACGTTCTGCAGACTTCAGATACACTCTACACATTCATGCATGTAATCTTCATTTCAGATAATTTACCCTTTCACAAATCCTGCTACTGGTACAGAAGTCCTCAGATACAAATTATCGTAGGAGAAATAGCATTAATGTACATGGAACAGCCTATGACCAAACCCAGCAGAATCGAGTCTTTATGTGCTAGGAACTGGTTCTAGAGGCCTTAAGAGATAAGGGAACTGGGAATTTGTGTAACATCCCAGTATATCTCTCACTTCTAACAGCTTCACTACCCACATTTTGAGCAGCTCTTTGCTCCTCTTCAACCAGAGTCTGCAAGGTAGGCAGCATTGTGCCATCACCAAGGTGAGGTTTCCTGCTGCCTGAGTACCCAGTTTTATTTTTTCCAAGTAAAATGGAGATGCAGAGAAGGTTCTATCAATCTTTCTTTTAACACACCTCTTTTGCCAAGACCTTTCTTGCAGTCTGGACAGTGAATACAACAGAGCCACAAGACAGGAAATGTGTGTAAACGTGACCTGACACAGGCCAGTAACCTTGCGGTTTAGAGCAAGTAATTTCTAGCTCTTGCCATATTCAAGCTCTAAGCTTGCCTGAAAATTGCTTATTTTCATACAACCTGCACTGGCAACCAACTGTTCCAAATGACAGCTTATCAGAAATGCATTTTTTACCCTCTAGGTTAACTTGGCTTATAAACAAACCAAAAATCCCAACCTGCTGTATGAAGATAAACTTTATGCCTAAGCATCACAGGATGGTTTGGATTGCAAGGGACCTTTAAAGACCATCTAGTCTTAGCTACTGTAATCAGCAGGTACATTTTCAACTAGATCAAGCTGCATCCCCTGTGGACTTCATGCATTACAGGGGGACAGCTGCTTCACCATGGTCCTCACCACAGCCCACAGAGGAATCTCGGCTCTGACGCTTGAAGCACCTCCTCTCCCTCTTTTTCCACTGGCCTTGGTACTGCCATGTTGTTCTCCATCACATGGCCTCACTTCCTCCTCTTCTCTCTCTGGAAGAAAAACTGCTGCCTGTAGGTACCATTGGCAACAAGTTCCACCAATTCAAAGATTTCCTACAGGATCTCACAGCACCGAGAGGTTGATCTCCTCTGGGTTCTGCGTCAGGGAGTCACTCGCCATGTTCCCGCTGCCGCCATTGAACGCTGCTCCTCATGCGGGGCACTGGGAAGGAGAAGCCCCCACCGGCCCTGCCCTTCTGCCCACGGTACGGGTGCCAAGCGGGGCCAGGCAGGCAAGGCTCGCTGCGGGCTGCCCCGAGATGGTGGTGGCTGTGGTGGCACATTGCCTCAGATTGTGCCGGGATGGCCCCGGCAGCGGCGCCTCGGCACCCCTGGAAAAAACTGCCCGTGCGCTGTTTTGATCTTCTTCTTAAATATGTCTTCACCAAATGTTATACCAACCTCTGTAATTGGGCCAGCAGCATGTCCATCTTCAGAGCCATCAGAGATTGGCTCTATCAGACGTGGTGGAAGCTTCTAGCAGCTCCTCACAGAAGCTGCCTCAGCCCCCTCCTTCCCTCTCATTACCAAAAAAACAGGCCATGCCAAATCAACAAAGTAATTTCGCAAAAACATTCAAAACCAACCATAAGCATGGCTATGTCAAATGGGTAAAGTATACCTCACTTAAAAAGCACAGTGGTGTATGGTGACAACAAAAAAGAAAATCTCCAATAGGCTTACAGGTAGAAATACCCCACTGAAAAACCTGGTTACCAACTCAACAGCCTCTGCTAGAAATATGTGATGGTCATAACACGCAGAATGGACAGACTCACACTGGAAAGGAAAAAAAAAAGCCCACAGCTCATTCAAGTCTGCTTGAAAAATACACAACGCAACATCCAGCTGTTTAAATTCAGCACCATATCCCTTCTGCTGCCTGATGCAATACCTTATGCAAAAAGCACAGGGATACAACGAACAGCCCCTCAGGCAGGGCAGGTGGAAGGGATAAAATACTACAAAAAAAGCACATGCCACTTATTCAGGCTACTGGGTCTGCAAAGGAGAATAGCCTCTGACAGCAGCCTCGATGTCTGCAATACACAGGAGAGGCAGGATTATTTGAACAAGTACCTTTTCCTCTTAGAGAAAATAAGTCAGTAAGCCTTGGGGAATGGAGGAGGTTTGAGAGAAAAATCAAATCCCTGAGGAAAACAGAATTTCATGCCTGTTCCCGTTCTCAGGGAAAAAAAAAAAAAAAAGAGGTAAAAAATAAAAAATACCACCAAACAACCCACACCTACTAAAATACACCCCAATTCTTCTTATTTGAAAAAGCTAAGCTATGTTTTGTGGTAGGGAGGACAGCTCATCTCCATTACAGGCAGCCAGAACCTAGAACTTGCTGGATCAGTGTGGTCCATCATACACGACCTATTGTCTTCAGGAGTGTTTGGTGTCCAGACACACTGAAACTGGCAGAGGGGGGGGAATCCAGTTAACCCCAATACAGTTGGGGGGTCCAGGAGAAACTCCTACCCACTCTTCTGGAAAAGCCAAAACCAGGAGACAAGCACATCCAGACAGTTGCCCCTCCCTCCCCCATCCTAGATGTAGTGATAAACAGCAAGGAGGGTGTGGTGAAGCTGTTCAGATCAGGGTTAGGAAACCAGCTGGAAGAGAAGCGACTTGTGAGGGAGTGGTTCAGGGCTGCAGCTGATCATTAGCAGCACAGACCCCAAACAGGCAACAAGTTCCCATTTGGTATGAAATCTGTTGGCCCAGCACACACAGCACCAAGAAGGAATACTGGATGCACAGCTTCACAAAGCAGACATGGCTTCAGACTTCCAGAGTTACACGTGAATTGACAAAATATGAGAAAGGCCAAATGGGGTCAGATCAAATATTCCACCTTCCTGTGTCCTAAAAAGCATCGCAAGCAGAGGTCACAGGGAAGCTAGAACAGGACAAAATTGAACATCTCCCTCAGGTCTCTCTTAACCTTTCTGATCCTGGCCCAGGCATTTAGTAATACTCAGTGGTTTTTTGTGTCTTCACCAGTGAACACGATTGTCTGGTCCAGACCTGAGGGATTTTGTAAGAGTTTGGTCATACCTAATGGCTACCACCAACAGGACCTTCAGGTCTTCCTGCTCTTATTCAAGAGCAAATCAGAGTTGAAAAACCTCACTGTGCTTTGTCATGGAAAGCCAGAAATAAAACAATCTTCCCCCCTCTGTTTTATTTGCTCAGATGCAGGATTGCCTATCTGGTGTGGTACAGGGCATCTCTTTCCAGGTCACTCAACTCTTCTAACATGATCCAGATCAGTCCTGTGAGACTAAGGGACAGGGAATACTAACCAGAGCCCTGCAAGCAGCAGCCGATGGTGACAGCCTGTGTCCCTGCACTGTGATGCAGCTCCGCTCTCACAGCCAGGCTCTGAGCAGAGCACACCAGTAATTCAACTCTGTGCTGCTGACTGCCACCAGAGTGAGAACAGCTGGACCAAGAAGAGACCTCACAGGATGCTCACTGCTTTCTGTTGAGTCACTTCAGCAGTTTACAAGGTACAATCCAGGGGAGAAGGCAGTTATGCTATGATGCTAATTTGGCAGAGAACATAAGATGTTTTATCCTCACCAAAGGCAGAAAATGCTTGCTTTTTTCAGTTAAATTGATAGCAAGTCCTACACACTGCAGATATAAATGACTTTCACAGACTTGGCTTAGCACCTAGAAGAGACACCTGAAAGTAGAAAGCTATTATTTGTGAAACATAATTGCATCCTGTATTTATAAACTCCGTGCTATGTCCATACATCAATGAGTTCAGCAATAAGCTGCTTCAGGTTTCTGCAACTTTTTTATTTACTTCTGTTCACAATATTCTCATAACAATATAAGCCCTAATTTTATCCTAAAGTATTAGGAACAAGGCCTGAAAGAATATTTGCTTTTGTTGCCTAACCTATGCAATTGTCACCCCCTGTAACCACTGTCACCAGAGATTTTGGTGTCCTGTACCACTGCAAATATAGCAGGAGAAAACTCCCCTCCTGCACAGTTTTCACTTTTCCAATAAATTAAGCATGAAAGGCAATCCATGTACCAAGCAGAGCTTTTCACCCACAGCAGCCTCCCACGGCTTGATCTGGAAAACTTCACATCCCAACCGTAAAGCTCCCACCTACAATAGAACAAGATATAAAGGAAATGAGTCAGGAACATTTCTCAGGCTTAAGAACTTAAAGATGAATCCACACAGAGAAGAAATGTAGAAAACTGCAGTTCTGCTTGCAGAAACATCACTAAATTTGATATAGGAAAACATGTGGTTATGACCAAAATAAACTACTAATGATGGAAATTTGATCTTGTAAAATGTGAGACAGACTTCTTATTTTATAATTATTGTGTAGCTACAAAATAGTAGTCCTGTCACAGGTACAGTACCACTAAATACAAGAACAAAAACATCTATAACGACCAGCTTAGTCATCAGCCCATCAAAAACTGAAGCAGGGGAAGTTCAGATATTAGACTAGAGCAAAAACAGGCCCACTGAACATTGTGTCAAATTAAAAATAAAACCAAAAGCGAAACTTTGTAAATGGTCAGAGCACAAGGAGATCACTGCAAGGACTGATCCAAAAACTGTGTCACTGAGTCCATCATGAGGTAGGGAGAGACCAGATGGACTAACAGGAGATGTTCAATCAGATGGTCCCAAGTAATTATATAATCCACGGTTTAAAACATACCAGAAGTGATAGAGATCATCTTTCTTCTATTCCCATCTGTCCCTGGCTCACTCACACAAAGCTTCAGGGCCTCTTTCCAAAGGAAAGTACTGCTGTTCCCAGGCATCCAGAATGCACCAGGTAATAAACCTGCACGGCTTGAGCTCACCTCCACAAAATACTTTGAAATATCTCAGAATTCTTGAAATAGAAACTGTACCGATACTGTCCAAAAAATTTGGATTTTGACACCATTCCAGCCAACGCAAATGTAGATTTCAGGCACGACTGAAGGTCAGTGTAACTCCTACTAGCACACTCTGAATGGACAGAGCAAATGAGTTGCTAGAAGTGATTGTTTCTAACCATCTCTTAAAAAAAAAAAAAAAAAAAAAAAAAAAAAAGCTACACTGATTCTCCTATACTTTTAGTGGTCATTTTGTGCTCTACTCACATCTTCTATTGCATATCAGACACAATCAGTAGTACTCTTACTACTAACCCAGATAACCTGGACTACCTACACTACTTTCTGAAACTAATAGCCATAAGCACAGGAGGGCTCTGAGATACACGAGACATTTTGCTTTCTGGCAGCCACAGACCACATAACCTGTTTCTCAGCTTGCCCTCAGCATGCAGCCTGCCTTCCATAGACTTTGCTGGTGGCATTCAGTGCAGAACATAAAAGGTTACAGTCCTCTTCTATAAGGAGCAAGTTTCTGGAAGGGAGATGAAAAGGAAAGAGACCAGAAAAGAAGCGTCAGGATGACTATCCTGCAAAGCTGCCTGCATCACCTGGGCTGGACAGAGAACAGTCAGCTTTATCCCAAATATTTGCATGTTTACAGGGTGCTTTAAGAGAATGATCACCCACATGGAGACAGTTACATTTTTTCTTATGTCCCTAAAGTCCCAGACCAGTAGGGATGCAGCCTTTAATCAGCTATTTGAGCGAGATCAGATATTTGAGGAAAGTGTTGATGAACAGGAATTGTATTTTGAGGGAAGCCATCAGCTGTAAAGATGGGCCTTATTCATTGTACAGACCATCCAACAATACATCCGATACAGGTTTCCTTAATTTTTAAAAAACTTGTGTTTATCATTCCCATCTCCTGCATTCAAAATTCCCTTCCCTGCAGCAGTTACTGTGGCCAGGCTATTTGCAGTGTTACATGATCCCTTCCTCCAGCTTTACTGTCCTACTTCCTTGCAGACTGAGCTGCCTGACCTGCGACTGAGCCTTCCACTCTGATCAGCTTCATCAGGGATCCCTCTGCCTCACTGTCTAATGAGCTTAGAGAAACCCTGAACATCTTGTCATAGTTTCATTTAACAGATTATTTTTCCTTAACTGAGATGGGCAGGAGGCATTACCTCCCATAGCTGCCCTTCAGATGCCAAGGCTGAGCTGCTGCCTTCAAAAGCAGGGTTGGGGTGGATCCCCCTCCCTTTCCATTTCTACCGTTCTGTTTGACATTTTGGAGTTCAGAGGGCTCTATATGCCAGCAAAAGAAATAACTCCTCACTTGGCCAGCAGAAGGTTCCTAACAAGAGCAACAAGTTAACAAAAGTAATGGATTACAAGAATTAAACTGGGTTTTGCTCATCTGCAGCAATGCTCTGCCCCCAAGGGACAATTTTTATAAATACAATATTGTTCATATTCAAATGTTTCCCCTCAAATCCAGACTCTCACCTCTATCAGTGGCAGGCACTACTGTCAGTGTAAATGAACCACCACAATAATCCAAGGGGGCAAAGAGCAGACTGGAGTTGTAAACAGCTTGCACAGCAGCTCCAAAGCAGGCCTTAGGTAATCTGCAAGTTTCCTATTCATCTTCATAAAATTCCGATTTTATACAGCAATAGTGTAAAGTCAGTTAAACACAAGAACAATTTTATGGGTTTCCAGAGAGCTGATGTCATTTGGGAACAGCGTACTCCATTTATGCATTACATCTGAAGGAAACAGAGATACAAATCACAAAGAAACACAAAGAATCACAAAGAGTGTTTTACAAGTCCATAAATTTAACAGTATGGATATGCAGGGACCAAAATTTTCATCTTTAAACACCATACTTTATGGACACAAAAGGATTCATTTTAACTTTTCACTATTTAAAATGTGAGCAAAACATGCTGCAGCAGAAACAAATATACCATGCACTAAAAGAGCTCTAACTAAAAATATTTTATTATCATTGTTCCATTGCACAGGTTCAAAGACTGTGGCCTGAGCATGTAACAATGCACATTAATAAGAGATGCTGTGAGAACAGACACACAGCACATGTGCAGTCCCTAACAGATACTCTAGTTTAGCTGATTATTCCATAAATTTCTCTCTTCTCTTCCCCCTTTTGTTCTCCATCAAGAAGGAGCAGGAAGAACGAATCCACAACACAGGGTACCAATTCCCAGATGGTGAAATGCAATGTTATGTTCTTCGTGACTGTACATGCCTCTGCTGCCTATCAACACAAGTGCTGCTCAAATGTCTAACAGCAGAAGTTTAATCAGCAGTCATCTGCAGCCAGGAAGCATGCAAGTACACAGAGCAACAAAGAAAGTGCTCCCAAAAACAAATTTTGCAAAACATATAACCTGGATGTTACTTTACTTTTTTTAACCCAAATTTTATCACTGCTACCCAGATGCATCTGTCCTGCAGTAAAGCATCTCTATGTGACAGCAGCTGAAAACTATGTCAGCCATGCTTCAGTGGGGCAGAAAAGTACCTTCTGTTTAAAGAAGCAGGACTTGAGTCATCTTAACAGGCAAGATTTAACATTAAATTGCCCACCAGCTTCCAGGGTGACACACCACACTACACCGAAGTGTTGTCAGTTACAGCTAAGGCTCAAGTACCAAAAGTACTCGGAGGTGCTTGAGATACAGCCCATCACAGGATTCCACACACACACGCACCTGCACACTCATACACACAGAAAGAAGGCACCACCAGTGGCTTGGAGGAGGTTCACCCTACAGCCAGAACACAGATCCCTGGTTAAACAGAGCAAACACATCTAACATGAAGGTGTAATGACCACAGAAATTTCTCAGTGCATCAAGTGGATGCTTAGGTGCTCTGCTGATTTTGGTTTAAACGCTAATCCAGTTTCAAACCTGAAGGCAACAAGAACACAGAAGACACATTCAATGCCTCACCACAGCAAGGAATCAACCTTGTAAATACCTCACTTTGGCCTTTGCTCCCATCCCATTTCACTCATCACAAGTGCTAAAACTGCCTCAAGCTTACTTTGAGAGAGGTCAAGAAGAAATAATGTGTAATCACAGAACCTGTTGAGCAGAAGCCATCCTTATTCAGCACTGTACCACTTGGAGTCAGCAACACCTGAGCATAGCTCCAGGTTTTCTCTGTCTGAACTGAACCTCACCAAAACACACAGAAATATTTTTCCTATAGATCAACAAGATGAGACACAGGGTGCTGCCACAAGAGGGTCTAATATCTACTTTGTAAACAAGAAAAGTGAGACACAGATGGGTTCATGCTCATCTCTCACCTCAGTGGTATCTCAAGTAGCATTTTCAACCATGACTCCAAGCTGCTTGATATGGTTTTGCTGTGCAGTAAAGTACAAAGGCAAAGCCAGTTTCAAGTAAAGCAAAACACAGGGCATTAGAGCTGGGACCAATTATCAAAGGCTCACTAGTTCTGTAATGATCAGAGATGTGCCACAACTGGCAACCATCCCTCTAAACAAAAGGTAGATGTGATCCGTATAGTTTCAGCTATTTTTCTCCTATTTCCCATCCTTCTGTCTTTGTCCCACGTTGCTACCAATTTTGCTCAGTTTTAACATGTCATTCACATTTTCCTTAGTACCACTTTCACTGTAATGCCTAATTAACAGCACTTGGACAACCACAGTAGGTTTTCCATAAGAAAGAGTTTCTTCGGGAGATCACCAAGCTTCAAATGGCAGTTTGCATAATCCCCTATTTAGAGGTGGAGTAACAGATCCAGAAGAATAAAATGACTCATGGACCATCCAGTAAATTTATAGCAAGACTACATATAGAAACCTAATATTCCCAGTGCCCCTGTACTCTGTTCTCAGGCTGCTCTTCCAGTAAAGCAGCAGCTTGCTTTCTCTTCTCACAAATTAGAGTATCCCCAGGATGCAATAAAGAGTTTTCTCTGAACTCAAGCCTCTTCCATTCACCACTGTTGCATGTTTTGGCCCAGGCTTCCACTAAGTTTGAAAAAGCAATTCACATAAGGAGTTTAAGAGCTAGCTTAGGACTGAAAACAAAGAGGCAATATGGAGAAAATGCTAAAATAAACTACAGTTGGGCTCTTACGAGAAAGAGCACACACAGAGAAATAAATTTAAGGTAGAAGAAAACATACCTACACATTAAAAATATCAATGCATGCAATCATATATACAGTTTATTTTAGCATTTGCCCAATGAAGTAGGGCATGAAGTATTAAAACAATTGCCCTTATTATTTCAAGGGCAATTTCGCTTTTCAGAACATGTTGCAGAAATTTTGTGCAGCACATTCAAAGCTACTGTAGTTAAAACAAATTACATGTCTGGATTGAATTATGAGACCCTGATGAGTCATAGTCCTCATGTGGCATTTACTTGGGAAAAAAAAAGTGCTGGAAGCCTCTAGCACCACAAAGAAAATTCAAAGGGAGGGTGAATTCAAGCATTTGAAATAAAATGAGAGGTGCATTAATCAGCAGGCTCAACCTCCCAAGGCAAGAAAAAAATTTATTGCTTCTCTCAGGCATCCTTCAATCTGACCTGCAAAGCAAGCAAATTTAAAGTAACATCCAGTGCCTTACTGAGGCTCAGAGGCTGTGAGCCAAAGACTCACAGGCTGTGAGTTTCCATTATTTGCATTTCCCCACACACATATAGACAAGTGTCTTAACCACATCAAGGTCATTCAATACTGAGACCATTAAATTAAGTTCTCCTCCAAAATGGGGCCTCATTACCAAGAGTAATTAAAGTATGACAAAACCTTCTGAACAGTTCCAATCCTAACCAAAGGCTTATTCATGACTAAAGCATTCTTTAAAAATAAAGTTGAGTCAAATTATGAAAAGCTGTTTTAGTGTCTGTGTGAAAAGTCTCCTGACTCTCAACATTAGAACAGTATAAAAGTGCTCAGATGGATGATTTTTCTATCTGCACTTCCACCACATGCTTTTTATTGATCTTTTGGACTCACTAGTTCCCTGGTTTTGGCAATTATCCATCAGAGCTTGGAAATCAGAATATATGGGGAAAAGGCAGGATGCTCCATTTTTTCCCCAGTGCCACTGGGATGTTCACAGGAGCAGATTGGTCTACAGGACTATTTACAGGAGCATTCATTAGGATTTTATATTTCTGAATCTGATAGGGCATCAAAAACACATTGAGTGGCTCTCAGTGCTAGAACAGGAATAAGCTAATTTCTCAGTGGCTTGTACAGGTAAGCATTATTTAGACAGCACCAGCACACAAACTGTCTTTTGTGAGCTCATCCAAGATCTGAATCTCCTGTCCCAAGGACCTGATAGAACACAAAGAATGTAAGAAGACTTGCATTCCTCTCCAGAGAGCCCGCTGTTGGTCTTATACGCTATTTGCAGTCTCTATGTGAAATAGAAGTCATTCCCCTTCCTAGCCACAAGTTCCACTACAGAAATGTCTCCCATGCACTTCCCCTCCTCTGAACCTGCCGCCCATTACTCACAACAGAGATTTCCATCGTGTTTGAAATGAGATTGAGAGTCCTAGACTGTAAAATGATTTTCAAGATGCAAAGAGCTAAGAAACTGTGATACTTAGGAAAGCACTCAGGCTCCTGTAAGTTTCTTCCTTTTCAGAGCAAGAATGGATTATGGGATAGATTTACAAATAACAACCCACAAAGTCCCCTTCACATCAAGGCTGTAAACAAGAATAACCAGCTCAGGACTCTTGTTCAGACTTTGCCACAAGCCCCACATCCCAGGGGCACTCTCCCCCTCCTCCTCCCAGGGCTATGCTCACCACTGAGCTTCCTCATCCTTAGCTTTACCCCTGAGGCAGAACTCAGCCCCCAGGCTGCTGCCCATCAGTCCTCTCAGTCTAATTGAATTAGCCTTGCCATATGCACATCCCCAGGCCTGAAACAGCAACTTCCCACCATTTCCACCACCACACGTGGGGTGAAATCACCTCATCCATTCAGGCTGAAGCAGGAAGGGCTATCACATCCATCTGCTCTAACCAGGCCTTTGAGGAGTGGCTACCATTAAGGCCTTTTGCCTACAGACAGACAGTTTCTCATTGCTGCTCACTTCTCAGCAGGAAACATTGGTGGAACATCCATGTAGCTCACAAGAGCATTTCCACTGTGCCTGGGGAAGCTGAAAGCAGCTGGAAATGCTGCAAGACAACCTACAAAAGATTTTATGCTGCATTTCTCAGACCCATGTTGAAGGGATGGATGTGGTCTGTTTTCATAATCAAATGCTCCTATTGCCTTCTCAAACACACAGGGATAAATCCATTTAATTCTCAGAAATTACAGCTTTCAAAAGAAAGAATATCAATAGAGTAATAGCAATGAGGTTCTTAAGTAATAAACCTGCCCATGAGCAGGGAAAATTCTGCAGAAAGGAAGCTAATCCAGAGCAGCAGGAACAGGGATATTAAAGAACAGCATGCTCAGATACTTGTAAGGCACAGCCCCATGGTAGCAATTTGGAAAAAGGTGCAAAGCTTCTCAGAGGAGATTTTTTTTATTTGTTCTTGGAGGGAGACTGTTCCAAGAACAAAAAGAGACTTCTTAAGGCTCTGAAGAATTTGGAAAAAACCTGACTCCAGACCACCTTCTAGCATGTGAAAATTAAATTTATAAATTTGCCACCTAGGATACTTTTTATACAATGCACGTCTCTGGAAGAGGCTCCTTTACTTCATCTTTCTTCTGCTCTGCTGGATCTCTTCCAGCCTCACATAAACCTCTCTCTCTCTGCCTGTCCCTAGGCTTGAATTCTTCTGATGAACTTCTCTTTGCCTAATACTGACCTGTCTTTCAACCTTGGAGAAAAACCACAAAGGTAAAACACAAATAAAAAGAAGAAAGGATAGTAAAGGGCTGTCACTGTTAAATGTATTTACTCCATTCTCTATGCTTTACATCAAAAATTCACTCAAAATCCAAGTCAATCAATTCTCCATTATTGAAAAACATACTATAATCCACCTATATGCTTTGCCAATTTTAAGATTAAAATTACACTGTCAAGACATTTTTATAGCTTTTAATTTTATTTTTTAATCTATTTCTTAATACTTTCTCACTAGGCTTGAAAAGCAAATGTCTTTCCCTATTGATTCTCTTCTTTTCCTTTGGCACACACCGATTTACTTTATCCCATATTATAAATAAATCAAAAACTAACATGTCTGTTCTGTTCCATGATAACAGTTTCTCAGTATCAACCCTGCCCACCCCATTCAGCTTGCCAAAAACTTCATCATTCATGACTCAGTACTATAAAGGTTGACTAAGCACCCCTTACAACATTACTTTTGCTACAAAGACTGAACAAATGAACCATCTGAGACAGTTTATAAAAATATTACCTAGCGTTTGCTTTAGTTAAAACTGTGATTGTCCAAAGTACAAAGAAGTCCTTTGAAAATCTGCGTGAGCTCCCAAGAAGTGGCAATATGACCCAGGAGAGCAGTACACGTCTGATTTGCCAAGCCTCACTTGAGACTATTCCAGGATCTTAAACATTAAAACCACACTGATCTCAAGAGCTGTGTGTGGAAGGGATGCATTGAACACAAGTGTGCACATATTCATGTACACACCGAGGGTCGGGTCAGGTCCTCACCTCTGGAGTGACAAGCAGCCACCCAGTGCTGTGCTCATCTGGGTAAGCCTCAGGACATCAGCAGGAAAACAGTCCCATGCTGTTTTTCCTTGCTGTGGTTGCCCATGGGAAACAACAGAAGACTTTGGACAAGAAGGAAGGGGAAAAGTATAATTAGTATAGTCCCTCTCCTGTCATCCACTAGTTTGCCAGCATTCATTTTCTAGTTTTGTTAAGCAACGTGCTTTTGGGTTATGTAGGGATCCACAGTACTCTGACATTGTGGGGATATAGCTCACAAGGGAGGAAGGAGGTAAAAATCGGTCAGGTGTTTCTGAAGACTGAAAAGACTTTAGGAATTTGCTCTAAGAGCAGGGTACTGTTTTGTCTTCAACAAAATCTTCAAGCAATCTTCTGTAGACCAGGAAGAGAAGATTTGGCAGAAAAGTAGTCAGAAGAGAAGGCAGATATTAGTGACAAGCAGGAAAGGTTCTCTACAAAGTATCTCAAGAGGCAAAGGATGCTCTTTACCACACACAACAGCAACGACTTCCCCTAAAAGAGGCTGAGAGTGCAAGTCTTGAAAAGAGTAATTACATCCTGAACATCTGAAGAGATCTCTGTGGAAGTTAGAGTTGGGGAAGATCAAAAACAACATAGTGGGTGCGAACCCACTACGAGCAACTGTCAGAGCTGCTCCCCTTTGGAAGCATATGGACAGATGGGTGGACACAGGGTGTGGGGTGAGGGAAAAGCACAGTGGGGTCTAAATAGATACACAAACAGCCTAAGTCAAGCTCAGGGCAATGCAGTGGCAGAGGAGCTGGGAGACAGCCAGGAAGAAGGAAAAGACAGGAACCAGGCAGGGATTTTTAAGTATTAAATTCTGGAATTGAGTGCATATTGCAGCACTTTGATGACCAAATCTCTTCAGAGTTCTGGGCATTTAGGGAAGACCAACTCCACCTACTTTCAGGTTAAACTTGAAGCCTACAGAAATCACAAGTCATGCCTGTCACTTTTAAATACAGGTATGAACTTTACCTGTTACAACCTCAAAAAACAGCCAGAATCCTGCTAGAAACATCTCAGAGACAGGCTCACTATCTACTGTCTCCCTCAAACTTCGGCTTGATACCATATGAGAAACAGATCACATCCATCTGTAACTGCATAAAAAGTACAGTTGTAACCTGGCTAAGCACAAAGAAATGACAATTCAAGCAGGGACAGCAGGGTGGTGGGAAGTGCTTTCACTGGTCACTGCATGAAAATTTCTTTATCTTGAATAAATATAGTGCCAGACTGTCAAAGCATGTCTGCCAGGGAGCCCAAAATTCTTTCAGAAGATATTACACAGGCCATCCAAGGTGTTTATACAACACTTCATACCTGAGGTAAGACTCAGAGCCAATACTAATGCTTTTCATATTAAAGATTAACAGAAAAACACCTCCAAAACACAAATTGCTGAAGGGAATAAAAACAGAGCCAGCATAACTGGTCACTGGTCACCGTTAAGGAAGACATCTTCATGCATTTTGTACTACACTTTACATCTCCCTGGAGTTTCAGAGCATTTCAGTCCCTGGGGCAGCTAAGACTTTGAGGTGTTTTACATCAGTATTTTCAGGTTTTTTTTTTTCTTTTTTACCTGCTCTTTCACCAAAAATCAATATGCTTCTTATCACCCATAGCAGCCCAACTAGCAAATTTGTCATGTAAGTAACTGCTGACAGGTATCACTGAGAAGCTAAGGAAGAAAAAGATATGTGGGAAATAAGCATGAAGAATGAAGACTTAGGCAAATATACTTAGGGCAGGTGGGGGGGGGGGGGGGGGAAACCACAACACCACTAGTTTGTGGCCTTCACTTCAGCTGCTGAGGATAAACAGTGTTTAGTTAATGTCCCAATATTTCACCAAACCAGGGATCTTCCTCAGAACATAATACAACAAGTTTTACACCATCAGTCCACAGAGCAAAGTTCCACTTCTTTTAGGCATAAGTCCACTGCCTTTCCAACTACCTTTCAGCTTCACAACAAGCTTCTCAACTCTGGAAGGTCACACTTGATGTGGCAGTGTTGAAATGAAAGGAGTGTGCAAAAAATAAGGACATTGAAGCAGAGGTTTGGAAAAATGAGCAGAGCAGCCATGGGGAAAAGCCTGAGACGAGTTGGGTGTCCAGGCAGACTCTCACCTTTCACCCCACAACATATTCATTCCCCAAGGAATGCCTGCTTTGACTGCAAAGACCACACAGCCTTTCTCTAAATGGCACCAGCCTGGTTTGGAGCTCTGTGTGAAAGCACAGTTTTTGTGCATTTGTGTCTTTCTGGCACAATCACATACAAACCTACTTTTTGATGGCATTCCACTTGGGTGGTGGTCTTCATATTTACTAAATCCCTCAACTTTCCTGAAAGATAAACAATCCACTAGAGGAAAAAAATATTTACGTATGTTTAGAAAAAAGGTGTTATGGTGAATAAAGAAGGTAAGATATCACTATGAGCTCAGCCTTTATTAAGAAACCTTCATGGGAAAATCTTGCTTTGAGTGTCCTAATTGCTGAAAAAGCATCTCTGAAAAACTTTGCAGCTATGAGACATGAGAAATTCTAACTTTTATTCACATTTTTACACTACTATGAATCCTCAAAAGCTCACTCTTCGTTATAAACTCACTTCAAGTTCTTCCCATGGTCAAAATGCTCTCTTCAACTCATTCTCACTTCTTGTGAATTTTCTGATGTCTTATAAATCTCTACCTCACTATTGTAGCTTTAGAATAATTTAGTTTAAAAGTCAATCATCTGTGAGACAAAGCCATAGGAAACGAGTGTTCATTAGTTCTGCTAGTCACAAAGGTACTTGTTTATTATTATTGAAGCAGCTGGAATATATTTGGTTTCTGTACAGTGTCTCTCAAATTTTACTCTCAAAACCAAGAACAGCTGGGACATAAGATTATTGACAGTTGCCTCTAGCATTATTAGAAAAAGGATAGCACCAGAAGATAAAGCCCCAATCTTTTGAGGAAAAGCACACTAGGGGTAAGGCAAGAAATCTGCCAAAAAGCAAGCTGTGATTTTGCAATCTTTACTAGCACTCTAGAAAAAGAATAGACATGTTAATGAAAGCAGGCAGGTGATGAGTGCCAGGGGCATGCTGTCAACAACAGAAAAATCCAGAGGAATCTCACAGCAGAGCAAGAAAAAATGCTATGAGAAAGTGTCCCAAGCTATCATTCATATCTTAAAAGTGAACTCCCTTTAATGTGGCTCTCCACAATGTGGATGTTAGAAGGTTGAGCTTTGCATACAAGATTACCTGTCTACATTCTGCTATCCATATGTGAAGCAGTCTGTTCTACAGTACAGCATAATAGAATAAGACAAAAGAGCTTTCCAACCCCCTTCCATGAGCCTGATGCATCAGCAAGTTAATCAGGACAGAGAGCAAGCAGCAGCAAAAACTTTATTAGCAGACAATCAGAAAATGTCTCTGCACAAGTAAGCAAAGCCAGTATAGAAAATAGCTCCTCAAGGGCCAGAGACAGCCTGCATAACTGAACAGGCTCCATAGAAGGGAGGGTGATCCACTGTGAAGACACCAATCCAGACTTGCTTAATGCCCCGCTCCAACACAGATTTCTGCATAGCAGTGAACAAGTCATCTCAGCATGGATTTGCATTAAACAGACATCTAACTCCCTTTCAAGTCAACTGAAATGAAGGAGTTGAGTACTTCAGAAGTTCTCTCCATATTCAGATTGTCATCAATGAAAAGGTCAGGTAATAAGGAGAGACAGCAAAAAGGTTCAAGACATTCACTCACAGCAATAGGTGAGGTGGAAGGACTTTCCAAGCTTCTCCAGGAAAACAGACACAGGGAATAGCTGGAGAACCTCTAGAGCACAGAAATTATGAAAAGCCAGAGGCAGAACTTAATGCTGACATGCATTTCTGTTTTGCTATGGAAGATGTCTGAATTGAGAAATTCAGAACTGCCGCATGCCCCCTTCAGGGAGATGATGCTTCTCACAGTGAACTCTGGCCAGAAAGAGACAAGGGATTATTACAGCTAAGACTTTTTTTCCCCCCAGGGACCTAAAGGTGTATAACAACCTTAGGTGTCTACAGAAGGCTAAGAAAACCCACGTCTAAAGGGAACCACTTATCAGTGATAAAAATCTGTCAGATAATATCACTGTTGTCACATACAGTAATAACTACCATGATCTAAATATCCTAGGGACAAACTAGCCAAGCATTATTCAGCCAAACCTGAACTACTACTACTTTCCTAGTAAGGAAATCTTAAATTTATAGAATATCTCAAGTTGGAATTGACCCATAAGGACTATCAAAGGTAATTCCTGCTCCTCAATTTCAACCAATCCTGGATTTACCTAAAACAAAATCATATGACTAAAAGTTCCATCCAGATGCTCCTTGAATTCTAACAGGCTTGGTGCTATGACCTTTCCCCTGGGCTACCTGTTCTAGTGACCAACCTCCTTCTCAGAGAAGAGCTTTTTCCTATGATTCAAAGGGATCTGCTCCACAGCATGGTACTGTAAAGTAAAGCACACCTTTATTGGCCAGGCCAGGAGCACACAGGGGTTAACACCTCCATGGACACGTCCCCATGGCTGTGTTACAGAGGGTTTTTATACATTAGCAAGTTGGTCATTATACGTGCACAAGTCCATCATCCGCCCTTGTTTTGGTCACTTACCTAAAGTTACAGCTCTAAGGGGTCTTACATGACTTGCAGTTTTCTTATCTTAGGGTTACAAACACAGCACACTATTCTTAATACACTTATCATATCTATTTTGCTAATACATACTTAATTCTACTGCTACACACTTAATTCTACTACCACACATTATTATATTGGTTATACTTCATTTATAATTGTTTATTGATGATATCCCCACTCTCCTTTCACATTTTTCTGCTTGTCATTAAAATAGCAGTTAGCATGTGTCTTGTCTCTTAGTCCTGGGGCTAGGCCCTTGCTCTGCAGACAAGTGGTTAGCCAAGCCCATTAGCCTGCATTCCATCCCCTTTATCATCCTGGCCCATCCGGGTTTGTTTTCTTCAAAAGCAGTTAGTGTTAGGCATAGCATCTCCTATTCACTTGTCATCATAGCTCCAGAGCTAGGTTTTTGTCTTGCAAGAGCTGTTGCGGGTATAGCAGTCAACACCCAACTTTTATTAGTTTATACTAGAGCACTTATGTTAACCGAGCCTTGTGTTTTGAAGAGTCCTGTGTATCACCTACCACCCAATCTGGACTTGCCCTGATGCAACTTCATTCCATTTCCTCTCACCAGAGAGAGGAGATCAGCATATTGCTCTCCTCTGTCCCCCTGTAGAAAGTTGTAGATTGCAATGAAGTTGTCTCTCACCCTTCTCCAGGCTGAACAAGCCAAGTGACCTCAGCCACTCCTGAGAAGCCTTGCCCCCTGAGGCCCTTCACCATCTTGGTTGCCCTTCCCCTGAACACACTAATAGCATGTTGCCCTTCTTATTTTGGTGTACCCAAAACTGTCCCCAGGGCTCGAGGTGAGGCCACCCCAGTGCAGAGCAGAGCAGGACAATCCCCTTCCCTGCCCAGCTGGCAATGCTGGGCCTGATGCCTCCAGGACAGGGATGTCCCTCCTGGCTGCCAGGGCACTGCTGACTCATGTTCAGCTTGCCACTGACCAGCACCGCCAGATCTCTTTCCACAAGGCTGCACTCCAGCCCCTTGTCTCCCAGTCTGTATGAATAACCAGGATTACCCCATCCTAGGACAAGATGGAATATTACAGCTGAGCCCACGTGAAGGTGGCAGGAATGTGGAGGGAAGCATACCTATAGCTTCCTGGAGCTTCATCTTCTCTCACAAATCACAGAAAACAGGCAGAAACACCTCTGATTTGTCGTTTGATGAGGTTTGGGGAGGTTGTTTAAGGAGAATGAAGCCAATACATTGCACTACATCTTGGTAGAATTGTCTGAACTTAAGAAACAGCCCAAGAAACATGTTTATTCTCATTATAAGTAGGAAGTACAAGCTACTATCCATCCTCATCCAACAGAAGTTAATAGCCACAGTTCCTAAGCAGGGGGGCTGTTCCTCTTGATGTTTTCTTCTCTGAACAACAACTGTTATTTTTCTCTGCCAAAGCAATAGATTAATGAATTATTTTTACAAGACTACACCACCAAAGGAAAAAAAAAAAAAAGGCAACAAGAAAAAGAAATGCCTTGGATGATAACATCAACAGCTCTCCTAAAAAACTGGGCAGCCTTGTGTCTGCAGTGTCCCAACATCCCATACAAATGAATTTTCTATTCCTGTATCCCATGAGATAGAGGAAGCTATGCTTTTGCAAATGAGAAATGAAGCAGTGACTTATTCCTAGAGGGCTGGCAAGAGCTCATACCTGAAATGCATTTTGCTGCAGGGTAGTCTGGCAGGACTATGAAGAGCAGGAAAAAAAATAAAGTCATCATTTTGAAAAATCCGCTGAGCTCACAACAGGGGCATGGAATAATTCAGCAGGCCTGAGAACACCAGACAGAATGAGGTAGACATGAAAAGCAAAGGACTAGGAGGGACAGTTGTTGGGACCGGGAGGAACTAAAGCTTACAGAGCCGGATTTTTGGACTTTTGCAGAACAGCACCATTGGTTTTGCACAAAACCTGAGAATCTCTTGTTCAGTCTTCCACAATTTAAAGGAAAAGGGATTACCCAAATATTCCTATCACTAAGCCATTTCTTCCTCTACCACTCACAGCCTTTGTTTCACCAAAAGTTTAAGCATGAGAAATTAAGGCTAAAGACATTTAGCTCATCTTAAGACAGGAAAAGGAATGTAGATACTAGTACAAGAATTCCTTTAACTATCAAACCATACACCATTCAGGCAATAATAAATGCCTCCAGTTACTACTGCCTGGCTTAAAGAACCACAAATCTCAGATCAATGTTACACAGAGGAAAAGCAAGTTACTAAATTAAAAAAAAAAGTCTGTCAAAGTGTGTTTGCCCTGGTTTGGTGTTTTTCTGCATTCTCCTTCCCCTGCTTCAGAGAAAACCAACAAGACTGCAGTTAAATTCTGCGCCTTTCAGATAGAGAGGAAACTTAATTGCAGTCTTCAGGAGACTGAATTTCTATTGAATGAGATAATGAAGCATAGCAAATAGCATTTCAGTGCCAAAGCTCAGAAGGCAATTTGCTAAGATGCAGAAGTGTAGAGCAATCTCCTCAGCAGAGTGATTCACTGAAGCACCATAACTGGCAGAGACAATCAGTCCAGATAGAAGAGTTTCATGGATAACAGTAAGCTTGAAGCTTGTAAAAGGCTCCAGCTCAAGTAAACGGAGAAAGACATATCACCACCAAACAGGTAAGTAATAAAACAGTGCTGTTAAAATTAGCAACATACATGTATAGTACCTTCCCTATGAACATTGAAGCAAAAATCTTTACTGTTAGCATAAGCACTCAGTTAGTCATGCAGTCTCTAAACAGCCCCTGCTGTCAGCAGTACCTGGATTCAACAAAACAGCATGCTGCTCAGGACAGAAATGTCTAACTCTAGCCCTGAATAAATGGATTCTTAAAATGCTTACTAACTCATTATTCAATACCTAGTACTATATCACCAGAAACCTCGTTTTCTACTGCTAGGAAAGACCAGTTGAACAGCTTTATTTTTCAGTGTATTTTTGAAATGTGCTTCTATGAGCTTATATGATAGTCTTGAGTCATAAGCTCTGAGATTCATCTATTCTGCCCATACTCAGGTATCTGGAATGCAAAAGGCTCGAGAAGAGAGGTATGAGTTTTTGGTTCTTTACCAATTCAATATGTCCTATAGCCCAGCAAGTATATTCTCCCGCCAAAAGCAACTTAGAGAATAACTAAAGAATTCTATAAAGATATCCCTTCATCTTATGTACTGCTGTAGAAACACTTGACATACTGGGAGATCCAAAATGAGCTCTGCAAAGACAGCTGATCTCCCACAGGAAGCCAACTCTTATCATTGATGAAGAAAATACAGTTCTTGATTCAACTTGGAATTAGCTCCAAGTTGTGAGAATTTGGTGGCTCTATCACTTGGGATCACTTGTTCACTTAAGTACCAGATGAACCAAACATTGGCCAAAAAAAAAAAAAAAATCAAAAGCAGAGCCAGCAATGACAAACTTCTGTAAGCATGTAAAGAACCAATCAACCTACCATCTAAGGGAGACAGTTGTTCCTTCAAAAATATCCACAACATTTAGGTTCATCTGACACCAGCAATCCAAAAAAAAAAAAAAAAA
>WEKY01059140.1:44238-57138 GCA_013390045.1 Picathartes gymnocephalus
AGTCCTTGGCTGGAAGTAGGATGGACTACAGGAAAGAATTCACATTCTTCTAGACAACTGTCTAGATAGACCCAGATAGTGTTGGGTCACATACCCCTCTCTTACTAAAGCAGAATGGGAAAAGGAGAAAGGAGAAAGATCTGACACACTTCTGCTCTTCTCTGTGCTGATTTCTTTCAGACACCTCCTGGTACAAGACAGTTTGATAGAGCAAAATCTCAAATACATACTCTTCATACTGACAAGATCTAGAGAAGATTTAAATTAGGGGAGAAATTGTACAGCCTTGGTCTCAACTGTATAAACACAAACACAATATCCATCATCCAGTAAAGACACCTATTAAATGGAATCCCAGTGGATATCAGGAAGAAAGGGCTTGGGATTTGTAGCAAAAGCCAATTAAGCAGCTTCCATCTCAACTCTTCAAACATCTGAGATTCCAGCCAGAAGAGCGTGTCTAACCACATCCAACTATGACAAAAAGCATGAAGCAAATATTCAATTTCTCTAAGTTCACAGTGCTAACTGGAAAGGGAACTCAAATCCACACTTCTAGATTCTGATTACTCTGGATTATGATGTTCACGGTCCATTCCTAACCAATTAGACAACAACAAGACCTTAAACCAAGAGCTACATATCACAATATTCCTGGTCTTTTGGGTGCTTCTCTTAGAGTGCTCTTGTCTGGTTTAGCTGTACAGATTCAGTACAGAATAGCTACACAGAGCAAAAATGGGTAAAGATCACACACTTTTGTCATTAGCAAATTCCCAAACAACTCAGTTTCTCCCCTCTTTTTAGACAGTACTCCTTTCAAGACAGAACAGAGTTTCTGGACAGCATTATTTTATACATTACAAAGCATTGGGGGTTTTTTAATGAATTAGAAAAATAGAACTTGCTGTCACTAACACTTTGCACACAACTAACATCACAGATCGTGCAATGCCATGTACTTGAAATGTACATTTCTATCCTTGTGGAGGATAGAAATGTGCCAAATTCCAGTGTCATGGGTGGAAAAATGACATTAACCGGGATTGAGGGTTTGTATTTTTGCACCCACATTTCATCCACAAACAGCACAAATACTTACCACGCTGCTGCCTTGGCACAAAAACCTACCTTTGCCCTGCAACTGGCCACAGGCCAAAGTCAGCATTCAGAGGCACTCCAGCACTGGCATAAGCATTTTTCCACTGAAATCAATGGGAATTCCCTCACTGAGCTAATGAGAGGAGACCATAGCCAACACCAGTCCCATCTGTACTGAGAATAATCCATCATTCTAACAAAGTAGCAAATTCATTCGTACACAAAACAAATGAATACTCAGCACAATTATACATGACATTGAGTCCAGTATCATTATCAGCTCTATGACAGTCATAAGTGGAAAAAACAGCATTCTTGCAGGTCCTCACTAAATCTGAACAGGCAAAAGGCACATTATTTATTACCAGTCTGAGTCACACAGTCTCTTAAGAGATGTTTAAGTTTTTTAATTTCTTGGAAATCTCAGCTATTGTTTAGGTGTCATCCCCATCTCCTAAAACACTAGTTTGCTTCCCCCAGCTCTGACTGAGAATGTTGCAATTTCTAATGCCATTCTCTTAGCCCATGTTCTATCTGAAAGGTTCACCATTTTAGAGAGAACTAAAGCATGATTTAATCTGTCAGATTCCTTGAAATATATTAAGGAATTTCTGCATCCCCATAGGGTCAAAAAGACTTAAATTGTTGAATTGTTGAGAGTATTCATAATAGGCAGAAAACTGGAGTGTATTTACTTTGTTCCACGTATTCTTTCCATAGTTATCCTCTTTTGGCCTCAGTCAGACTGCTGAGCTCCATGGAAAATAGGGTCTTTATGGAAGTACCTGTGTTCCGCAATGAGTCTGAAATGAAAGGCAGCACACACATATTTGCTTATATTGCTTATCCTCTTCAGTGACCAGGTACACCCTCTATTTTATCCTTCCATTCTGTTCACTAATATTCAGTGCCATGCAATTGAAACAGAATCTCCACATAGTAAAATAAACCTAAGTGCTAATTTGAGATTGCACAGGGCAAGCACCAGAAAACAGCATTAAATTTGCAAACCTGCCCAAAATAATTACTTGCTTCTCTTTCTAGTGAAATTAATATAACAGCTCATCAACAACATTCAGGGAGAAAATTCTCAGAAAGGGAATAATCATTCTCCAATTTCAAATATTTTTTACTTAAACAGGTGGTAAAAAGCAAAGTCAAATCTGTCCACAGATCTCTAGAAAGTCTCTCCTATAAGAGATGTCATGCAATACTTGTGAACTCCTACCATTTCACAGCCAACATCTGCTTCAGCAAGAGATTCTCAGCCATACCACATCATTTCATCCTGGCTGAGTTCCCTGTGCTGTCCTTATCTCCAGCTGCTGAACCTACCTCACCTTTTCAAAATCTATTTATATCACCTGCTAGAAGGCAGCAGGGATTGTCAGCTCTCACCTGCATGGGACACAGTTCTGTAGAAGCAGAAGACATGTTTTTTACAATAGGAAAATTGTTTGCTCCTTCCAGAAGAAAAAGCGACAGAATGCTTTCAGGTTAAAGGGTAAACCAAAGCAAGGAGTAGTTGCTGATGTACAGCAGTGATACACACAGGGGAATACTTTTGGTAAGAGCACTCCAATGAAACTTAGGACAGTGAGAGCGCTGCAGGAAGCCTGCATGCCAGGAGCCATGGCAAGGGCTGTGCCACAGATGGGCATGCTGAGACACACACACACAGAGCAGGCTTTCCTCCTCTCCCTGCACACACAGGAGCTTGCCAGGGTGAAATGTGTCCATGCCAGTCCTAGGCAGCATCCCAGTCACCATGCAAATCAAACAGCAGCAATATGAAGCTGTCTGTACCTTATACCTTTCCTCTCCCTACCTAAGTACAAAGTGATGAAGACCCATTTGTTATTATGTGCTTTAAGTAATTTAATACATGCCAAGTAACTGGTTAAACACAATAATACATCTCACCAAAGCCTCAGTATTAATAATCAGAAACTAGGAGTGAAAGTTAACTACCATAAGAATCCAGCAGATTACAGTCTCCTTGCTTCAATATGACAAATATGTTTTTCAGTGTCACCCACTCCTTCTAAGCACTGCAGAGTTTCTTCTTAACTGTACGATGCATTTGCAAAACTGTCGCTTGACAAACACCGTTAAAGAAGTTAAAAATGTACTTACAGTATATATTTTGGCCTGTGGAGTGCAGTAAATTGATAAACAATCTATTATGCTTAGTGATAGCCTTATCTTAGTGATGACATTCAAAATATATTTAAAAATAGTCCAGTAAAAATACCCAAAAAATCCCACTCTGCTCTTCAACATCCTCACTTGGATAAAACCAAATTTCACAATTATGAAACTGACCCCACTATCAGGAAACAGTTTGGAAGTGTGGTCTGCTCAGTAATTAGGAAATCTCAAAATTCTTTTGCTATTTAATCCAAACAGTAGAAGTTTAATCTCGAAATTCAAAACAACAGCTTTACCTCCCCAAGGAAAAAGGGAGGAAAGACCTCACTAGAGATGCCACTTCTTAGGGAATCATTCTAAATATGTACTAATATTTTTCCCTCTTTCCTACTGTCAGACAACTTTGCTGCCCAATTTTAGTAGGAATTACTGTTACATTGATTTTCCATTACTCAGTGTTTGTCTTCATGAGCTACAATTTTAATAACGGTAACAAAAATAAACAGATGATCTCCCCATTGCACTTGTATTTCACTAGAATCCATCAGAATTTATGAATTTATGAGCTTCAGTTGGCTACAAAAATATGGAAAGAAAACAGATATACAGTATTATTTTTTGTTATTCTAGAAAACAGCCATTACATTGCAAGTAAGCAAGCAATTCTAGGGAAATATCTCCTACATTAACAAGAAATATTCACTACATTATTACTAACAATCCAAAAGCATAATTCATTTTCATATTCACATATCTGTCAGGAATAGTCACTTGTTCTTTAATAACAAGAAATCGTTCAGCTGCTCCTGCTTTTGTCTCTAATTATGAAAAATATCATCCTTCTAATTTTGAATTATAATAAGAGGACTGCCCAGGGTAGTTCAAATTCCCCTCTGTCTCTATGTGAATTGTCCTTGAACAAGTGCAAGGTAGCTAATGCATCACCTTGTGAAAAACCTTTGTAAGAACTGAGGAAACACATCTGCACACACCCTTGAGGCACACTGGAACACCACCTTTCAATGAGAAAACTGTTTGCAGCCTTAGCTGATGAGGCACAGAACGCATTTTAGTACGTATTCTGCCCTAGTCACTTCCCCTTAATATCAGCAGAGAACACTCACTGCAGATATTCTACTAACATTCACACATTCTAAAGCATTTAACTGTTCCATACATGCTGCAGAGCATTAGGGGAACATTTAAAGCTAACATTCTTATCACAGCCTGTGGTTGGGAAAGCTCTCCTTGTATTAAGTGACTTATAAAGCACAGACAGCTTCACATCACTGCTGTTTTGCACTGGGCAGAGCTTCACATTTGGAATTATCTATACCACCACAAACCACAGCACTGAAACACTGATGAACTTTACATCCATGACTGATCATAACAGTATTTTCTCCACCAAAGCATCAAGGTTTTACAGACATTTACTTCAAGAGGGTTTAACTTTACTCTAAATTCAAGCTAATTCACAGCATTTTCATCCAGTGAATTCAGTGAAGGCTTCTTAAAAGTCTCAGGCCTGGATACTGAAGTCGTGCATGAAGAACACCCACAGCTACAAAGGATATTTTAAAGCAAGGAACACACTTTTGAAGAGATCATCTAGGCATTGGTGAAAAGCAGATCTGTTGGGGATAAGGGGATGAAAAAGGGACAGACGTGAATGGTTGTAACTGTCAACACAAAGGACAAAAAGAAAGAATGGAATATTGTCTTTGTATTTAATTGCACTGAAAAGTAATTTCATCATACACAAAAGATAAAGTGCCTGGTTTTTTAATACTTACTGTGCCAGTTTAATAAAGCACAAGTGAACAAAGCCTCTTGCCACGTGGCTGTTCCATTATCCTGGGCTGCCCTGCACAGTGATATTCCAGGGGAATGTTCATCCCAAACTGGTATGCCGAAGTCCAGGATAATATCCAGGGAATGTCCACTTGATGCAGCCAAGGTCCAAGAAGGCCAAAACATACACAATCATATTCATACACTGCTGAGCCCAAGTTCTCTAAATTTTTGCCAATAAGTATTTGTTCACCCACTTGTTAGAATTTGTGCAGCTACAGCATGATACCCACCACAGCCATATAATTATTTGTTGGCACAAAGCCCAGAGGAGCTCCCATCCACCACAGGTTTCTCCCTCCAAGTACATTTATCAGAACAGTTTGCATGTCATAAAAACAATTTCTAAGTTCACGTTGTTTTAACTTAACCTCATATTTCAGTGACCCAGCAGACATGCTCTGCTAAGTTAGAGAGGTGAGCCTGATCTTCTTCTGTCTCATTCCTTCCACAAGGATTTTTCTCTCTGCAGCTTGACTGTGATATTCACCCCTGGACATCATATGAAGCTGCTCACTTTGTCGAGAGAAAAGTCTCCAGGCAGATTGACAGAAGAGTGTGTCAGTCTCAATGGTCTCATCTAAGGAAAAAGTTGTACCTAAAGAGCCACCCCCTTCTGCAGCAGGGTATGGATTTCTACAGTGACTCAAGCACAAACGCTTAACAGGGATGCCCCTGCTTCTTTTGCCAAATCACAGCCTAGGACAGTATAGCTTCAGGCATTTGGAGGTATCTGGGGTTTTGCTTAAGTTTGATTTTTGCCTCCTTTCTGACACAGGTTCATGCTCCCAGAAGCAAGTAATTTCATAAGCCCTTCTACAAGATAGTAAGTAAATACATTATGGTTCTGCATGAAGGAACTGCAATATATACTGAAAATCAATGCCTGCATAATTCTGAGGGTAAGAACACCAAGATGTAATTTTATTTCAATATCATATGTATTTTCATGCTCTCACTGGGTACCAATAAAAGCTTAACAGCACTCAGTTTGAATACAACCCTGCTATGGGTATGTACATTTGACAAAAAGTGTACTACTAAAGCAGCTTTGATCTATTCACTGTGTGACCTGTTCTTGTTTTTTACTTAGAGAACAAAGTCAGAATCATAGAAAATTACAGGCAGCAAATTCAAAAATACAAGCAATTGTGGGATACCAGGTAAGCAGCCTGTGGCTGGTGCAGGAAATAAAGCACTACTGGGTTCTTATCCTTCTATTTTGTCTTTACATAGTAGCCAGTCCCCATGATGGTTTTCACCTATTATATCACAGCAAGGGCCCGTGAAAGGGGCCCCCCAGTTGAACAGCAAGAGGGTTTCCATGCAGCTGAGGGGAAAATGAGCAAATCAAGCAAGAGCAAAGAGCAGCAGGGTCCTGAACAGCACTCAGGGTCTGACGCTGGAGCACACAGACCTTGCTGCCCAATAGCTCTGCAAGACAGAACCCAGGGACAGCACTACAGCCAGACAAGCAGCAGCCGGTTTGAACAGCCCTCCATGCCCTTACAAACATCCCTCTGGATATGAGGTGTATCCACTTTGCTATTGCAGTTTTACTGCCCGTGTTTCGAAACGGGTACTGCAAAGCTCCGTTTCTCTGACTCGGGCTATGTGTAAGCAGCAGAGATGAGTCATTTTTCCCAGGAAGCACTTGCTTGATATATCTTTTATTTCAAATCACATTCAAAAGTTTTGTCTTCAGCTTCAAAGATACTAAACAAGCAGCATAAGATTACATACAGGGCTTAGCTTACAAGAGATTATGTACCTGTCAGACATCTTTCACAGCAGATTCTCTCTACTGCATCTAAACTAATATATCTAAGTGAAGGCTGAAAGAATGAAAAGCAATCTCTGCACTCACATGTCACTGGTAAATCAGTGCAACAGTCAGATTTAAGGAAAGATATCTCCATAATGAAAGGAGGTCCAATTTTAATATTCACTGACTTCACAATTAAGTCCATCTGATAAAATATCAGCAGGAGGACAATTCACAAAGAAAACTAAGTATTGTGTTGCTTCCTCTGGGTTTTATGAGATTTGGGGGCTTGTCTTATTTTAGTTTTAAGTCTGAAGTTAAATAAGCCCTGGAAATTTCTGATGGATTTTACTGTGATGAACCGAAGACAGACAAAATCTTGTATAGTTTCACTGCAACTGATAGCACACTACTGGGTTACCGCACAGTTTTGCACAATAACGTGACCTGTCCTAGAGGATACTGCACAGAATTTAGCAATAAAACCCTGAAATAAATGTAAAAAATAAAAAACCTTGGGAAAAGGTACACTTTAACACATCAATATTTTTAGCAGGTTTGGTTAAAAATACATCATTTTCCTTAAAATAACAAAATTATGTTTTTTGACATTCTTCTAATAGAAAAGCAACTTCTGCCTTCTCATCAGCTTTGCACATAAGCCTTTGAAATCTCCCTGTTTGGCATCCTCTGAACACCAGGCAATTTTAAATATCTCATCAACTGGGAAATGTAGGTGGCAAAAGAGAACTGATTGAGAACAGAGATTGAACCGTAACTCTGAACAGTTTCTCCTGTGAAGGAGACAGAAGAACAAATTGCAATACAGTTCACATGACTGAAGCTGTATAATTGCAAAATGCAATCTCTCTCCATGGATGAGAACAAAGTTTCCCTATCAATATTTATAAGCTTGGTATTTCAGAATCTCATTAGAACACATCTGATACCTCACAGGTTGTGTAGAAAATAAAAATAATGGCATATTTGCCATGGTCTTTGAGAAATGCCAACTTTTTTTTAAATAAACACCACCCTGCATCCACCACCCTGCGCTCACAGAATGTTCTGTCTGATGTTCTGCTTTAGGGAGTGTTTGTTGCTGCGTGTAGCAGAGTATGTCACAGTAAAGTTCATGCTTCAAAAAAGTCAAGCCTAACACATGTTATTCTCCAACCTAGTAGAAATAAATATTTTAGTTACTTCCCCTCCTCAGCAGTCAGGCTGATGCTTTTCCTCTGCTTCCACACACAGTCTTTTCCTTTGGGCCTCTTTCATTTACACAATTTGATAAAAGAAACTCTTCCAAATAACTTCACTTAAATGAAAAGCTTGGTTGGCATCTCCTTCCCTGTTGTGCAAGATCTCCAAAGCCACCAAGTAGATCGCAAATAAACTTTAAAGGGCATTTGAAACCACCACCATCCAAACTTTTGTACAACTCAGGGGGTGGGGGGGAACAAAAACAACAAACACACATATTTTTCAAAACTATAGAAGCCTCAGAGGCAGGTCACAGATTCCTGAAAGGGAAATGTGCACATGTATACACTTGCCTTTGCACATACAAATCAACTGTGCAGGAAAAAAAACCACCCTCCTTACATCTCTGCATTAATTAAAGTGCAAATATCATAGTCTAATAACATGCACAAGCAACATTCCTGCACAAATGATCTCTACCCTCTATTATTCTCTTTATAACAAAACCATTTTTAAAGATCATTTTGAGTCATAAGAATGACAGAGTATATTAAAGGCACTAAAATAATGAAAATCCTGCATTATTAAAGCAGATATATCAATAGAGGCAACACCCAAAAATATATATCTCTATGTTATCACTCTTCCTTGAGCAGATCAGAACAAATACGAGAATTCCCCATCATTCAGCATGAAGTTATGGTTCAGCATGCTCAAATCTGGGTGGGAACAGTAATGAGAACAAGGGAACTCTTATAATAGAAAAGCCTTTACAACAATTCCATGTTGAACTACTGTTCAATTCCACTGTTAAAATAAATCTTGACACAGCTTTACATTTCCAAGTTCATTCTAAAATCTTATCCCTGCTCAACACTAAGAGCTCCCATTTGGATCTCCAGGACTGCTTGGTATAAAATACACTCCTCTTCCAAGTTTAAGAACAAATACTCAACTACCGCTGAAGAAAAGAGAAATTAAGGATGAAATTCCTCTAAGAACAAATAGTACTACTGAACTATTCAGCACTACTGAACACAGAGAACCACTGCAGTTGTTTGTAATGCACTGCCAGAAATATTTCATGTCTCCCTGATATAAAAACAACAGCATACAACAATAATACATTTTTCTCCTTTGACACAAGTGCTTAGATATAAAAATTCCTAAAAGGCACAACAGAAATCTAAAACAATTCAAGAACAGCAAAATGAAAATTAAATATGAAAAACTGTCATTTTAGTGTGATCTTTCCTAATTACGAGTAAACAATAAAATGTTATGTAAAGAGCACTATATTTTCCTTCTGTTAGTTCCACAGAAACTGAGCTAGAACAGGAATGTTTCAGTGACATGTCAGCTTTTCTTTCCCTGAGTTGCTCCAGGCAGTAATTAATGCTACTGTAGGGACTCAGTCATTCCTTTTAACCAGTGAAGTCTCAGCAGCCATTCTCATTTTAAGCCTCAGAATCAATCCAAACAAAGCAAATCAGGGATCCACAGCAATCAGAGGTCAAAATTCCACCACATTAAGTGAAACTTGGCTATATTGTAAGGAATAGTTTGCTTGTCTAAATTCAGCTCTAGAACAAGATTAAAGCAACACTGTAATCACAATCAAAAACTTCCTATCAGTTTTAATATCACAGCTGCCTCACAGCAGACTCTTTCAGAAAGGAGAAAAAAATGTATACATACATACACATTTCCCTACTGTTACAATCAGGAAGTTTAAAAGACAATGAGCTTACTTGGTCAGGAAAACAGCATATTAAGTAAGTACAATATTTAGTATTCATTACAGACAAAAACATCTCTCAGCAGATATGTGTGTTTTAGGGACATATGGCTACACTAAAAGGCATTTAGCTGTTTTACAACTGCCCTTAAATCAAATTACTCCCCATAACCATCAAGTCCAGAAACTATCAATACCATGTTTTCTTCATAAAAATAGCACTCTCATGAAAAAACTATCCATTTGCAACATTACCCATGCCAATATTCAACAGCAGGATGTTCACAAAGGCCTGTAAGTTAAAATGGTCCCAAAAATACACTGACAACTGGCCTTCTCCCCTAGCAGGCTAACAAAGAGGTAGCAAAGTCCCAAAGGCTTGGATAAGTGACTAAACAAAATTTTTTAGAAACATTTAAAGGTGCTTTTTTTCTTTCAGAATTTTCCAGACAATTACTGAAGTCAGCAATGACCAAGAAATAATTAAATGCCTGTGGTGTGATAAAAGGTAGATTTGAAGGCACAGCAAGGTGGAAGAGAAGATGCCCAGTTTAAGCACTAACCAACTGAGAGTCCCTGATTTAAATCCTTGTGTCACTGGTGGTGTCACTTGGAGGAGACAGAGTTCCTCTCTGCAGCACTGCCCCACTCCTGGGGACAGCAGCAGCCCTGCACCTTGCAGAGCACTAAGCAGATAAATACATTGGACATTGTGAAGAAATTCAATACGGAGTCCACGAGGCACAGGAGCCCCAGGCAGGGATGGATGCTGGAACAAGTCAGGAGGTGGTGTTTCATGAGGCAGCCTTTCATCCTGAAGTCAGAAGTCAAAAGACAGCTGAAGCCACAGTTCACAATATTTATCCCTTTTTTAACCTTTTTATTATGCCCACACTGAGTCATTCCCACACAAGCTTCTCAGCATGCAAGGTTTGCAGCTGAGAGGAGTTTGTCTCAAAAGTTTAGGGAGTTATCAGGGATGATGAAAATGTAGCTCATTGCAAGTTGTATTTCTGCTGTAAAATAAGTATGCACAGCCCCCAGGTGCCAGAAGGGGAAGTTTGCAGTGGACTTTCAGGTACTTAACAAGAGGCACAGGTTGAAGTCCTTCCAGTACAGCTCACAGACACCACAGTTCTCTATGGCCTCCAGGTGCCCGTGTTTCTCAAAGCCCAGTAATAGTTGTCATTTACAAACCAAAATATTGCAAGGCACCACCCATCTGTCTTGAACAGTGTCTGTGACATAACACTGTTGATTGAAGTGGTTGTATCTAAAGGAGTGACAACATTTTGCCTCATTTTCCTTCCCAAAATTCAGGCAGCAAAGTCACAGCACCAGTCACATAAACCCTGCTCTTACCATTTATAAACATACCAGTAACACTGTTCTGTAAAAGATGATTTTGGGCAAACTGCACATCCAGTGAACATCATCTTTATTTTTTGGTCAATGATAAAATAACTGCCTTGAAGAAGGTTCTGAATGCAGATTAAACAGAGGGAGCTGCATGCAGTTCTCACATATGAGCTGTAGCAGGAGGAGAAGGACTGGCTGAACAGTCAGACACTCAAACACCACACTGCAAACTCCTTCCACTCCTCCACACAGGCAGGGCTGAAAAGAAAGGGCTCACCATCAAATAAATACAATCAGTGAGACCTAGTAATGTATTCCTTTGATATTTAAGCACATAATCTCCACAAATTAGGCTTTTACTTTAGCACCTGCTAAGGACAGAGGTGTTAAGCACCAACAAAGCTGCTCTCAATTGCCTATGACACACGCGACCTTCTGAGGTCTGGGAATGGTTCCCAAGGACTAAGGATGGATATGAAAGTTATATGAAAATATGAAAAAATTATTTCTTCTCTGCAGCTTCATTGTAAGCTCCTAGATTCAAACCCCACTTACTGGCAAAAATAAACACATCAAAACATTTAAATTCTCAGAAAAATTCTCAAAAAAGCTGAAAACTGAAGTGACAATCCATTAGAAGGATAGTTGCTTAGAATTTTCACTTTGACATGAAACAAAGTTCTCATATTTCAGGACAGTGTCAAACAATTCTACGCTTCCGTTCAGCCTCCAGAACTCCAGTTACTCCCAGTGCTTTTCCTGGAGACTGGCACTGTAGGCTGCCTCTCTCAAGACCAATGCTCCAACAAACCATTCCTCATGCTCTACTGCCAAACACTGTTCTTTGTGGCTGGCAAGTAAAGCGGAGAATTTCTAGAGAGAATTACTGTGGTGGTAACCTGGTGAGTTCATAACTCCTGCCCTTGCACATCATGTTGATTAACAGTTCAGTCATGCCTAAACTGGACTGGTCTGCATGCATATCGTCCTGTACCCTGATTATATCAGCATTTGTTCTCAGTCATGACAGCAGTCATTGGAATATTAATGCATTCTGACACATACCATATCTATTGCCAGCTACATCTTCAGAGGAAAAGAGGTAATATCACTCTTCGGAAGTAAGTGGATGGTGAGGCAACATTTGCAGTATCTGAGCAAAAAGCTTTCCTGTACAGAATTTCTCATTTTGTATCATTCCAAATAAAACTATGTAACAGAAGGTGCAAACCTCAATCTGTTTTAATTAACAGTACAGGGTTTTATAATGGGCATACCACATTTGGGATGACTATCCCTCAAAAAAAGCACTTTAATGGGAAAGTGTTATTGATCTAATGGAAAGAACGATTATCCCTAAAGATTACTGCAAGCAAGTCTAATAATATTGTATCAAATATACATCCAACACAGGAAGAAAAATCCTAAAGCACCTAGGAGCAAGACACAAGAAATTGCTAAGTTTGTCTACAGGGTAAAACCAACACATTACTTCTGAAATTAATGATTCCTTTTATGAAAAATCAACATGACATCTCTGAAGTTATCCACTAGCCTAACTTTTAAAAACATTGTTCCAGTTTTTTAGAAAGGTGGTGAGATTGTATGTGAGTATTTTGAGAGTACTTGTCCGGGCTTAGCCAAGAAAAAAAATGTTATGTAAGGTCAAGTCAACACTGATTTGCATCATACTGTCCTGCTTACCAGAAAGTTGACCCAGCAACATAAC
>WEKY01059142.1:0-23455 GCA_013390045.1 Picathartes gymnocephalus
AAAAAAAGGAAAAAAAAGAAACTGCTGTTTCTGACAGCCTGGAAAACTACTGTACTTCCGTAACAACAATATAAACCTTGTTAAAATATTACACTCACACAAATTATTCAAATAAATCAACATTCACTCCATTTACAATACAGTGCACTAGCTAACTTCTGTTGGGAATATTGCCCACCCTGTGCTGGAGCTATAAAAGATGAAGGAAAGTAACTGAGATTACCCAGGCCTTTTCCATTTGAAAAATCCCTTTCTAAAATAGTTTGGAGAATAAAAGCCTACGAACAGCACGTTCTTCACTCGTTGAGTTTTAAACAGCTGCAGCAAGTCTGGGACATAACTGAGCATTATTAGAACGTGAATACATCCAATTTGAGCTCCAGAATTAGTTTTGGTACAAAAAGCATATTAAAAATACTAAAATCTTCCTCCACTTGCTCTATGTTATCTCAAAACCCAAAACAATAGCACCTTCCTTCTCAGTACCATGTTTGAGGATTTCCTTACTTTTTGTTTTCTTTAAAGGATGAATGAGGTTTTATTTCTTCAAGGCTCCTCTGCTGATCTTTGCTAAGAATTTCTCTAAGGTCTTGCATCACAAACAATAATAGGTCTCTCTCTGCAAAGAAACTTGATGTAATTAGGTTCTGTCTATCCTGCTATGATTTTTTTTCACTGACAGAGTCACTTTTCCTTATACTACTTATTGGGTCTAAAAAGCCTGCAGAGCATATATTTGTAATATTTCTAGCAATCAGATATGATTTAACCAGCAAATGAACCAACAGTAAAGGGAAGAAGAAGGATACAAGGCACTAAATAACAAAACCAAACCAACCAACCAAAGAAAAATTGCCTGCCTACATTCTTCTTCCTGTGGTATATTTATAAGGATATTCATACTAGGAGTGAATTAATTAACCTACTTCCCCTTATGTGACAGAACACACAGAAGCAGATGTCTTCTACCAAGTCTTCCTTTCTCCATGGCTACTGAAGGAGTGCCAAATGTGCACACAAGCATCCCACCTCAAGAAACACAGTACAGTTAGTTTACTTCTCTTTTTCCCCTACAGGCAGGTGAGGACAATTCCAAGCAGGGTAACCCACTAAGCACCACAGCCTGGGGAAGGGTTCAGGGTTCCATAACAACCTTCCTAGAGACGGCATCATCTGTTGACAACTTAAATGTTGCAAGTGATATCAGTTACAAGTCGTCATGGTTAATCACAAAATTTGAATATTTTCCTCAGGCAAACCATCATAGTACTTGAACTAGGATAACAAAATAAACCTTGATTATGAAACTTTGAGTTTTCCTCTTCCACAGCACTGTCCATTATCCGAAGAAACAGTTCCTCATTTAAAACCACAATGAGGGGTTTTTTTTAGTCCAAGAGCCTTTTTTAGTAGTCAAGCAAGCTAAGGAACCTTCTGAATGGTCTTGTCCCATGAGTATAAAAAAGTCCACCTAGGAGTCTAGGTGGGCAAGGAAGCCTGGACCCAGGTAGTTTCAGGAAGAATGCAACTCCATCAATGACTGGAAATGAATCTCAGATGTAAGCACAGGAAGGAACTGAGGGTAGGTTCAAAGAGCAACTGTAGCTGTAGTCAAGGCAGCCTAAGGGCTACTGAAGAAGGACCCACCTGTCTCCTCTTCTGCTCTCCACAGTGATCTCCACTGAGAAGTTAATGTTCACTGCATGGTGGAAGAAACAGGTAGTCATGGACTTGAAAAAATTGCTTCAAAGGGCTTAATTCCCACTGAGGGAAAAAAACCTCTATACAGAAAGATCTTCACTAAGTCTGCCATAGGAGGGAGTTGCTGCAGCAGCATTTCTTCAGGCACTCTTTCTGACAGCCACTTTAGCTTGATCAATATGGGAACATACAGGCATGATATAAGTCTTGGTCTTGCACCACTACAGTGCAAAAGAGGACAGAGGCACTAATGCTCTCACAACCTGTGCCTGGACCTACCGTCAGAATGACTGTGTGGTCCAACCAATCCCTTAATGATGCACAGCTATATGCACCTTTTAAGTTGGCTTCTTGCCAGTACATTCTCTAGCCAAAAGTAAGGGCTGTATGAATTAATTAATTTAGTCACAAATTGAACTATATTCTAATGTAATCTACTAAATGAAAACAGCTATCAAAGTTATTATTTTTAGTTTGATTTTGTTGATATATTGCTTTTACAGTTGTTCTTAAAGTTAGCTAAACCATATTTATCATAAAACACTGCTTTAAAGTAGTATATGAAGTGAAATGAAATACTGCTACCATCTGTGAATAATGTAATCAGGCAAATGAGGAATAATGACTACATCATAGTAATTTAGGATGGAATATATTGAATTACTATTGTCAGCAGCTTGGTTTATAGCTCACAAACTTGAGAAAAGCATAGCATATAAAAAGAGCAGGGAAGGATTTCATCAAAACATGATTACAGAAGAGAATGCAAACAACACATGGGATTACTTTTCAAGGGTCCACCACTATTATTTCTATCTTCAGTGTAACTGAAGACTACCATCACATATGCACAGAAAAATAATTTCAGTGATAGAGGGCTGCTCATACGCAGCGCAAATCCACGGTGTTTAGCTCATAGCAGAGTAATAATTCCATCCAGTTCTTTGGGGTTATGGTAGGTGGGCAAGGAAATAATCTATGGACATCTATGGAAATTCCACCAGATTCTTTCCATTTTCTAAATTTCCTACCTGTTCATAGGCAAGGTGCAAGTCAGTAATTTCCCTAGCCAGTACAATGACTTCTATTGGGGATGATCTGCAGCAGGAAGCAAGCAAGCTGGTAGGATGTTGTTCTTCCCTACTCTGACATTCTTTTGAGGTTCAGAGTGGAGTTATCTTTACCAGATTTGTAAAAATGAAATATCCATTTAAATATGGAAGAAAATTTCCATACTCTTTAAATCTACTTCTTGTATTAGACAAGAAAATTCAAGTCCCTGTTATTGAAAAGGTGCTTTTTCCCCGTCACATTCCATCTCCATTCTACGTATTTTCCCCTCAAGCATTTCCATAATCCTTTCACTGTTGTACATGAATACCCCTCGGCCATTGATATATTTCTCTTTGCATCGGTCAAGCAGAGAAGAAACAAGAACTGGAATAAAAACACAGACTTATTTTCTCTGGTTACACAGGAAGCTTTGGTGGATCAATCCCAGCTACCAAAGTGTTGTTTAGCAATCCTTCCTCTCAAAGTTTCCTCTGTAAACATAGATATTTAAGAACAACTTGTTATTTGGAAAAATTTACTTGTCTGTATAAAATATTTTATGACCCATTTCTCCACAGGGCAGAAACTTAACAAATGTTTCTGAATTCCAGTTGGTATTATGCTCTTCACTGATGAAGACAACTGTCCATTCTTTTTCTCCTGTCACAAAACATTCCTTACACTTAGAATATTCCTGTTTCTCTAAATTACTGCACTGACACAAAAGCAAGAACCACCTGGTAATGCCCAGATAAATTACAGTATCTGCCCTCAGAGAGGGTAGCTGCTGGCACTGGTAATAAATAAATAAACAGATGAATGTATACATATGTAAATAAATAAAAGCTGTTCACTGGATTTATGTCACCAGAAATCCAGATACTTTCCATATGTTTCTGCCTTCCCTCATCTGGGAAAAATCATAAGGTACTAGTTCCATTCTGCCATGATAAAACACTGCATACCGTACCAAAATCTTTTAGTAATGGATAGTTAAAGTTTTGGGTTTGTTGGATTGGTTTGGGGTTTTTTTTTTCTTTTAATCCTGACTCTTTAATAAATAATTTTGTTTCATACGAAGAACATTTTTGGGGTGAATATCAGTGGAGGCTGAGAAGAGGAAAGTATTGCAGTTGATGAAACTATACCTTTTCATAAAGCATTTTCTTTATTATTGTGCCATTCACTGTATAAAGGTGACATTTCAACATGAAACACTACAAATTATGCGGCATCAGCTTCTAAAAATCTAGATTTTCCAAATTTAACAATCAATCAAGATGACATCTAGGAAAATTCCCTGGAAACCAATAAAAAGCCTGTACAAAGTGCACTGCCCTGTACTGCTGCCCACTCCTTCTTGCTCCCAGGCAATGCTGCTAAAACCTGGCTCTCACTTCTGTTAGCATTTGGCCTCTCTGGAGAATTATGAAGGTGAGAAAGATCTAAAATAGGTATTTCACATAGTTTTCCAACTTGAAAATATCTGTCATCACCCTGTCTTAAATTTAGACATTAAAAATACATGACAGCCTTGTGCTTTACAATGTTCATGATCATGTATGTCTTGGAGAGGTACTGAAAACACCACGACAACAGATTTCACCAGAATTTATCCCGTTCCCGGAACTGATTAGGCAGTGCTAAATTAGAAAGCTTCTTTTGGAGCACCACGGCAATAACTAACAATAAATATGACTAACATAAAATTTAGCAGACCAAACATGCATCTAAGATTAGCAGAGCAAACACTCGCCCAGTGAAACAGCCAACAGAAGGCTAAGAAGGGTGAAAAAAGGAAAAACATAATAGAAACTTTCATAAGGAAAAAATAACTATCATGAAACCAAAGTATACAATTACCTAGATCACCACGATGGTTGCAAAGGGAATCACGACCTGCAACAGTCAGACCTGCTATGCCAGAATCAGCTGTAAGTGCTGAGTCTGCCAGCAGCACATTATAAACACAAATCTGAATTTAGGGAAATGTAAAATTATTGAGCAATTGGACTTGATTTTGATTAACTACATCACTTTTCCCTTTACCTTAGTAAATGGATATCATAATGAATGTAGATGTCACACTACAGGCAAAACAATTCACAAGTAAATCGCACAAAGCTGGAACTACAATTTTTAAGTGCTCCGCTTCAGACATGAACTTCAACCACTGTTGACCATGACAGATTCAGCTGAGAACAAAGTGATCTTTCAGAAGGTCAAGCAAACACAAATTGCTCAAAAATGCTCAAAATTACAGAGCTTTAAAGATGCTTCAGTAAAAAGGGCATGTCAACCAGACCTTCAAACATTACTGAGATAATCTTCTGCTTGACTCTGATTACTTCCTTTAGTATGAAGAACAGTGGTTCATTTTAAAGAACGGGTGAGTTAGAGAAGGCATTCTGTTAGAGATTCTCAAAACACGCACCACAGAGCAATTTCTAATGCTCTGAACATTCTCTTCGGGAGGTGACTCTATTAGGAAGGTTCATCACTTTTATCTGAAAGGGAATATTCAGCAGAGTAGCAAACACACAACAGGAAAGAGTCAAACCAGCAACTTCCACAGGAAGATTATGAACAAGGGAGTAGCAGCTAACTGGGGATGATGGGGAGGAGTACAGTAGTACATGAAGGAATATGTGTTTCAGGCACAGAAATGAACACCACCTGCTTGGCCAAGTTTCTTTTGCACAGCAACCAAGGCAGGAAGAACAGAAGTTGTGTATGTCCAGGTACGGTCTTAGCAAGGTGTCAAACGCAGATGGGGCACAAAACTGAGGAGCTGGAAAGTATTTCCAGGTTCCACAGCTCAGCCTCACTTTTGGGAGGTAGATGCAGAAAACACATTCCTCTAAGGATCCTGGCACTTGAGCTATTTTAGATATACACATTGAATGCAGAGCTAGAACCCCAAATATTTTAACAAACAAGGAAAATATGAGCAAATGTGTTATTTGACAAGCAAGGAGAACTATTTTATGCATCACAGTCTAATAATAAATTTCACTACTTTCACTATAGGAAAAAAGAAGCAAGTGAAAGAGCTGACTTGGTGTAGGTCCATACCATGATATTTAAAATTAAAACACTGAAAGCTTAGTCCTGTCATGGGTTTGGTGGAGGCAGAGGCAGAGGTTGCCAAGTATGATAGCTTAAGGCTGCTGACATCTCATATATGAAATCACAGAGACAGGGAAGAGCAAGTAGGCACAGCACTAGGTACGGAAAATTATTAGGCAAATATTTAACAATCTAAATCTTGAAAAATAAGTTTGAAAAATTAGTTGTATTCAGATGAATTTTACTGCACATATAATTCATAAAACTGCAATATTGAAGGTAAATAGTTAAGGCAGTTATAAACTCATAAAATACCATGCTCAAAACAAGAATTATCTGGAACCTAACGACTCTGTTGTCTTTCCATAAGCTACTCACCTTTCTTTCTCTCAAGATGAAGTTCCCAGTGGAATTCATCAATGAGTAGCACAGATATATCACTTACCTTGAAGTCACAGCTTCCATGAATTCATCAAGAAGATCATCATAGGCTTGACCTCTAATTCTCTTGTGTCTCAGCCCAATATACAAAGGATCTTTCAGCAATGCCTGTTAAAAAAAAAATGTTTGAACTATTACATGAACAAGTTACAATACTACACTCTTAGTTAATAAGCAGGGGACAAAAATACAGTGTTTGAGGATTAACCCAAGCATATGAAGTACATATGAATTTATCAACCTCTACATTAAGACCAAAGAAACATAAAGAGATTAAAGAAACACCCTTTTGTATCAAGGAAAAGAGACACCCTAGTCTCAAAGGAAGTGTATCATTTCCAAGTGAAAAAGTAAAGTTTACTCTGGGATTTCAAGTTTCAAAAGTATCTTTTAAAGCTTTAGTTAGTAATTTTCTATTTTTCTTTTATATCCTGAAAGTGGACATTTTAAAAAAGCCGTTTTCCTTAATTTTATCATCATGTTTCACAAATCTCTCCCACAGCCCATCATTTCAACTGTATTGATGAACTGATACTCAGAAAATGTGCTGCTTTCTAAAATTTAATATCCAAAACATAACCAAGCCTTTGCCCTTTTCCTTCCAAACTTATTAGATTGTCAGTTTAGATTCTAGAATTCTTCATTTCAGCTACCCATGTTCCATCAGTTGGATATGATTTCTGAATTTGTTTATGCTTAAATCTTGTACCTTTTCTTCCTTTAGCTTTATGGTCCAGACTTCCCCATGGTCTATAAAAACACTAAGCTTGTATCATTCCATGTCTTCACTACTAGAAGGTCTGATGTATTTCCAAATTATAATTTACAAATTACTAAATTTGTACTTCCCCACAGCAAGTCTCACACTTCTACTGGATCTCCCAGGAATTCAGGTATAAAGACATTCCTTGCTATTATTTCTCACATTCCTCTGAAAACAAATAAGCTAATTTCCCCATTGTATGTAGTGTGCAATCCTTCCACACGTTCCCAAAGAGCTTGAAGAATAGTTCAGAAGTTTGCCTAAACATTTTTCATCCAAAAACAATTTGCAAACTCAACAGGGTGGCAGAAATTTTTTGTACACCAGCTTCAACTGGAAAAACATGGTAAAGAAAAAGACAGACCAACTCGCCTTCCAAGAGAGCCTTCAGAATTCAAAATGAAGCAGAAAGTCTGGAAAGCTTTCTCAGCCTGATCCAGACTGGGAAACAGAAATCTGATTTCTGAATATTAGAGAAGTGCCTAAATTCCCATCCCAGTTTTGTTTTGTTTTTTTTTTGTTTAACATTGTAAAACTGAAAAAATTCTTCTGAGTCACAAGCCCCTGTTAAAGATTAATTTGAATCTGTATGAAACTTTAAATTTTTGGTGGTATTCTGCCTCCCTGGGACTATCCTCATGCAGACCTATACATAGAGATGTTTGTCTCTCCCTCACTTTTCTCTCCACTTCCACAAGGAAGTAAAGAAATAAGATTAGAATGTTTTAAAAAAATCAAGCAGGTTTAAAAGCTGAATTTTCTAAAACTCACTAAATTAATCACCAATTCAGAACAATTTGTAATACATTACTTATAGCCATGCAGAAGTTGTTCGTTCAGCTTTTTGAAGTGAAACACGAATAAAGCACAAAATTAAATTACTTTGTAAATGAAGGTGAAGTCATTACACTGTAAGTATTTTATTTATTCCCTTCACCAACACATTGTAGCATTCATATCTAAGTAGCATATTTTTTCAGAAATAATTTTGCCTGTGTATTTACATTATCCTAAATATTCCACCAGCAAAATCAAAATAATAATTCTGTACCTATTCTAGATACTGCAGGAAAAACTGGCAAGAGTTTGATCTGGTATCTGTCAAAGTAATTGTCCCTTTTGTATAGTCTTCTTGATTTTATATAATTATTTCAAACTTCATAGTCAAGAACTATTTCTGAAACAATTTTTTCATTTCCATTTTGAGTTTAGTTATTAAAAATTACCTCAAGAGAACTTGAAAAATCAAGGATAAATTTATGTATCTGGGAGAGGAATTCACAGAAGTGCAAATTAACTTTTTAGCAAAATGAAATCTTCAGGCAATTATGGAGAGTCCATACGAGTTGTCTCATGGTTCCCACCAGACTGAGGACACAAGGTGGGAAAGAAGAACTGTCAAGCTTCAAGGGCATCTGTCAGGAACATCACAGCAGGACTCAGAAACAGCAATCTCATTTCCAAAATCCTATTGCTGCAGGTTTCCATGCTAGTAGGCTTCTGTTATTTCATGTCCTGTGCAAGGATACCGCATGTTCCACTGTCCAATTCAGAGTAAATAACTTAATCCCTTTCCAGCTCCACTAATTCTTCTTCCTAAATTGATTTGCTCTTTTCAAAGAGCTTCCACAAGCTTTTTATTAAGCAATGTCTGTTTTCTCATTTTATAAAACAATGCTCAAAAAGAAAAAAAAAACCAAAACTTCGGTCTCTTTGTTTTTCAAAGTCTGAAGACATGTTTCTAAACCACTTTGCAGCCAGACTGAATCAGTCTGATTCCTTTAAGAAGGCAGTTTAGATAGGCAGTGATTCTGTGAAAGTTCAAGAGAAACGCATCACATTACTCTGCTCAAAAAGTGCTAAACCAGCCATGGGTCTGCCTTGAAATTTACATAGGCTCTTACACTCCTTTTGCTACTTCTGCATTTCTCATGTCTGTGAGCATTTAAATTTATAGTTAACACTAAAACTGAGAACTCCAAAGCAGTTCCATTTGTAGCACCACTGCGTGAGTTTATTCACCTATCTTTGATGCTGAAATTTAATGTGAAATATTTAAAACAATTATTACAGTGTTTCTGGAGTATGTGTAAACCTCTAGCCTGGGAAGTCTCACAAGCACAGACAATTAATTCAGCAACACATCTCTGGTGAAAAGCTTGGCCAGCTATACACCCGGAATTCAGAATTCCTTTACAGCTCAGTGCATTCTGCTTAACAAACGTTACAGTTTGACATGAAATAGCCCCAAAAAGTTCCTTTATGGTCCTGTTTGGAACAACGTATGAAGAAACCCCTGGCAGACACAAAAGAATGAAACATTCAGCAAGTGAAAAGAACAGTGGTCACGTCTGCACCCCGAGTGACAAACCATTGTGGAGCCTCTCCCTTTCCAAAGGGCACTGAAGAATGAATAAGCTGCTTAAGCACATTATCCCCTTATTCAGGTCAACGCCATGCAAACCGGGACCGTGGTGCTTGTTTTTTTTAGAGGGTTCACACATCTTGAGAGATTAACATTTGCTACCAACTATTTCATGGCTTTCAAAACAGATTACCAAAAAAAAAAAAAAACGTTCCATCATACAATCGAGTATGTCAAACTGACATGATGATTAGGTACTTTTCCTCAATGACTTGGGTTTCTTTTGTTACCCAGCTTGTTGTCAAAGCTTAAACTTCATTTTGTTCTTTTGGAAATCAAATCTCCCTCAAAACATAACTCTCCTTTTTTCAGGTTAGTGGGTTTGTTATGCATATTACATGATACTGAAAAAGTTGATGCCAGCTTATTTTTAGACACGTTTATTCTAAGGCTAAAAAAAAAAGTTCTAAAATATTTAGGTTTACCAATGTGGTACATTCAAGATTTAATAGAAATGGCATTTTCTAGGAATAATGGGCTTATTTTAAGTTCTGGTAGTAGAAATATTATGTAGATCTATTTAGAATTAATGTGCAAAATAACGAGTTCTTTGAAGCGCCACCTAAGCGCATTAAAACTCTAATGACCTTTGGGGGTTTTAAGAAAAAGCAAACCATTTATACCTTCTTACTTAGAGTAAAGAGATCAGCAAACCATCAAAGTTCAAGCAAGGCTGAGCCATGAACCTGGCTCTAATTTAGTTACAAAAGCCAAACCAGTGAGAAACAGAAAAACAGTACACTTCAATATTTCATCAGTTGAGCACAAATACACGGAAATGTCATTTATTCCAAAACTTGGCACTGAGATATTTCTTTGGAACAGATACATACTTTAGTGAACAGCTCCATGGAAAATTGGAGGTGAGCATCTGCAAGAGCCCAAGCCTTTCCACTGACAAAGGTGAAGCAGAGATAGCTCAGAACCGACCCGTGCCACCACAGACAGAGTTTGGTGTACAGGAATGCTTCAGAGCAGCAACTAACCCCATGCCATTAAAATGCCAAAACCCTCCAGCAGTTCTACAATGGGAAATGATTTGCACTAAAGCCACAGTTACAAAGCTAAAAGAGAACTGTATTTGTATGGGACATCTGAAGCTTTGGGACAAAGACATGGCGCATGCCAGAAATGAAGCACATTTCAGAGCATGATTGGTGTAACAGGGCAAAAGCTACCAAGAACACCAGGCAGAGGCCGCTGCTTTTACAAGCCTTAATATTTTCTTACATCAATACACTTTCAATTCTTTTTGTAACCTTTTTGTCTCAGTTTTAACAGGCCAGGGAAGGGTTGGTGAGCATAGGACAGTTTGTACTCTCCAGGAAAGTTGTATATTCCAAACCTTTTTTTTTGTTCCACAAGATTGAAATTTCACTTGATAAAAACAGCCGGTTAGGAATATGCCAGTGTTCTGGACTTAACTTCAGCTTCCATCAATACTCATTAGCCAGTAATCAATCTGCATTCATTTAAATTTTCAGCACTAATGTGCTGAATCACAATTTTCTGTCCTTCAAGAATTGCTTACAGCTGCAAAGTGTTTATCACAGCATTAGAAAGAGAGTATAAGATTTCAATTTATATTAGACTAGAAAGCCTTTCTTTTATTTGAATAAGCTTATTTTGAAGTTTGAAATACAGGATGATGCCCTTAAAATGTGTAACAAATCCTGTGTTTCCAAATGCTAAGTGAATTTTGGATGAGTTGAATGCTACTAATTGGGTGTGAGGGTGTAGAATACTTAGCAAAAATAAGTTGCATAATCAGAGAACTAAGGATTGTTATTTTTAAATTTTGTTTTCTTTGAATTACACTGGCCATATGACATACTCTGTAAGAAGAGATCATGGCCCCTCCTAACCAAACACCAGACCTTTGTCAACACATTCGCAAACGTTAGCAAAGGGCCTCTCGCACAAGAAAAAAAAAGAGCCTTATTCTCTGTTTCTCCCTAAAAGACTGAGATCTCATCTTTGGGAGTCTCAGCTAACACTTTATCTAGACAGCCCCAAGACAGATACTGACATACAGAGCAGTGGCTCTCTTTGCCCCTCAGTTTCCTTCACAGGATCCACCATAGGACAGGATGTCACAAAAGATCCCAAAATAGGAGGCCAAAAATGGATATCACAATATCAGTAATAGTTCTAGATATTAAAGAAGGAGGAAAACCCCCACACAATGTACATGAGTTTTAACAGTTGAGCCCAGCTGTGCTCACCTTGCCAACACCAAGTGGCTGTTAGCTCTTTAGAGACAAAGATACAGCTGTACTATAATTACTGTTTTCCTACCTATAACCCTAAAAACATCACTGAAAATTGCCCCTTGTCTGTTTGGACAAAATACTAGACCTTTAATAGCAAAGAGTTTGAAAGATAATACATTCATAGTGCTCCCTAGTCATCAATCCTGAATGCAGTGCTTGAAGGGAATGACTTCCGTGGAATAAAATTATTAGCAAAGAGTATGAATCTTTCAGACAGTTCAAAATAGAAACATTTATTAAAATTGTGGTGAAGCAATATCCTAAATGTAACAGGAAAGAAGTTAGGGTATTTCAAATTCTGCTTAAAAGAACTTAAGGTGTGCTAAAAAGTATAGAGAATATATTCTCTTTCATATATGCATAATGATACTATAGATTTGCACATCCAGACTAGACTTTCTCAATTATTTCTCCTTAAAGACAGGCTTCTTTTATTCAACCAACTTGTTCTTTAATTTCATAAAGTTATTAAAGTGTCAATGTGACCTTTACATCCTGTGCTTGCTTCTGCTCAGGGAGCTTACTCATTTCTTAACCTGAAGAGGAATTACCAGTTGTAGCTTTGAATGCACACTGAACCCTGTTGCTTATATTCTAGTGATTTCCCACGCACGCAGACAGCCTTGCCCAGCTGAAAAACTGTCAGCTCCAGCGAACTTTAACAACAAAATAAAAATCCCTCTAATGGCTGGAAAGAATGCTTCATGAAGGAATCTTGTAACACGCTATGAAATTACCGCAGCCCGTCCCCAAGCAAGAAGACTGCACAAAGCCAGGCTGTGCCAAGGACATTCTGTGGGATGTTTCCGGTGCATGCATGTGGCACTGAATAAAGGCCCCAGTGTGAGAGTGCTGTGGGCAGACAGTGGCTGTGTGCCCAGGGACACAAGCCTGCAGCCCCCTTCTGCCTGCATCCTTCCATCCCGTGCCATGGCTACCAGAAGGGCTCTTCCAGGAAGTCAAACACGTTCCTGTGAGTGAGCACGCAAAGCTAAAGACCACCCAGCCCCCTGAAGGGAACATTTACAAACACACCTCAGATACGCAAATGTGTGGCTATGTGAGCCCTCATTAGCAAGGCAGCACTGAGTGCAAAATCCAAAGACAGAAAGTTGCAGCAGTAAGGGGCAAGATGCACTTGATTCTTCTGATTTTTCAAGAGGCTGCTGTCTCTTCAAGTGAGACAATGCATTTGTGTTTGGGACATTACTCACTTGTGTCCACGAGTCAGTTTGTGGAACCAAGTGATGGATGAAAAGCTCAAGGGCTGTTGATGGTGCAGGGGTACAGAGCAGTGTTGCCGTCTAGTGTGAGTCTCTAGATACACCTGAGTCACTCTCATAGCTAAACTCAAAAATGCTGGGAATTATAAAATATTTTATAGAAATCATACTTTTAAAGCAAGTTTATCTTACGATTTTTAGTTGTAATTCAAGATTTCTGAGCACTTGAAACAAACAATACCAGTCACAGCCACGGGTCCATTAATGATGCATATGCCTAAGAAGTTCCTTTCCAAACAATCTGGAATTCACAGTAATATCTGAATCTCTTTACTTGGTAGGCTCCAAAAACTACAAGTAATACACAGTACAGCTAGGCTAACCATATATTGCCATGCTTGATACTGAATACTAAAAACTAAAAATTTTTAAAAGCAATAATACATCTGACATCAGATTAATTACATCTTTTTCAGAGCAATTTGGCTTTTGTTTCACCTGCTCACCTTTCCAGTGCACAGTATAAGAGATTCACACAACAGCGACAAAGCTTTTTCAGTAAGCTACCATTGATATTAAAAAACTTCTTGCAGAAAATTTACTTGGACAATCTGGCAAAAACTGCTCTGTGCACCTTGATCTTTATGGCAGTTTCCAATCAGGAAAGACCTGGGAACAGCTGAGTAGTGAAACATACCTCAAGTACAACTTTGCTAGACAACAGATAAAGCAAAAAATAATGGCATTTCCCTGAAATGTAATGCCATTGGAACATTTTTTCAGGTCAAACAGCTTCCATTGATGATTTTCAACCAGTTTAACTTCTAAAAACTATTAGAAGTAAGTATCAGAGAATGGCCTTATAACAAGCTGTTCATAAGGAGAAAAGAAGGCATTTTCCTGAGGACTGGATCAGATGTTGTTTATGAAAGTACTGTAATTGAATAAAGAAAAAACTGCCTTTAAAGCTAGCAAGTTAGCTTGAAGTTTTTTCATACTAGAAAATGAAAAACTAAGAAGTTTTTCAATTCTAAACATACCATTGTGCCAACATCTTCTGTTATAGAAAGTTAGCTTCAAAACTAAAATTGTAAATTCCTTGTTAGACTGATCTTTAAAGCACTGGAGTTCTCCTAGTACCATGCTTGTGTATCACCACCATAGGGATCCATCAGGTCCTTCTTTAAAATCTACATTTCCTTATGCACCAAGTAGCAGCTGTCATAAGCAGCTCATAACTAAGGCACGTGATCACCAGGATGAAGGAGAAATAATTTCTAATATTGGAAACATACAGAGGAAAAGCACAGAAAGATCCATTTTCTGTGTCAATTGTGTCAATCTGAAAATAATGGAATGCTTTGTATGAACAGGGCACTGTCAGCATGGGTGGAACACAGAGGCTTCTTCACAGAACGGGTTCTCAAGCATTAGAACTGGCTGCCCAGGAAAGTGGTTGAGTCCTCATCCCTGGAGGTATTCAAAAGAGCATGTGGCACTTTGGGACATGTTTTAGTGGTGCATTTGGAAGTGCTGAGATAACATTGGGACCCAATGATCTTATAGGTCTTTTCAAACCTAAATGATTCTATGACTCAACCTGCTATCAGAACGATATCTAGCAGAGTTAGTAAGGAGAACAGAGAGGCCTCATTCATTGTGCGTTTTAAGAAAACAAAACAAAACAAACCAAACCAAACAGCAAGATAAATACTCTGCATTATGTTTAACAGTCTGAGAGAACTCTCCTGATGTTAACATCTGTCTGCAGGGATAGGGACAATGCCAGTTCCACAAATGCCTGTAATTTGAGTTGGAACTTGGAAGACACTCAGAACCATGGTTTTGGAGGAACATTTCATCAGACACAATTTTAGCATGCATAACTCTTTTACACAGTGAAATTAAAAACAAATGGTTGTCTGCATGCCAGTGGCACTTCTTGAAAAACGTAATCATTTGCCTATGAGAAACAATAGTCCTGAAGAATCCAACATAGTTTCAGACTTCAGCACGTTGTGCTGCATGTAATCACTAATATTTTAACATACAAACAAGGGTCAGAAAGCAAAGAAATCTGAGAAATGCCATGTATTTTATTCATATAATTTTCAGAACTCTCACAAAAAATCTCCTAAAACTCCTGATATCTACTTCCTATAAAAGCTTTTACTGAACCACAGAAAAGGCTCAGATGAACCATTAAGCTCCCTACACAAGTGACCTCCCACAGGCACCACAGAGTTAACGACTCCAATTTCTTCTTCATGAATCCCAGCAGCTACATAGCTAAAATCTCAGTCACATGTCCTGTCACACATCAAGAAACATGATACAGTACCCTCACTGCTACACTTTGAAATATAGTTGATGGATAGATAATGGGAACTGGAAGCTATAGGAACCAAACTTTCAAAAGTTTATTGCTCTCAAAAAATATGAGGGATGACATGCTAAAACCTACTTGAAGGTCCAGCCATAAGTGCTTATAAGAAATCAAAGAAGGTGGCCAAACAATAAGTTTTATGAAGGGCCCAAGCAGTACTCATAGTAGCCTATATAATACCCTAAAAACAAGTCTAGCCTCAGTGAAATGCTTTAGAGAAGCTGGAGATACTTATCTTTCTTTTTTCCTGTAAAATTAGCAGGAGTGTAGCTATCTCAATACATTACATTTTTCAGCTTAATCAAGAGAGTGACAAGATACAGCTGCTTGGGATGATTCAAACACTTTAAATCCATCAAACTTTTCTACACCATTTTTGCAAAGCGACAATCACACATCGTTTCCTTTATGTTCATGCACTGACACTTGCAAATTTTGTTTAGGATAGGTAGCTGCATTGTCTGAATAGAAGGAGTCATCCAGCTTTCTAAAGCAGACAAAAATAAAGAAAAAAAACCCCAAACAAACCCAAAACCAAAAAGCAAACCACCAACAAAGTGGTGGTTTCAGCAATGACTTAGTTTTGAAGATGACACCAGTAAGGTTTTGTTATTAATTAGCAATATTCAGAAGAATGCCATCTTAATAATTTTCCTTCATCCGAAAAATTACAAAGATAACATAAACCTTAAAAAAACCCCAAAGACCTTTTTAACTCACATTTAATATTCTACCAATAAAGAGGACTTTGCTAATATTGTATCAGCTCACACATTATGACAGCAGTGTCTCAAGTCCATCAGATTGGTAATTGAAAAAATTTTAACATATCAACAGATACCATTTACAGAACTGAAAATCTTGTTCTAGGTTACCAGTATATGTCATTTTTACACCAACAGTTCTGATACTTTGTCTTTATTTTTTTTCCATTCACAGGTAACTATAAATCTCTACCATTTGCTGTGACCTCTCCTCAGTTTTATTAAACTTATGTCTATTTATTTTATTTACTTCCATAAGCTACTTCACATGGTCCTTCCTTTGACCCTGACATTCCTGTCTCCTGCACTGACACTCAAGACATTTTCTTTACTAGAGCCAAATGGGTCGGACCTCTTCCTACACCAATAAGTCACATCAACAGTGCCCCTTGGACTGAAAAAAGTATGTTGATATTATTTTTGTGCTGACATCTCAACAATATATCTGTCCTATTACCAGTAAAAAAAAGGAAAAGTAATTCTGTGCACAAAGTAGACTTGCTAGTGCAAGGCCAACATTTGTAAGAGCACCTTTACAATTTAGGCGTGACAAGCTTTGTCCCAGATGCTAGGCTGGCTTCTGTGGAGCCATAAATAATACATATTTTCCCACCTTTTGTGATAATAGCTATATTTATGCTCATTCCTCCTCTTGCCTTCCCCATTGCATGTGAAATTGCTGAGGAGGTTGACAGCAGTTACTGTGAAAGCCAACAAATACAAACACTATCTGTTGATGTCTTCTGAGCGTAAAGAATTGGAAATGTCCAATGTATCTTCAAACAAAGTCTGTGATCAATTTAGTCTACAGATATTCATGCATGCTATCCAAAATAAGCATTTCCAGATATTAATTTCTGCCCTGTTTCACAGATCCCCTTGCTCCTTCCCCTTGCGTGAAGTAAGAGGAAATTAAATGGACTGACAGAACTGCCTATAACATCAGTATACAGCTTGTTGTTTCTAGTGTCAGCTGAAACCAAGACTTAAATCCTGTGTCACCATCTATATTTTTTCCTCTAAAACCCTTCCCTCTTCAATTTCTCAGGTCTTGAAAATCATTACCAACACGTTATTTGGTAAACATGAAAATCTGAGGCACCACCTAGCTTTCTCATGTTTTCCGTGGTCTAATGAAATAGAACATTTCACAAAAGAAATAACCATAAATAACAAATTTCACAACAATAAATTAACAGTCTGAGAAAAAGAATACTGTATATTCCTAGCCAAAATGACAAAGTGTAAAGGATGACAATCGATCAAAAGTAGCAGACAATTGCTGAGGTCTTCTCACACACTACGCAGTGGAATGGTATTTCTCAAAGAGCAGTAGAATGACACTTCTCAAAGGTAACAAGAGCTTGTTTAATAAAAGGTTGACATAAGTTCAAAACCAAGTTTTAGTCTCTGTAAAAGTCCCCTGAGTCACACGTGTCAGACGCAGAGCGAGGCAAGTGAAGTGCAAACTGAGATGAATTCATGTCAGCTAACTTAAGAATCTACACTGGATACTCCTACATCTAGTCTAGGCTTTTTTTATAGTCAACAAATTTTAAAAAAGATTGAAAACCATTTAAAAATAAAATTCATCAGACCTGTTTGAGACAGTTCCTCTACAAGAAGCAGCACCTGTTCCCCTTACAAAATTAGCCAAGGAGGATTAGCTTCGATTCAGATGACTGTCAAGCTCTGTGTCTCTTTTTAAGTCTTTCTGAGCTTACCTGGTTTGGCCCCAGACTCTCAAGACTAATAATTCAAACACAAGGTTATAACTGTCCATTCCACTGAATCTTAAGTATGAGAAAGAAAGAGGCACAAACACTGCTGCCTAAGTGGGTATACTAGAAAAGTCTAGATTTGGGTTTAGTACACAGGCTGGATGGTTACAAGACTGCAATGACATCTTTAGTATTTTATGAAAGCATAAGAAAGCATTCTAAATTGCCTTTCCTAAACTGCCTTTAGGAAAGGCAATTTAGAATGATGGTGGATGTAAGTCTGGCTCTGAAATATATAACAATATATTATTTTATACAACTTGCATGTTAAAAAGATAATATATATTTGAAAGTCTCCTTTAATTTACTTATACTAGAACAACTGGATGGATTTTTTAAATTGCAGTAACTTTTTGGTGTACAGTAACAACAGTAAGTCCCTGGTGAAAAAAAAATCCTTCCCCATTGTTTTTTTATTTTATTTAGAAAGGGCTGTAAGTATTTTTGCTACTGACAGGAAATTAGGATCAAGGTATTTTTCACCCCTGTATTAGGGCAAAAGAAGATGAGCACTAGAACAGTAGTAATGTAAACACAGACTGCCTTTCCACTGGAATAGTAAAGAACAAAGGCCATTACAAGTGACTGCAACATTAAAGAAAATGCTGATAGTGTACACATTATGAAACCAAGAAAAACATTTAATGAGAATAAATGTTTAAAATCCAAGCCCATTTATATTTGAGTTTTATTGGTAAAACTGCTGGTACTCATAGCTGCTGATGTATGCCTAACAATATATGAGAAAAGCAGATAAATGAAAACAAGAGAGGCGATGCAATATGTTCCCCTGGGAACACCATGGTAAAGAACAGCAAATGATCTTCTACATTTGCAAGTAAGTCAAAACTTTTAACAGCTCTAAATACTGTGGGAAATGCTGCTCCCCTCTGGGCACAATTAATTCATAAAAGGGGTAGGCAATGTTTTGTGTTTCAGGTCTCTTAATACATCATTAGTAGAATGCGTCCCCTAGGAAGCAGAAGAAATTTGTACACAGTCTTCTTGAAAGTTTAATATAACCATGGAAATACACAGTAAGACAAGAGATACAGAAGAAACAGTAATTAAAAAATTGCAGAAGGCTAGGGACAAAATAGAAGATGAACTCAAAGATGCTGTCTTTAGAAGACAGAAACACACCGGAAATCTCAGTATCTTGGGTAAATCTAGATTTATTACTATATTTACAAATTCTCAACCCATCTGAGTTGAAACACTGAGTAAAAATAACTTATGAAATGTTTAAGTTGTGAATGTATTATCAGACATATTGTAGCTATTCAATAAGAGCATTACAGAGCAAGAAAAGGAAAACTCTCAAAAATTACTGAAAAACATCAGCTGTCAGATACTTGTGATCCACTCAAACATGTCACCCACCACTCCCTGCACTGAGGGAAAATGGTGGCTCTCATAAGTACCATCCCTTCCACAGATCATTCTTTAGGTCTGCAAGACTAATATGGATGCTGGCAGAGTTCCACATGTTCCTGCTATTTAAATAAAGCATGTCTAGGAGTGATTGATGATGCCATATTTATTTTAGAGGTGGATCTTTTGAAACACATTGGAAAGATGACACTGAAACTCACAATTTTAGAACATGCACCCATAAAATCAGATGCATGTGTCCATTCCCTCTTCTAACACACACTCAGTCCACTTCAAATAAATGAATAGATTTAAAAGGACACTACCAATTCTGACAAAATAAAACTGTGTTTTTCTGCTTCACAATGGCCTAGACAGGATTTAAATTCAGAAATTACTTTACTTTTCAATACTTCTGAACACTGGAGAGAATACAAAAAATTACACATGACATTGGCTCTAGGAAAAGTAGTATCCAATCACACTATTGTCTTTCCAACTGGAAGTTCAGAAAGGGGAAGAAAAAGGAATGGTCACCTACTTTGTCCTTTGCTCAAGTGCTGCCTGTATACTACCATGGAAGGTAGTACAGCAGCTACTGATCTAAGGGGAAAAAAATGCATTTGTAAAATAAAATTTAACTGGGAAAGGAAAGCGCAATTATCTCCTACCAGACTGGCACAGACAGGCAGCAGCCAAAAAAACCCCAGACCCCTAGAGAATATTTACTTCATCAATAGTCTTACAAATATTCATGCCTGGAACTCAGCACCATTGGGCCACAGCATTACTTCTGAGCACCTTCCTTGGCCTGACTGTTTTGTGGAACATGTTAAAAAGCCTCTTTCCATCAACCAGGTTAATTTGGTCAACAACATTTTAACATAACTAAATGAAAAGCTGCACATCTGGAAACCTGTTTTGATCACACATAGTGTCATTTGTATTGCAGAAATATGCAAAACTACTAGGGAACACACTGGCGCATATAACCTGGAAATGAGATTCTCATATATGCCCCAGATACAAAAATAGACCCCTTTTATATAGACAGGGCCAACCTCTATTCATAGAATTCAGGAAGCGTTACTACTATTTTACAGTAAAACTGTCACTGAAATGTTGTGTCCGGTTCTAACAATCATCATTCAAGGGGAAGGCAACAGGACCATTTTCAAATCAGAGAGCATAATCATTCCCATTACATATTTAGTACATTTTTCAAAAAGTGTGAAGTTCCACTACTCTACATATGAATGCAAATTGTGATTGTCTTTTATTTAGAAATCCCTGCAGCTGTGTACAGTTTAAATTATTTACTTGACACATTTGTATCTTTGGATTGATAAGGAATGAAATCGCAGGTTTCCTCTATAATCAGTTTTCTACTGTCCAGGTTTCTATTTTGGTTGAAATATGAATAATAAAAGCAGGTTTGTTTCCGTTTTCTCAACAGTTTTCACTTGCACATTTATGTGTAGGTATTCCTAAAGAATATGAATCTTAGAAGGCTGGGACTAATTCTTAAAACACTGGAAATAATTTGGGGAAATACAGAAGGCTAACTAGGATAAACTGAAAAACTGAGCTTGAATTTGCACCCCCCCCTTTTCTGGATTGCATATTCCAGTACAGATGCCTGTCATTCCTCCAGAGGAGTCAGAATTGCCAGCCCAGGCATACTCATTGACCTATTTAGGGCAACTGTTAGAACCATCACATTCCTGCATTTCAATATTTTAGTAAGTTAAGAGAATAAAATATTCCAAAGTAAGCATGCAGGAAACAACTTGAAATAGCAGCCCCCAAGTCCCTGAACTGTCGCAGCTGTCCTAGCAGCTGCCTGGCGTATTTCTCTCTCTTATGCACTTTTCAATGCTTAAATCATAGAATCATAGAATGACTTAGGATGGAAAATACCTTTAAGATCAATGAGTCCAACTCTTAACCCAGCATTGCCAAGTCCAGCACTATACCATGTCTCTGAGCACCACAGCTACATAGCTTTTCAATACCTCTAGGGATGGGGACTCTACCACTTCCCTGGGCAGTCTGTTCCAATGCTTAGCAACCCTATCTGTGAAGAAATTGTTCCTAATATCCAATCTAAAACTCAGCTGGTGCAGCTTGAGGCCATTTTCTCTCATCCTATCTCTTATTACTTTGGAGAAGAAACCAACAGTTACAGGAATAAAAAACAATTCAGATACTCATTTTTTGAAAGCAAACTGGTCATCATGATTCATTTGTACATTAAGGTCATATATATGTGACCGATCAGCTTTTCAGCTATGTCTACACAGGGCAAGAGAATGTCTGTGTTTGTCCAGCTTCCTTGCAGCCACTGCAGCTGCAGCCGGAATGACTTCTGACCCCTGGGAAATCCACGCAGCACTGTCCCAGTGCTCAGAGCACCACAGTGTCTTCTGCTAGAAACTGCCTGTGTAAAAAGTCCTTTCAGTATGAGCTGTCCTGGCTCTTCCATATTGTGTGAAGGTACCGTTTAAAAGAGCTGAATGCTTTCTACCTAAAGTTAAATTTATGGTAAATGGTTTAAGTGCTAACACACAATCTTTCCAAATCTCCCACAACTAGCCTTTGCCAGTATTGAATTCACACATGTGATCAGCTTAGAACTGGTCTGGCAGCCATGAACTTGTCAGAGCTTCTTTTCTAAGGTATCAAATAAACACAGCTCTCATTCCTCTGCTACACATCCAGCATTAGATTAAATTTTTTATGGTCAAAAAAACCCCTTTCACCATTGGTTTGACTTCTATATAACACAAGCCATCAGTCTTGCTAGATTTCATTACTCCTCTGTCTGGATAATAGTACTTTAACTAAGCCATGTCTCTCTTGTGACCCTTGAACAATAAAAATATTACCTCCAAGTCACTGATAAAGATATTTAACACTGCAGAGCTGAAAAAACCCCTAAGATACCATAAACCCACAAGTATTTTATTATTCCTCACAGAAAGACATTCCATAAACCCCATTTTCTCCAGTAACACAGAAGGCCAGCTTTGCTTTTTCATTCGTCTACTTTCTTAAAAGAAAACAGTAAGAATTCAAATGTCTTTCAAAGGTTAAAAAGTAAGTCAACCAAAAATTTGTAAACTCTCATTAGGTCAGGATCATTGTATTTTCCATAAGAGCCTTACCTTCAATCCAATCTTCCTGATTTTTCCAATTCATCCCAGACATACCTAAGAAAAAACTAGTACTTCCCCTGCACCCAGCTTATCATGGTACAGAAAGCTTTAATGGAATTTTTTAAGAAGAAATTATAAAGCATTATTTAGACATTCTGATTTAAGGATCTTGACAAACTTTTAAAGCTTTTTCAACATATTCATTTGCTGTTAATAAAATGGAAAATAGGATTTCTTGCCAAGATAGATAAAACTTACATTTAAGAAGTATCTACCATACTTACAGTGACAATGTGATACTTCCATATGTATCTCTGATGATGTATGCACCACTAAGGAAAAGCATCAGGAAAAACAGAAAACCTTATTCTTACTATACATAATTATTTTCATTAAGTTACTTCTCTTTAATGTCTTTTGTTTTTTTTACTGCCTATAAATATAGGTTTGGACCTTTGTTTCTATTACTAGGCCTTGCTGCTTGGTTGGTTTTATTAAACTGGCAGTTTTCACATCCCTGTAAGCCAGACTAATTTTTAACCAATAAGGCTTGTCTCAACATTGTTCATTTTGTGAGAGTTTTTTCACATCTCTTTAGTAGAAAACAATCATCACTCAAATGCTGATGTTTAAATGTTTCCCTTTGATCCAGCTTGATTATTTCCATCATCATTAAACCATCCCTCTTCCAGTGCTAAACATGTGTTTCAGGTAGGTCTCCATTAAATTGCAGCTGCGTATCTTGACAATTATTCATTCTTCTTCTACAACCTATTTCTTTAACCATTGCAAGGTGATTTAACATACATCTCTGCAACATTAGATGATCACTCAGGATCCAGAGATCATACCACCTCAGGATTTCCAACAACACTTTCATATCAGCACTCAGACTAGTGCCTCAGTATATTTTAATTGTATGGAAATCCCACCTAAGAAGCACCATCCCCACACCTGAAAAATACATGGCTACTGGTAAGGCATAACTTTCAGTGAGTTTGCCATAGTTTGTAGTAAATAACTAGCAGTACTCCAAATAATATT
>WEKY01059143.1:1996-51794 GCA_013390045.1 Picathartes gymnocephalus
TTGGAAAGCAGCTCATATTCAAATTACAGAGGGAGAGTGGGAGCTGACTTCTTTACTGTGACGGCTGATAATTGGTTCATAAAATGTCTATTAAGTAGTCAGTGTAAGAATTTACTCTGAGTTGTGCAATATGGTTAAATTACACATGAAATTATGAAAAAAGCAAGTCAAATCAGGAAGATTAAATACACTTGAAGACAACATAAAAGTATTATATCTGCCATTTCACAGAAATGTTGTGGAAATGGTACATGAAGCTAAAAAGAACTTTGCTAACAAGGATTCTTTGTACTCATTGCTGTAAATATGTAGATTAAAATGATAAAATCTTAAAAGGAGACTGATGGTATCTTTCATACATTTAAAATTTTCACTCTTTAAAAGATTAAAAAAATTAAAATAATTATGTTACTTGAATTAATTTTTTCTAAAATAGGCTTTGTAACAGATTTATTAGTTTTGTCTGCTGACCGCAATAGATGAGAAATGATTATTAAGGAAAAATAAAGGTCATGCTCTGCTTCTGTCTTTTTGCTTACAGTGTGTTGGTGATGTAGGATCTTTTCTAGGAAATAGAAAAGGGCAGTTTAAAATAATAAACAGATTAACTAATAAAACCAGCAACATAATTATTAAGAAATGCCATGTAAAAATCAAAGCTATGGAAATGTTTGATGCACAGTCTTCTGTCCTCTCTTAATTTATACAATGGTTTACCACATCTGCATTTTCTTAATTTTTCACTAATCCCATTTCTGCCTAGTTTGTTTCTCAGTATTTTGTATTTCTAATGATTTGGCAATTTATATTGTTAACTGCTTATAACGAAGCTGTTACTTGGGTTATTTTTATGTGCACGCAACTCAAATGCTTCGCTTCCAACAAAATGGGTTGTTGTCTTAGTGAGAAAAGTAACAAAGTAATTTGTAACCTTAAGATAATAATAACCATGCTATTAAAATGCCAATTTCTTAATTTGAGTGGATTGAATAGCACTTTACTGTAAAATTGCCAGAAATATATTCTTAGAGTCTTTGCCAATATGAATATTTTAATGTTTTGGTGCTTTCATATATTTTCAGTATTTTATTACTTATTTTATTATTGGTATTTTCTTTGTATGAATCAGATGAACATCTTTTCTATTTTAATATGTTTTAGAAAAATACAGTTAAAAAATAAATATGAGGAAATACACAGTCTTGAATGTTTAGTCTTTTAAAAATAGCTGCATCTCCTGAGATTTTTGCTTTCTTGTTAGTCTGCAGATACTTAATATGGGAGGGGTCAATATGGTGATGACCCATAGTGTGTTGTGGGACAGAAGTTGTGATGGTACCTGTCAGACAAATGTAAAATAGGTGATAATGGCTTCTCGGACAGAATGCCTGACATAATCACATAGACATGATACTGGCAAGTCAGTGGTACCATGGCACAAGGGATGCAAGTGCACACAATGCTAATATATATATATGGATCTTGCTAGAATGAACTACTGTTTAAATATCACATAGAAAGTGGAAAAATATATATAACAAAAGAAAAATAAAAGGGCAAAGTGACAGTAATGTTTTTTAACTTGAAATGGACAACAGTATTTTTCTTGAGAACATCATTTTTTCCATCATCACAGGGTGTTTTCCCAGTATTTTCAAAGCTTTCAGTTGTTAATAGTTTCAGATTTTGTTTGACAGCCCTTGGAAATGGGTCTCACTGTAGAAAATTTTGTGCTTAACACACACTGAAGTTACTCTGTAACATGATTTGATAAACAAAATCAAGAGAAGAAACAAAATATTTTTCTAATTTCTGTTTCACACTATGGGAAACTCAGTTTATAAAACTGGGGCATTTTGGAACTTAGACAATTCACAAAATAGGATTTGATTACATGAACTATCAAGATCTAAGATTTAGTTTTCCTTTCCCTAATTGTACATTGGCAGTTAATTTTGGCTTTTACAGACAATTAAGAGACAACAAACATTGTAATCCTAAAAATTAGCAATTTGTGCTCCAAAAAAGCACATTTCCTAGCAAGGAATTTTCATTCCCTCTTCTGAGCTTCGTTGTTTTAATTTACTATGTAAAAGATCAGACATTTTGTAAAAGAAAAAAACAAAAAAAAGTATCAACATGGAGGGGTGGGGCTGCTGAGGCGGGAGCAGGGGTTTTAAATTACCTCTATTTCATCAGTGATTCCCTGCTGAAACTACTTTGTCTCTATTGTTTGCCTTCAGAATCTCTCAGTTTGTCCCTATTTCCAGAAGTTGTTAGTTTATATGGGGGTTTTTGACTGTGTGGGGTTTTGTGGGAGAGCATTTTAAGTCTCTGCACTGTCTCAGTGGTCCTGCGTATTGCACTGGCAGCACAGGGGTGTAAATGCTGTTCTGTTGATAAGCACAGCGTTAGTTCATTCGTTTTCTATGGCTTTGCTGTGGAAGTGGGCTTTCAGTCAGGAAAACAGAGCATTCTGCAAAGCCCATCACAAGTGGCTGTGAATTCACCAGTTTAGGTGTGGTATAGCCCCATAGGGTGCTATGGTCAAGACACAAGGGTGTCTGTGTACAGTATGTGTATTGATTTAGGAACAGCTAATCGCTTCTAATTAGCCAGGAAGAGCAGGGTTGTGTCCTCATTTCTGAGGTTAAATAAGACATTTCAGTCAGTTTCTGCAGTGCATGTCTTACTTTCCGTGGAAGACAGCTCACTGAGGAATTACCAGCCTGGTGTTGTGCAGTTGCTACATTTCCATAATGTTTGTGTTAGCACAGGTACGTGATGATTCCAATTAGGCTTTGCAGCATGGCTGTTTCTGTGGCACATTTCAGCATCAGCAGCTTCTGGCTCTGCGCCTCCTGCAGCTGATGAGAAACAGAACCTCCCTCTTTCAGTTTTCTCAATAGTTTCAGTGCCACTTTTCAATTGGAACCTCACTATTCTTGTTTTTCACACTTTTATAGTGCTTGCACACAGTAATACAATATACATAGATACAGAATGCAGAGACACAACTCAAAATATAAAGCACAGGAAATCTATCTCTCCGGGAGCGTTGCAGGAGTGAGAGATTTTCTTTCTTTGTGGAGGAACTGACTGAAGTTCCACACGCTGGCCTTTTCTGGGCCTGCTTCAGGCAGCTTCCTGGTAGATCTGCGCAATTACTGCTTTGCTGCTTCTGAGCAGAACCACTGAAATTCCCAAGGTGTATGAGCAAAAAGTAAGCAGCTGGACAGACTTGCCAGTAGGTATCTCATCTCCTGGCTTACTTTATTTGCTGATGTGGTGCATCAGCCTATATGTTTGTCTTGCTCTAAGTCACTTCTGTTTTCCTAAACACTTGAAGAAGCACTGTGTGCTCAATTATTGCTGTATGATTGCAGCTAATAGAAGTTGTTTATTAGATTGCATTAAGCAATTCGTTCTGATGTTAATAATGAAGTCCTTATACAAAGCCCTTTAAGGGAAAACACCCAATTATTTATCAGTTGCCCATCGTTATTGTCTTCACCATAGCCTGGGTGTAGCAGCAGCCCACCCAAAGAACTGCTGCAGTCTTTCTCATGCCGGTTCAGGGTCCCTTTATCTGTTAGTAATTCTTTATTCAGTTCTAATTCTCTTAATACTAGTTGTGCGATACTGTATTGGAGTTGTTTGAAATGCTGGAAAACCTGGATATGAAACAAGAATCTGTAACTTTTGGTTATTTATCTTTCATTTTCTTTAGGCAGCAATAGAGTGTATTCATTATTTTACTGTCACTTGGTGGTTTCACACAAAGTATTTTGAAAGGTTTTCTTTTCTCTTAAAAACGCCTTGTTAGGATGGCGGTAAATTATGTGTTTCATCCTTCTTGATTAATCCATAAGATAAGACAGTGCCTGATGGTGATTCAGCTGGCATTAAGCTGTGATTTCTTTGAAAGTGTTAAAAGATTTTTTTTTCTCATTTTTGCTAAAACAACTCACTGTGCTTCTCTTTTCTTTAGTCCTGATAAGAACTTCCCCCTAAATCTACACAAGTTTACTCAGCCAAGGAGCACACATCTTGGCCTCTGGGAACTTTCCAGGAGGAACAGATAGTTAATATGTGTTTTCTGTTACAGACTCAACTACGAATAACACAGTTCACCACCTCGTATTGTTCCAGTGCATATCTGTAGGATACTGAGAATCAGCCACACAATAAACTTGCATTGCTGCTCAATGAGAAAATTGGCCCCATAGGTCAAAGTTATCCAGTCAGGAGGGCAAAGTGGGAAAATGCTACATAAGGATATGGTCTTTCCCCAGCAGGCTATATAGGGAGTCTCTCTAGAGTAAGTGTCCTCCTAATTAGGGCTCAGGAAAGGGATCAGAAGCAGTCTTGCCGGATTCTGATCCACCGTGTTTTCCTTAGGTTTGCAAAGAAATGCAAGACAACAGAACTAAAGTTCAAGTGTCCACTATCAGTATCCACAATCTCTGTGTTTATGATGAAATCTAAATTAAAATATCCTCTGGGCAACCATTATGTAGTCTAACAAATCCTCTGTGGCATTTAATTTTTAAAAATTGCAACTTTCTTGTATTTCCTCAGCCCTGTGTCTGTTAAAGTCATTGCCAGTTTTATTTTTGACAGCTTGGAGCTATATCTGAACACCTGTTCTTCAAGCTGCAGGGAAAATGAGAAAATTAAGGAACACCATTTAAATAAACATAGATTACAATAGTAGTGTGAAAAAGAATCATTACCAGAACTTCTTTAACTTTTTTTTGTCTAGAATGCTACAACTGATAAATTGCAGAAAGGAAAAGTGAGTGGGTAAACACCACAGATGCTTCATTAACCTAGTACAACTAAAACTTACAGATTGATGTTTGACCTCCTGGCATCTGAATTACTATAATTCCCATGCCTTGAAGTACATTTTCCTGCACCCAAGTAGCATTTATAATATTTTCTTTTTTTCTTACTTTTTTTTTTTAATTTAAACTTGCAGCTGATGGTGATGATTCACAAAAAGATTTTTTAGTGCGTTCTAAAGAAAGTAGCATTTTCTTCTTGACTTCATCGTTTAACAGGCTTTCTTCTGCAAAGAGAACATATAAACATGGCTCCTGAGTGCAGTCTGGAATTAGGTGGGACACCTCAGAACAGCAATGCTCATTCATGCTAATCTGTTGTGAATTTTAACTACAATCCTGAACAAGTACATGTTGATGTATATATAATCCCAGATACTGCTGTTCCACCAGGCATTATGATTGACATAATGTGTCTTCTTACCACTCACACTGGATGTGTGTTAGAGTTCAGAGTAGGTGTTAAATCATATATTCCTAGCCCATACTGAAAGTAGATTCCAGTATTTCTGTGCTGGCTGTCCCTACTGGTATATGGATGAGGACTACGGGGAACTGGTACAGCTACTCTGTTCTGAGAGTCTTCAGAGAGTGCGTTCATTTACTCCAACAAGTTCCCAAATTGAGGAGAAATTGCAAAAGCATCAGAGAAAGGAAAACTACTTCATTTCACTTCTTTGCCTAAGTGCATCTGCTGGAAAACTTGAAGAATTACATGACAAACAAAAGGTGATATAGCCAAAGAATTACCTACTCTAAGCTGCACATTGAAAAGGCACAGTAGACAAGTTCATTTTATGCTTTGCCCATTTTCAATGAGATTTACCTTCCATTAACCATTTCACCTTGGAAAAATATCTGAAGTTTCTCAGTCACTTAGATGCCATCTCACAGCAACAGTGTAAGTAGAGCATATCACATTATGATCAAACCACAAAATAACTCATTTGGAAAGTTGTATATAATGTACTTTATTGTTTTGCTTAACTGCTGCTCACTGGGGCAGGTGAGATCCTCCAGAGAGGTGGTACCAACTCTGAGAGTAGCAGTGAGTGTGTGCCACAGGGGGCTTCTGGGCTGCAGAAAGGGACAGGCATGGAGGGGCAGAGCAGGAACTGGAGTCTCTGTGGAGAAGAAGTTGAATTTCCTTTGCTTGACTAAGTGATGCAAAGAAAACCATGAAAAAAATTGCTCCAGGTAGGGAAAGACTGGAGGAAAGGCCCTGCCCTGCAATCCAGTGACCCAGGGCAGGGAGTTATTGCTGAAACTTTTGTTTCCACCTGTCTCAGCTAAAACATCTTTCTTTTCTGTGTTTGCTGTAATACACCAATAGAGGCTGAAAATAGCAAAAACTGTGTTATTGGAATAGTGGCCATACAGAGGAGACATGCACAGACTTGTGTCAAAGCTCTGGGTGATTTGGAATTCAGTCATGACATGCAATATCACCGTCAGGGGAGATTCTTACTTTCCTTACAGCCTACAGGAACTTTTCCAAGCACTGTTTTGCCAGCATGTGTGAAGTTTCCATTGGGAAGGTACCCAGCAGCAGATGTCCTAGTCTGGCCCTGCTTATGAAAATCCCTGCACAGGCACAGTGTGCCCCGTGTTTGTTGGCCTCATGCAGGACTGAGGCAGAGGCTTTCAAACTTGCCCAGAGGGGTGCAAGAAAAACAGACACTTCATGTTTGCTGTGTGCAAGCATAAAGTAGCTTTGCTGTCCTTGTGGAGCAAATCAAACACTCTCCAGGAAGAAGTAGTCACAAAAAAAAAAAAGTGGAAATTGCTTTGGTAGCCAAACTGAAAATTGTTTTGATCCATGCTGTGAAAATGTTATCTTGACCAGCAAAGTCATCTCTGTGTAATGATGGGCAGGTGTCCATATGAATGCCCTTGCAGGTAAATTTATTGTCTCTCAAAGCAAAATATATGTTAGGGTTTTCGACCCTGTTCATAAATGCAAGGATCTTTCCTGGCAACCTACCTGGACCAGTGGGCAGCACACCTGGCTTACAATGCTCCCAAAACAGAGCCTGGCTTTACCAGGGTGGGGGGGAAGGCTTCTCTCATGTTTTCTCCCAAACAAATTTCAGCCTGGAAGTGAGACAATGCTTCAAAGACAGCTCTGTCACACCAGCAAAAATGGCCTCCATACACGTATAATACAGGATAATTTTGAGGCTGAACAGTGAATTGGTCCTCAAGAGAAGTAAAAGGAGAAATAGAGGCCTATTTAGTTACCAAATTGCCAGTTTTTTCAGTTTTTTCCCTGATATCAGTGCAGGCAGTAACTAGATACAAAACCTATTTGCAGAGGACTACAATTTTAGTTGTAAGGAAAAATAAGTCATATAAAAACTGGAAGTACTGCAAATTGTACTGCAACTTCTATCTAGCTCAGCTAAAAAGAAAACAGTAGTTTTTAGTAGTAACTAGCAGAACTGGTGATGCTGTACTGATGCTATTCACATGAAGCTATGATATGAATGGGGAGTTTTACAGTAAGTGAAAATAAACTTACTGTTTATTAACTCCTCACTGTTTGTTAACTCCTCACTTCCTGAAAAGAGATATGTCTGAAGCTGATGCTCTTCTTAAGCAAAGAATTTGATACCAAAAAGTAATCTTAACCATCTCATACAAACTGATAACCAAAATTGTAACCAAATTATATTTCAAGGTTTTTTATTCTATATTAAAATATCTTAAATATTTTCAGGGGTTTTTTTTTGTTTGGTTGGTTTTGGTTTTTTGGGGTTTTTTTGGGGGGGTGGTGGTTTTGTTTGTTTGTTTTTGGTTTTTTTCAGTTGATTGGTTGGTTGGTTGGTTGGTTTTTTGAGTAAAATTTCTAAATGGGTGTATTTCTTCTCTAAGAAATGTATAGAGTTTTGCATCAGGAAAATGAGTTGTCAACTCTCTACCTAGAGACACAGTTTTTTGGAGTAGGGATCTGTGTCTTCTTTGAAGTTAGGGATAGATTGTGCTGTTATTTACAATTGGATTTCCTTCCAAAACACATCTGATAACTCATAGTAACTCTGCCAGAAGCTGTGGGAGAAGCTGATAGACAATTCCCAATATAGTTTGCAACATAGTGCTGGAGGATAAGGGAATCAAAACATTATGGAGTAAGAGAAAATATTTGATTACTAGAGGCAGTATGTTGCTAGGATTTAGACCTTGAGGGCCCTGGGTAATGGTGGTAGGTATTCCAAGAATTCTGGGAAAGCAATTTTGTTGGAAAGCAATTTTAGGTCAATGAATGTAAAGGACAAATTGTTTAGCAGCTGAAATGAAATTAATAAGCAGCTCTGTTCCCTGCCTCTCAGCCAAGGGGTACTTGGTGATGCTGAAGCAAAGGGCTGGCACGCACTGCAGGCTCCCAGGGAGGATGGGGGCTAATGGCCCTGGGTGTATCTTTGCTGGCCATGCCTAACTCAGGAGGCAGAAGGCTGTGTAGAAAAAGGAGCCCAGTAGGCAGGGAGTTGCCTGCAGTCTTTTTTTTTAATAGCTCTGCATCATACTTATGTAAATTGTACTATATTTGCTAGGTGATCAAATGTATCAGCTTAAAAATACAAGGCTGACATTACAAGGAAGTGATTTACCCTGCCTGGGTAGGCTGGTGCCTGCTGGAAAAAGGGAGCAGGTCCAGACAACTATGTCAAAGTAGTGCTGTAGTCAAAAGCAGCAATTTTCCAAAATCCACGCTGAAACAGATCTGAACTGTCCCATCAGGTCTGCTTTGCAATCTGATTGTATAGGAAAAAGAAACATTAAGAGGTCTAAGTCTCAATAAAACCAAGAAGAGACAGCTCTATTAATACCATATCTGGAAACATTCTGTGTAGATATTGCATATAATAGTCATTTTACTGTCACAAAAGAGAAAATATTTTTGCAGATGACTAAATTTTCAAGAAGTAGAACCTCCCAGTTTTACTACTTCTTTTCCCAAAACCTGGTAAAAAACTGGGACTACATTTGCACATACACTAGTGATACACTGATGTCGAGTAGTCTGTCAGCACAAATCAGAGATTTCTTGGCTGTGGATAAGCACTATTCATAATTTATAACAATCACGATGCTGCTGAATGCAGAGGTGTTTATTCTTCAGTGTGAGACTGAAAACTCTGGTATGATGAAGAACTCTGGGGTCTCCCGTTGCTCAGCACTCTGACCGCAGGCTCTGACTTGTGTGAAGAACAGAGAAAATCTCTCAAAGGCATGACTGCCAGTAATGTTCTTTAAGAGGATTGATCTAAATTAGACAGATGGGATTTGCACAGATGGAATACCCAATGTCATTGGCAAAAATTGCTCAGTTGCTTTACTGGAAATGTTTAAACCCAAAGCTGGGTAGTACTCTTGCCATATCCACCAGGAGACTCTTTGTGCCAAGCGAGTTTCACGAACACTTTAAATACTGCTCTCTGTTGTATCAACAAAGTCTGTGTGGAGGCTTTTCAGACAGATTTGCAAAAATGACAAGCTGGGGAAAAGAGTGCTCCTTTGCAATCCTTGTTGGCTGCCAAAGAGAAAAGGTCTTGGACAGTCCTGGAACTAAGAAAACCAGTGCTAAATTTTCTGATGGAGAGTGAATGTGCTGAAGACTGCAGGCTACTTGAAGAGGAAGAGTGCATAAGCAAGCTGGCTTTCCTCAGATGTTTGGTTTTTTTTCTTTTTGAATTCAATATGAATCTCCAGGGGAAAGATTGCCTTTCGCGGTGCTATGTAAGGTACTTTCTTGTCTCATGAAAATATGTAGGCTTCCACATAGCAATATAAACCACGTTGTTTTTTTTTTTTCCACGAACTTTACGAAATGAAACTTCTTCCTCTTAAACTCATTCAGATCCAAGCCTGAGGATTCTGAGGCAGGAAAGAACAGTTTCTCTTCACTGCCTCAGAAATGGAATCTCACAAATGCAGAGTGCTGGGATGGATGGACCACCTCTCTGACCTTGCATGGCTGGGAGAAGTTGGGCTGCAACTTCAGGAGTTGCATGTTTTACTGCATGGAAAGCTGGCCTACCCAGCAAAGGCACTGGTCTTCACTCTGTGGAGACCAGATTAAAGTCCATGCTCCATTCCAGGGGGACTGCAGTTCCCCCAGACACTCTCTGCATCTGCCTGGAGGGGAAACTCCCAGTATAAACACAAAAAGTGAGGGAGTTTCTTCACCCTGCTGCAGGCTTTGCTGCCGTGCCACAGAGAGCTCAGTGCTCACTGCATGTCCTGCTGCTTCCAGAGCTGGCAGGAGCTGAAGTCCTGCAGGGCAGGCGTGGGGCTGTGAAACAGAAACTGAGAGAGCAGGGGAAAAGAGTGGAAATTCTCACCCAAAACTCACAGGAGATCCACACCTCTTCCCATGTCAGATGTCTCCTGTGCTCCCAGTGGAGCCAGGAGGCAAGAGGGAGCTCCCATTTTCCCTGCAAACAACATGACCTGTGACCAGCCCTGCTGGTGCTTGTGCCAGGACAGAGCAGTGCATGAAGGTCTTTGGGCCCAGGATGGAGGCTGACATATCTCAGCATGTTTATTGCTGATGGATCTGGGGATGCACAGCACCTCCGAGTAAACCTGCTTATCCTGTCTTGCATTTGACACCTAAGGAGTGTCCTCTTCCCCAGACCCTGAACAAACCTTGCTCTTCTCATATCAACTCATAGTTTTGCAGAAATCAAGAGTAACATCGGGTCTGTTGCATACATTCTGTTCATGATTATACAGGTACATAATCATACATCTCTATGCCTGTCTCTATTTAACTATGCACTTCTCTTTGCATAAATACTTTACTTTTACCCATTTCAACAGACTCTGCAGCTTAAATGTCAGTGATTCCTGGCATTGTCTATCAGCAGAAAAAGAAAAATTGGGAACGAGCTGTCTCTCTGAAAATGCCTTTGCCATGACACCACTCTAGTTCTGCAGTTATTATAGAGAAAAGCATTCAAACCCCTTTTCAGGAGACTCATAACTGAGACCCACAGTGTCTTGCTGCTGTTTAAGAGGTGCAGAAATATGCAGAGTGCACCAGACACAAAATATGACCTTTTCTTGCTCTTGTCAAATGCAAACCAGCCTCCCCCCAAGCAGCTGGAGAGCTTTGTAGACCAGGTCAGAAATGTGTGTTACCAGCTTGAGCAGATTTCCCCTGTGTTTTTGCTGAGTGTTTCCCTTGGGAGCCCACAGTGAGGCGGGTGGGAACAGGTCCCTTCAGCATTTTAGGTTTAACAGGGTTGCAGTGATGACAGGGAATCAAACAATGCCAGGGCCTTGGGAGACACTCACGATTCTCACTCCTTATGTGATCCTGACTGCAGCTGAAGCCCTTTATTTCATGTTCTGCTGTTTCCAGGGGCATCAAGGACCATCTGGGTGCTAGGGAGAGAACACCCTTAGCCGGACAGCTTTAGCAATGAGACAGGTTCAAAGGCATTGGGGTGAGGTGGTGATGGTGTTAAATAGAGGTGAAAATACTTTCTCTTCAAAGGATGAAATGGAGGGCAGAGTGGGGAGAGGGAATCACAGCAGGAACCAGGGAGAGGCCCTTTTGGACACAGGAATGCAGGCTGGAACCGACAGCTCCTCAGATGGCAAGAAGTTGAAGGAGATACCTGGAGATCAGAAAGTGAGTTTAGGTCAATGAATCAGTCTGGTATGTAGGGGTGAGCAAAACCACCGGGTTTTCTTTCCCCAGGAGGACCCAAAAAAATTTACATGGAATACAAGGATGGAGAATCCAACCATATGAGGGAATGTCTGAGCCACAGAGAGTTGCTTCACATTAGTGTGTGTTACAAACACTACTGAACATATCTTGATAATTCTGTCTCATTTGAGAGTGGGTTCAAATTCCCTTATTTCAATACCTCAAATATGACATTCATGTGGGATAATTTTCTTCCAGCTGCACAGATTCATTTATAATTTAAGTTTTCACCAAATTGAAATATCATTCAAGTTCATATGAATTTAATGCACAGTGTGGAGGGAAAATAAAACCCAAAACTTTAAGAAAGGGCAATATTACAGTTCTAGGGGTTATGATCTCTCCTCTGACAATTTGACATCATTATTTGCAAAGTCATGCACATCCTATTAGCTGAATATATTTGGATGCTCTGGTTACCTGACAATCCTAGTCAGACACAGGGGGTTCTAAGCCATAACTGCAAACATATATAAAAATAATCAACCAAGCAAAGAAAACTATCCTGGGTTTCCCATAATTTATAGCTCAGACCTATCTTGCTTCTGTAGCCTAAACAGGGTCATGATTGTTCTCCCTCTGATTGTCCTGCACTGCTTTGCCCTTGGTGGGCAAGAGTGGTACTTTGAGAAGAGCGTATCCAGCTAAAGAAAAACCGAATACAGGTTGTGATTTCCTCTGCCTCCTTGTGCAATTTCCCTTAAAGGTTGTGTTCAAACCTGTTTCTTAAACAAGAGTGTTTATAACAGCATGATGTTTCTATCTAAGCCTGACAAAGGATAGTAAAATTACAGCAGAGACCTTTGCACTGATACTTGGAAGTTATTTCACATTACTGTTCTAGTGAATTCTTTATAACTTGGAAGTTCAGAAGCATAAAGTTTGTTGTCTTTGGGAATGGGTTCTGCCATCCTTGTCAGATATTTTCTGCTTCCTGGAAATCTTTAATATTTCCTAGACAGATTTGCTTCTGAGCTTGGCTTCAGAAGCAAATTACTGGTGCTTTAAAAATCTTCAAAAAGGTTTTTCCTCTTGTTTGCTGTAATAATAAAAGCTGTATCTTACAGCATGTTATTGTGAAACTAGTGGCCATTCAATATATTTTTTGCATTGCTTTTGTTTTCCATTTAGAATCCCATTAGTGTTCTCTGGATAAGGCAGTTGCAGGATTATCACTACAGTTGTTCATTTCACCCCCTAAAGCGAGGATTTACTGGGAAATGCTGAGCATCAAATATTTGAACTGAACACAGAAAATCTGTCAGCTGAAGAGCTGCTCTCCACAGGGTGCTGGACTGCAGCCATCTCTCCTCAGGCTGGACTCCAGGGATGAGCCAGGTGCGCAGCCTGACTGCTCCAAGGAGGATGATCCACTGCAGACTGGGATGCTGTGGGAAGTGGCCTGAGACAGGGAAGGAGCCACAGCGATCTGCTAGGCCTCCTGGGATGGAACAAGTCTAACTGGAAAATATGTTTAATATTAATGTGAACAAAACACAGCAGAGCAACCAGAGCAGCCACAGGTAGGCAATGGGTAAAGCCAGATCTGCCTCCTGTATCCCTCAGCCAGACTGGGAGGGAGATGGGGCACTAAACCCACAGGTACCTCACAGAGCCACCCTCAATAAAATCAGTCCCATGTGGATCTGGGTGCTTCCCTGCATTTAATGCTCTATTTTTAATAGAGGAAATGGAATAGGGGGTGTTAAATATCTTCCAATTTGGTTCTTATAATAAAAGTGCCAGACTTCAAAGGAGTCATTAAAAGCAGCCACTGGGTTCAGAGTTGATAGGAAAAGAAGAAAAGAAGTATAAAAGGGGTGGGTGTGTGTGTATGGAGGAGAAGCACTGCAAAATGACAACTGTGTCAAATGTAGTGGGGACAAGGACAGTCATTCCCTTGCTGATATTCATCATGTGGCAGAATTTGACGTTAAAGAGTGAAAGCAAAGTGTATTTAATTTCATGTTCAGAAATATTTGTCGCTCACAGATGAATCAAATTCATAAAAAAGACATGGTAAGTATCTCTTGGATAAGAAGAGTATTCAAAATGCAAATTTTAATATAAACGCACGATTGTGGTGCTTGAACTTTTTTGAAATTATACTCTTAATGATTGTTTTAATGATCCTTCAGCATTTGGATTCGCTGGCTAACTGTAACTTGTAATTATACAAGTAAATCTGATAGTGTATTGCCTTTCTTCGGTGTCCACGTTTTGTTCAGAGAGAAATCAGAGATAATCTATTACATAGCTAAAAGGAGAGAGTAACTATGGCTAAAATATGGCTAAAATAGGAACAAAGTGATAGAAATAATGTAACATATATTATGTTTTTTTTTTTCTTTTTTCTTCTTTTTATAAAACTGTGAAAAATTTCATATCCTGATGCATATAATTCCTACTTCAGACATCTCACAGCCTTTTAAAAGTGCTGGTTTTGATGCACATTACCAGGTAACAAATACAAAATCAGAGAGGAATAATATGAGAAATAGAGATGCCAACAAGGGAAAGGGGACTGTTGAAAAAAAGTTTTGTTGTCACATGGAAGTGTATCAACCCATCTCATCACAGAATGTGGGGGAAAAGAGTAGTCTGGGTACCCCACAAACAGCATGTGTGGAAATATTGAAAATAACAGGGTATTTTATGCATACATAATTATGTGTATAATTAGAGAAAGATAAGGAAAGAAATTACTTTCAGGGTTTTCATTTGCCATTGACATAACATCTGAATTGCCAAAAAGGCCATGCAATCAACATTATTAGCACAGACAGGATTATAGGCTGGGGCAGCACTATTGAGACAAATAGGGTAGTTTTACATACCATTTTTAAAACAACAGGAAGACTGAGGGGAAACTCTTCGGGCAGAAGATAACAGCATCCTTGTGAAAAAAAGAAAAGAAACCAGATATCATAAGGCTTTGTCTTGCATTCCTGTCTTAATTTTATTTATTTGTGTAGGATATGATAGTTTTCAATTTTGGAAGAGAAGGAGCTCACAGGACACTTTGAAAATGACACTGGGTCAAGAAAGATGAAGGCAATGTCATCAAGAGATCAGACCAGAGGGCTGCACATCAGGAACCTCTGCATCTATTACTGTGACTTCTTGTGAGACCTCAGTGAGCTTAATTCATCTCCGTGCTCTGACTTCCGCTTTTCCCTGATATCACCTTTGTCAGTAGATTGTGTTGAAACATTTTGAAAAGTGCAGAACTTTAACTGATTGAAACTTGACAAGAACTCCTCTCTTTTAGGACACATCTTGTGAGAGATGGTAAAGTCTAGCCAGCCAATATGGTCAGAAGATTTATTTCAAGTTACCAAGATCTACACAGGAGGGCCCCCAAATTCCTGGGACACCAAAGAAAGTTCCCTGGTCATACCAAGAGTAACTATATCCAACTGTGTGTTACAAAAAAAGAGGGGAAATACTTCCCAAGTCTTTGTCAGCAGCTTGATGGTAAAACACCGTAGAGACTCCACTGATTTTCCAGGGAAAGGGACTGGGCTTTAGGCTCTGCTCTACAAACTGCTTAGGCATATTAGAGTCATTGGTAATTTTAGACTCACAAGCCTGAAGTAATTTAAAACTTACTCCATTTTCAGTGACTAAGTGGAGCTTAGTCTCCCAGCCTTTTCTGAGGATGACAGCCTTGTCCACTCAGTGTCCTGCTGATTTTGGTAGGGGATAAAGCAGCATGAAGTCTACCTAACCTTGAAACAAGTAAGAATGATAGTTGTGCAAAGTATTTTTTTAAATTTTATTTACTAAAATATATAAGATGCAAAAAAATTCAAAATTTTAAAATGTAGGAATGCTGCAAAATTATGTTCGGTGTATTGTGTACAAAATTTTGTACTTATGCATTGCGTACAATAATGCAGTTTCAAACACTGAATAAAATCTAGGCTTACTGACTTGATGGCACCACAAAAAAAAAAACCATACTAAACACTTCTAACATCAGCACAGTTCTCTTTCATTAAGTAGGAGACAAACTGTGTTGTAAAAGATGCTACCAACTGGTTGGTCAAATACCTAACTCAGATAATTTGGGTATCAGAGTAGAATAGAATAGAATAGAATAGAATAGAATAGAATAGAATAGAATAGAATAGAATAGAATAGAATAGGAATACCTCAGTTGGAAGGGACCTACAAAGATGATCTAGTCCAACTGCAAGACCTCTTCAGGGTGGACCAAAAGTAGCAAGCATGTTTTTAAAGGCATTGTGTAAATGCCTCTTAAGCACTGACAGGTTTGGAGCATCGACCATCTCTCTAGGAAGCCTGTCCCAGTGTTTGACCACCCTTTCAGTAAAGAAATGCTTTCTAATACTCAGTCTGAACCTCTCCTGGTGCAGGTTTGAACCCTTCCCATGCACCTTGTCACAGGAGCCCAGGGAGAAGAGATCAGCACCTCCCTCTTTGCTTCCCTTCTTGGGAAGCTGTAGAGAGCAACGTGTTTGTCCCTCAGCATCCTTCTCTCCAAACGAGACAAGCCCAACGTCTTCAGCCGTGACACACAGGACATTCCTTCCAGCCTCTTAAACATCTTTGCTGCCCTTCTCTGAACCCATTTGAATTCCTTCACAACCTTCTTAAACTGTTGGGCTCAGAACTCCACAGAGCACACAGGTGAGGCTGCACCAGCTCTGACCACAGTGGGATGATCACCTCTTTTAACTGACTGGTTATGAAGTGTTCAGTGTGCCCCGGGATGTGCTTTGCCCTCTCACCAGTAAAGCAATGACACCTCCTGTCCCAGATCAAAGGGAGAGGCAGGAACAGTCTCGAGGAGATGCATACTTGCAGATTGTCACCAGAGTTCTGCTCACCACGTTGTTCTGAGCACCAGGCAGCCTTTGCCTTTCATGGTTTACACAGACAAGAAACTGGTTCAATGTCCTCTGCAGTGACTGCCCAAAAGGCAGACTCATAATCACAAAACACAGGCACAAGTAAGCATCAGCCATTACGCTTCAGATAATGTCATAGAAATGCAAATTTCAAAGCTCAAAATTTTACCCTCTGTTTATAACTTTATTGTGAAAAAGTGCCACAATTTCTTCTCTGTATTTTTTTACCTTTTGTGATGTGCTGCTTAAGGATATCTGCTGTCCAACACCTGGATGAATCCCTACTGAGAGTCACTGAATCATTGACAGTATTGCAAGTCCAGGAACCATTTATTCTCATCCAAGTATATTAATTTTTATAGTATTGAGAGATAACAAAGGAACAGGCTAATCTGTGCTGCTGTGGAGTTATCTGGTTCAGAAGCCATAAACAGCATCACAACTGGAAGCCAAAACCTTAGGGGCCAGAAAGAGTGCACAAGGTGCAGAAAAAGGTGGCAACCTGTGCTCGTCACAGCCACTGTGCCTCTTTGGGAAAGAGAGGATGTGTTTCTTAATGGAAATTGTTTCATAATGGAATTTTTTAGAAAGGGATATTTCCTAATACAGGTGGTGAGGTGCATCCACAAAACTCGAGCAACTGTCTTTTTTAATCAAAAAGGCTGGGAGGCATGTTGGATAGCTCAGAGGGTATTGTTCCTTCTCCTTGACAACTGAACATAAACAAAGCAATATCACTTCATTATTTTATTATATAACTAGCAATAAGAACACCAAATAACCCAGGGTAATATAAACAAAGGCTTTGCTACTTCCCACATTTTAGCTGTCACGCAGTTTTAACTCTATGTGTGAAAATATGTTTATTCCCTAAATAAAAATACAGGACTTGACACTAGCAAAAAAAGCTGAATTTCCTAATATTTTTTACTCAAATGCCTGACCTTAGACTTGTAAATAACTGTCCTTAGGTATAATATCAACATTAGCTGAATTGTTCATCACAATTTTTTTTTCCTAAGGAGACTTTTGTTCCCTAGAAGACCTTTTATCCCTTATATGCTAGTTTGTGGCTGACAGTCATCCTTGACATGGATTGTCAGGTTGGTTAATATGAACAGGATCAAAGGGAGAGTTTTCCTAGGCTGTTCTCTGTGGGAAATGTCACTGATTTCTGTAGAAACAGTGCTATCATTTTTAGGAGCTGCTTTCACCAGGTCTACAGGAAAGATGATAAATAACGACTGCTCACTGTAATATTGGTGTTTCTTGACTGCAGGTCCTTGTCATCACAAAACTATGCTTGTGGAAAGCCTTAATCACTTCAGTGAAAATACCTTCAAGTAGCTTTGTCGAGTGTTGAAGAGAAAGAAAAGGGGACAGAGAAAGAGCAAGGAACAAATTTTATGACTCTTTGGGCTATATTAACTTGTCAATTACTCATGTAATAACGAAAAGCTTAATGTCTTGTCTAATGTCAAATATTGGAATCCTCATGCACCATTCATCACATGTCTGTGCATCTAAACGCTAAGCATAAATAATTTTTTATATACTGATCTCTTTTAAAAAATACAGTCATTACATGAGCTTAATTTGAGAATAGAGAGACAAATATCTCACCCATTCCTGGCTCCTTAATATTCCTGAGAGGTCCATTAGATGCTGCACTAACTTAAAAAAGTATTGTGAGTCCTTTGATCCTGTTGGATCAGACAGATCACCAGCAGCATGCAATGGTAGACACATACTCCTTGCCTAGCAGAAATGGTATCTGATAAGCACACCCAGGGGCAATATGTTTGGGTATTTTCCTCAATGTGCAGGCACGAAGTCATGGCAAGGACAATAGAAAATGCATGCAAAAATGAACAACTGGGATTGAGAAGAATGACAACTTTTACAAAGGGAATTTCACTTGACAGCAAAATTGCAACCCACTGTAAAGACATATTTAAGACTTTGAAAAATAAAGTAATAGGATATTATTTTAGTATCTATGTATTTGTATTGTCATTGCTTTTAATGGAATTGGTGTAGAAATATTTACCTTTACCCTTAGACCATCACAACTCTTAAATACACGATTGGTAATTGGTTTTGTTTGGGGTTTTTTGTTAACATATATTATTGTGATGATGTTTGGTTTTGATTGTGCTATGAGGTACAACACAGACATGTGCAGGAAATCTGAAGTGCTCTTGTGTAATCGGGGCCGAGGTGACAAAGTGCCCAGACCATGGAGCAGCATTGGAAGATGTCCTGTCGTACCTCGTGCCCTCGGTGGGGGAGCACAGCTGGCCCTGGGAGCTGGGGCTGTGGCACAGCTGTCTGGAATGGAAGCAGCACTCTGAAGGCAGTGTGAGGCAAAGCTGTGGAGCCAGGAGAGCACAGGCCATCCAAGGAGACTGGGACTTCTGCCACTCCACGAGTGGCAAAGCTGCCCATCACGGCTGGGCTGTGATCCCAGCAGCAGCTGCTGCTGCTTGTGGCTGCAGTACCACCAGCCCAGGCACACCAAAATGCTGGTCAGAGTCCATTGCCTACATGGAGATGACTGTTGTCCTTGGAGATGGGCCAAGGTACCCAGGATTTTGTGGCATAAAGTGGGGTCACATGACATATGGCATGTGGGACACCCATGTCCTCGTGAGGGGAAGCATTAAGGGCCAGGCAGGAACCCCTTGAGGCCCATGCTTCAGCAACTAAATTGTGCCTTGTGTATCTGGATATCAATTTCAAGCACTAGTGATCAGAGTTGTGAATTTGGACAAGTAGCTGAAGACAGACATGAAAAATTACATCTTGTTACAGGCCAGCTGACTTCCTGGGTCTCTACCTGCACAGCATTTTGTGAAGAAGGAGGAAAAATGGTCTTTTAGAAATATAAAAAAACCATATGCAACAAAGGTGTTTTAAAAGTGTAGCAGCATGCTCATGCTCGCAGCAGCTAGAGCTCTCCCTGGCAGACGCCTATTGACACACTGCAATAACAAGGCACAATAGGATACCATGGTGATTAAGTGCAAACATTAGACTGCTCTTGTCTGCAAGGCTTTATTCATTTACAGGCTTCTCCCTTCTCTAATACGCCAGAGGATGTTTGAATATTGTTACAGCTTTCGCTGAGAGAAACATCATGACCAGGAGAACAACAAATAAATCTCATCAACCAATAGAAGCTTTTCCAGTGGCTGAAGCAGTCTGGGATGTCCTGGAGGAGAGCAGGGGGGCACACAGGAATGCTCTCACCATCAGCTGTGTATAGTGGCATGTGCTGGACTCCTTGTTTTCCTTCCTCTTCTCCTTATCTATGTTGCAGAGCTGGTGAATTGACCTCACATTTACTCATCACTTTCTACAGAGATGGACCATTTCTCATCAGTTACCATCAATTTCAGCCATGCCAGCATTAGTGTACATACCAATAAACTTCATTTCAAAGCTAGCTAAGGTAATACATCAGGGTGAAAGGTTCTGTGGATGTGATGAAATATCCATGTCTTCACCTAATTATCCATGGAAAACAGTAAATCCAGAAAAGGTGGGCTGTGAGTAATGCCTGCTTGTCTACAGTAATTGTCCAAATATCTGAATGTGCCCCTTTTATAAAATTGAAATCTGATAATTTCTCCTAGTCAGAGGACACATCATTAAATTAATTTGTCATGTTGAGAAAACTATATTTGACAGAGTCTCAATGATAATGTCATCTGAGGACTTTTGAAGAATTTAATCTAAAAAATTTCAAAACAGTATTTGGCATCTGGGCAGCAGGATTGGTGCATTATGGCAGAAAATGTCTAAATCATGTTGCAGACAGTTTGTGACTTCCTAACTAAATGACAGTAGTTAGTAAGGTAATAAGCTGCCCTCTGCTAATTCTTTACACAAAGTGACAAAACATTCCTAATTTCTCCTCTGTAGCATAACAGTTACATTACTCCCAATTAATTACAGCGTTTCTCCCATGAGCGTCAGTTACATTAATTGTATAATGAATTATTTGGCTTCCCACCATGCAGGAGCTGAGGTGGTGTGCAACAGCTTAAAACCACCAGTAGGAAAAGGCACTATGGTTTGTTCATAAAGTACTTTTGTCTGAGCTGGCAGAGAGGTGCTGGTGTGTGCAGGGTGTACTGCTGCTGCCTCCCAGCATCCCTGAGGAAGGCACACACTTCCATGGACCGGGTGAAATGTGTGCAGGTTCTGGAGAGGGAAACACTAAATCCCTGCACCTGGATTAAAATACCAAGTGGATTGTGAGTGAGCTGCCAGAACAGCAACATCCCTCACCGCCCCTTAGCACACAGTCTGCTACAAAGGCCACACAGCGGGAGAGGAGGGTGTCTTGTCCTCCAGAGAGATTTCCTCTGACTCCTCACAAGCAGTATCGTTTCTTTTCTGAGATGTGCAGAACAAAACACAGCTTTTGTTTCAAAGTCACAAAGTTAGCCAGCAAAGAGAAAATGCAAAGCATCTCAGGGGAAAGACAATATCCACTTGGAATCCTCCTGCATATGAACTGGATTAAGACGAGGTCTCTGTAGTGTATAACATTTGCAGGGTGCAGTGAGAGTTTCCATTTGAAAGACATAGAAAAGCAGTCCCTCTTGGTATCATACATATTCTTTCAATACCCCAAGGCTGCCATGCACTCCAGACAGTCATGCACCTGGTCTCCAAATCACAGGGACTCCCTCTGGGCATTCAAAAATTGCATAGCAGGGAGAGTACTTAAATAGTTTTTTTTCTTGAATATTCTCCACATTAGCTGTGCGACAGTCATTTGTCCCAAAAATTGGGTAAAAAATATGAAAATTGAAATATTTGCTAAACTATACAGGCCCTAGGCCTGTTTCCCAGCTGCCATCAGGCAATGTGAAAAATGATTCAGCCTCTTGTTCACCAGGCAAACAAGCACCCAGGCTGGATAAGAGCAGCAGCACATCCTTCATTGACGTCCTTGAACTGGGTCCCCTTCTGTTGAAAGGCAAAGGGCTCTCTAAAGCGTTATCTAACAGGATGCCTACAACAGCATCCACAAATCCATTCCTGCCTTGGTCTTAAGGGATTAGTTACAGATAGATCTTTACAATGCAAATTATATGGTGGGGGAAATGGAAGTTTTGGTGTTGGTTATACATGAAGTATAAGGGAGTAAGGACTTTTAGGATGGTGTACCATGAAGCCAACTGACATTTGAGACTCAATTACTACCAAAACAGGATGGACAGAAAATTTTCATGTATTCTTTTTGGAAAGACTGTCTTTTTTTGGTTTTTTTAACTTAGGTTTTGCATCAATTCTCAGTCAAAATCCTGTCATCTTTGACATGAGTTAATGTGGTTTTTTCCTCTTTACATGAGTTAATGTGTTTTTTCTCTTTACATCTTCTGCATTTCCAAATATATATATATATTAATTCATGTACAGCAAAGGCTGTGTTATCAATTAAAGCCATCTAACACTGTATAACACATTTGAGCAAGATGTGCAGCAAGGTTCATACAGCTTCTCTTTAAAAGCTTCTCCCTTTTCCATCCTGAGGGAGAGAATATTTTCAAAATAATGTGACCAGCCTTGTTTGGGCACTGCACCATAGAAATTCCCACTAGCTTCGCCTCAAATTTTTGGATACGAGCAAAACACTGAACTGAGCTCAAACATCCTAATGTTGTTGAACCAGTGGGACTTGGAAGGTTTCTGTTTCTCCTTCTCCTTCACCTTTTTTCTTCCCACCCTGTCCTTCACTATGTTTCCTGAAGTTAACATGGATGGTTGCTGGGACTCCTACACTGTATGGCACATTTGTATCCAGGTGGCTACTGAGTTGTTCCTCACAGGCTGGACTCTGTGTCTGCCCAATATCCAATCTTCTTTTATAAGACAGAAATGAAGTATTGTTTCCAAGACAATTAGGCACTGAAAAATCACTGGAGCTTAAACAGGGACCAGGACTTTTCCTGACTTTTAAGAAAGGTGGAAGGCTCCATGGCTATTTCTATTTTTTTTTTGTTTGTTTGTTTGTTTGTTTTGGTTTGGTTTTGTTTTCATTTCTGTTGTTGTTGTTGGGGTTTTTTTGGATTTTTGGTTTTTTATTACAGATCTGGCATACTGGGCTCTTGTTCATCTATATTCAGAGTTTGGCCACAATTTGGTTTTGACAGCCTATCCCACACTATCATTGATGGGGAAGGAGAATACAGGGGAATAATGAGTTCATATCAAAATCTAGACTTGATATGAAATCCTAATGTGCCCAGTGCAGCAGACATTAATCTATTGTGTATGTTACGTGGGTCAGGTTTGAATTTAGGTTTAATGTTGGGTTCAGTATTGATAGAACAATACCATGTACCTGCTTGGTTTAGGAAGTCCTGTAAAGCCAGAGTGAAATTTGCTGCTGGAGGGGAAGAAGGGCTGATGGGCAGCTCTGCAGCACACGCAGATCTTGTGACTGAGTCGTCTTTGGGATTAGGACTAAAATTAGGAAAACTGAGGTATAAGTCTAGCCTTGTTTTTAGACTTTGCAGGAGTGGAGGGAATAAGCTATAAGGGCAAGAGAAAACTGAGGAGTAAATTGTATTGCTGTATCAGCCCAGGCCTGCAGTTCCATTGGACTCAAGTTAGGGTTAGGGTGGTGTTCAGGAGTTTTTCCTCCAAGATCACCAGGGCAGTATGTGACATGATGCCATCAAGGGTTAGTAGCATATCTCAAGTTCTAAATCAAAACCTAACTGCAAAACCAAGATTATGGTCAATGGCAGGTTAGCAAAACATTGTTCATCCTTGCCAAAAAAAAATATTAATGTGTCCTGCTTAAACAAAACTAATTCTGAACATGAATCTGAAATTCGTCTTACCCTAAAATAAAGTTTCTATTATGAGCTACAGGAAATTAAGCCCCAGGCCTGTCCCAATAGACCAAACATCGTTGAACAATCAGAACTGCTTTTCTGTGTACAACTTCTCAAAGAATGCCCTTAACTGCAGCCTTCAGGTATAGACCCTAATCTGGCTCAGCACCTTTATATTGAACCCTGTTTCCCCATTTTGAAATCTTGCAACATTACTGTTTGGTTGGCAACCTCAAGCCCAACACTCTTCCATTTGTTATCCTGCCAGAGTTTGAGGAATCATGAAGGAAATTTTTCTTCAAGTCCTTTTATCCTGAATACCAACCTAAATCCTACAAAAATCAAGACATTTTTCCCATGCCTGGTAATAGCAGTAGTAGTTTCAAATGTTCTCATAAAAAAGCAATGCTATTATCTCCATGGACTGAAATGAGAAAAATAGCCATAAATCATTGAAGGCTCCAGGCTCAGTATCTTTGAAACACTATTTAAAAAAATGAGAAAAGCTGACATCATTGGTCAACCAACCTTCCAGAAAAAAACCCAAAAGCCAAATTGGTCTTTCAGATTTGTTACACAGATATTTTCAAAACCCTCAACACTGTAAGGCTTACAGTAGGTCCCTGGACACCTGCATAAAGACCTAATGAGTCTTTAGACTCCAGTCAGGATAGAGGTGGAAGAGGTTGAGTAGGTTAGTTAACAGGGTCCCATGGTGAGTCCTAGCGTAGGTTTTATTTGGGATTATAGCCTTTGTGAGGGACTCAGCAGACATTAAACCACCTTGCTTCTTAACCTAATTTGTAATAAGCCTGTATATAATATATCCCAGCAAATGCTCTAGGAACCCCTAACAACAATAAAACTAAATCCTAACCTTTTTTCAAATATTAAAACTTTAAAAAATTATCTATCATTAATCCAACAGCTTTGAAAGTATTTCTACACTAGTTGATCCTAGTGCAATTAGTTCTCATTCTAACCCAGGGACCTTTAGCATATTCTGGATGTTTGTTCATCTCACCATCATCCACATTTAGCACCCAACTTTGCAATTCACAATCCTCCTGCGGATGGCAACTTTTCTGGCAAGTCTGCACCCTAAACCAACCCTGTCCTTTACACTCCACTGACTATCTTCAGTGCTAAAATGATGTCATTTTTGCCTGCCAACATCTACCTTGCCAGGTAACAGCAGCAAATCATGCTCCTTTACCTTTGCTCTCTCAAAACCTAACGTCATCCTGCAATGGCTGTGAAGTCATTCACCCAGAAAGAATCTCACTGCAGTTGATCACTTCCCTTGGGAGCAAATTATAAACTGTTTCCTTCAATTCTCCTGCTCTAAACCTTTGCTTTTAAAGCAAAATCTAACCTTTCCTCTAACATCAGAGTCTGGCAATCCTTGCAAAAAAAAAAAAAAAAAAAACGAGAATCACTTAATACAATAAAATTTTATCAAGCTCAGACATATTAATGGACAATGTAGAGCCCAAATATAACACTTCAACTTCTGTCTTTGCCATTAAAAAATCTCCCTCTGGTCCTAACTTTAGATGTAAAGATATAAGGCTGACCTTTCACTAAACCAACCTAATATAAAGCTCTTTTCATCTGTCTCTGGAAAACTCAGTGACAAATCTGATGGTTCAGCCCTTTTATCACTACATGTGCTCTTAAATGCCTTCTCTGACCTGTTCTTTAACACCCCAGTGACTCTTGTTAACACCATTTAATTCACCCAGAGTACACCTCATCCTAGCTTTACCAGCCTTCCATTTTCCATGGTAATCAAGCTGCAAACCTAGCTTTATATTTTCTCTAGCCCAGAGTCTAATCTAGTCCCAAATAAAGTCTACCGTCATTATTAGAGACAAGTGACAGGCATCCTCAAAAACCTAAGTGATTCAATCACATTGGTATGGCCTGCCAACAAGACTCTTCAGACTTTTACTGCCCGAAAGCAGGGTGGGGACACTGATGTCACCCCCAGCTCCAGTCTTAGCCATAGCATACCTTAGAATCAACAAAAAGTTACTTGTATTTGTCATTGTACAAAATCACCTTGTCTGTGCAAGCCTTTCAAAATCTATCAAAAAGTTCTCTGGCCCTGTTGCCCCTAAGGCTAAAGTAATCTAAACTCTTACTTAAACACTGTCGAACTTTAACATTGGGCATGACTTCTCCAGCAGATATCTAAATGTAAGTAATGTGTTTCTGGAAATAATCCCTTCCAAACATAGTAAACTTCTGATGGTTGGTCAACAAATTTATGTCATCATTTCATGGTAGCTTATACTCTAATTTTGACACCTGTCACTGTGTCACTGCCTTATCTCCAACCCCTTCTTAAGGCTGAATACATCCTTTGCCCTGCTGGCAGCAGCTCTTGTGGTAGGCCTGCAGACCATTCAGGGTCCAGCACCAAGGTTACTTTTCCACCTTTTTCTGGCCATCATCCTCATTCTATCCCCAGCCTTCACTTTGTGCATAAGAATGATGCAGAGTCCCTGGACTGCTCACAGCCAGAAGCTATTCCACCCCAACAATGAGCTGGACTCTTCTACCTGTCCGAGCCCCAGCCAGTATTAGTACTAATAGCACAGGCCTCTGGTTCTTACTGGTTCTGTGGGACTGTAAAAAAAATCATTGACTGTTCTAAATGCAAATTCGGGTCTCATCAGTCCCTGACTTGGTAGCAGCAGCAGGTGGTACAATATCCAGGATTTAGGATGTAGCCTTACTGCAGGTGATGCAGACACCTACCATCAGTTGGGAGAGCTGATGTCTCCGTAACACCAACGCCCTTCATACCTAATGTAAGTATTTACATTAGGTATGAAGCATTTACCCATGCCTGGGTCACCATCTGTGGCCACTAGCTTCTCAGGATCCAGAGCAGGTAAAAGGGAAATAAGTGACTACCTAAGAATAAGTCTGTATTAGCAATGATCTCTCATATAATACCCAAGTGGGGATACTGAGGTGTGTGACAACATGATCAAGGTGATCCTTAACCAAAGCAGGCTCTGATCCCTCACCCAGAAGTTCAGTTTACAGGCTTTGGGCTGCTGGGACAGAGGACACTCTTCACATGAACTTGGGATATCAAGCAGCCAGGGTTGATAAGGTCGACAGAGGGATGACTCTGTGTGTGCACCATGACACACAGTGTCATGGCTAACACAGCGGTTAAAGGGGATTATTTGGGGTGGTTTGGAAAGCTGCCTGTGGCCTAGATGACTAAATTTTTCCTAAGCCCCACTGCAGGGGAAAATTCTGTTAAGTAAGATCTTAACTTCTGTGCCTAAACCTGTGTCTCTCATCCACATTTGAAAAACAAGTTAATTTGCCTTGTTTCAGTGCTACAATGTCTTGTCTCAACAGTTCTGATTTACCTCCACCATAGCTGACATAAATGTTTTCACCTGTCCTTCCCTGGAGATGCAGAAGCTTTGTTGCCATATGCCAGGTGTCGATGTGCATCACGCACATTCCCAGCAGGACATGTATTTGAAGTGGCAGTGTAAAGCATTGACATTGGCCACAAGTAACCTCTGTGTCATGGCTTTGGCATGTCACCCGTCAGATGATGTTCCTTAATGAAGCCCAGATGGGTCACTGTTGCAGACATCAGATCCTTGCACAGAGGCAGCTTGATGTTCAAGACCAACGATAATCTGTGAGAAGGGGGATTTTCATTACATCAGAATGAAGAAAACAGCTAAGCCCTATTCTTGCTGAAGTCTATGGCTGTCAGCAATGACCCTGAACTCTGGACTGAAACCCATGTTATTACCTTTTTTAAAACATAGATTAAAAATAGATAAAATGTGACATTCAAACAGTTTTAGTAAACTCTGAAACTCAAAAAATCAAAACAGTGCTGTGGAAATAAGGAATTTTGGTCTTCATGACAGCAGGTAGCTTCTGTTGAATGATGGAGATATTTGCCAGAGTAAAGTGGGTTATTTTTATCATAGCTCTCTTTCCATTACTACATTCCCCTTTGATTTGGAGGATTATATCTATTTTGAATTGGAGGATTACACCAATTTGTTTTGCTACAAATTCAATAAAAATAAAAGCTAAAATGACAACTAAATCCAAGAAAGCTCAGCTGGAGAGCATGCAAAATTCCTCTTTTCTAATTAAAGTCTGTGCAAACCACAGCTTTACAGAGGCACTGGGGAGGGAAGGAATAAAAGGAGAATATTCCCATTAACACGTTTACTGTAGCTACCATTCAGGCCAAACAAATTACCACAGAATGTTTACTCAGAGCTTTAACAAGCCACAAGGTTTGCAGTCTCTCCTTTTGGGGTAGAGGAGGAGAAAAGTGAGGATGAGTGTATAGGGGGTACATGTACCCCATCTGCTGCTGTTGGGTGTGAAGACCTTGCCACGCTCCCTGAAGACCAGTGAAATTAGCAGGAACTGAATTCATCTTTGTATGATGTCTATGATGTGATTAGGAAGATACGGTAAATGCCAGATAGTCTCCTTCCTTAGTCTGGGCAGAGCAATTGGCAGATAGAGTTGCTGTTTTGGAGCCAACATATATGAAAGTGGGGGTCCGAATAGTAAATAAACCCAGTGGCTTTCCATGATCACACCATGGCAGGCTGCTGCCTTCATCTCCACATGTTGCTTCCAATGCAGGCACTGAGGAAAGCCACTGGCACTCCTTAGAAGCCAAATAAATAAATAAACAAAAACTCCAACAACCCCAGCAAACCAAAGAACTCTCATAACATAAGAGAGTAAAGTACAGATAGGCATAACTGTGAAATGAGAAGAGGAAAGAAAACGAGATGCATGGAAAAAGTCCAATGAACAACACGGATAAAAGTTTGCACTGCTGCAAATTGAGGGTAGCCAAATTTACCTCTTTTGGCATCACAACAGAGTGTCTTCAGAGTCGGCTGTCATCAGTCTGATGTGGTGAGAACACACTGTTGTTAATGGTAGGCTCTATTGCTAAAGCCTCTGTTTACCTTTAGTGGACAGGCAGAACAAGATGCAGTTTCATATGGCGAATACATTTTACATAACCAGTGCCGAACTGGAGCTCCAAGTCGTGGAAGGATTGCAGAACACCTGTCTGTGATGCTGCTGTCCTTTGAGCAGTCAGCATTTCCTACCAGTGAAATGAATGGATCCACCCCACGTTGGCCCTACAGACCGCAAAACTTTTCACGTCAGTCAGAGAGGTATTTTGCACTAGTAATTTTACAATAAAAATGTTCCAGACAGAGTGCAAGCAACACTTTCCCACTGGAAACGCTTGATAGCTCCCAAAAACCAGGATTTGTACCTCTAAAAGAAGAACTAAGCCCACATGTTCATTCTGACAGGGGCTATTAAACTGCACAGCTGGCCACTCACACCTGGCTGTGCGGGAGCCAAAGCAAAGCCTGCTGGAGAAGGACAGCTGTGAAGGGCACAGGCTGAGCTCTCAGGCATGTTCTCTCCATGAACATGCAGCTCTGTGGGTAATGCAACCCTGGCAGCCGCAGGAGGATCCCCCTAAACTGGTAAAGGTAAAGCTGTCTCTCAAAACAAGGATATTTAAGCTGACAGAACTACTTGTCTACCTGCATAATTTAATATACTCTGTGGGTTTTGCTGGCATGGCTGTCGTGATGGGAAGGAAGTTTACTCCCCCTGCTGTTTTGATACTGAGCTGCTGGCTAACTTCAAAATGAAGACCACATTTAGGATTCCAAGATTATACTCTGCTTGAGAGAGCCCCAAAAAGGATGCCTCAGGCTTAATATTGGGATTGATGCTGATTAACTAGTCGAGACAAAAACTGTAACGCAACCTGTGAGCTCCAATAGAATGCCTTTGCTGCTTGTCCTTCTCTAATGACGTGCTGGCACAAACCACCTCTCCCCAATCCAATATGCTGGTCTATGCATAACTCCAGTAGTTAACCTTGACTGTCTGAAGAACACGGCTTTAAATTTGATATTGTGTTCATTTCTAACCTTTGCTGTCGAAAAATATTAAATCTTCCCTCAGCCACTTGCTTTGCATGGTGAAAGACAGATGGTTGTGTTGGATCATTCCACAGCAGAGCAGATGTTGTAATCGAGGACACAAGAATTCTGCCAAATTAATTAGATTCTTCCACTGATCTGGATAAAAAGAACAGCTCACTGGCATTTCAAAGAGGTCTGGGTTCTAATTTATGCCACCCTGCCAGGTTATCTCCTGTGAAATATAAGTATGATGGGGTGTTCCTCTGTGGCATCATATTCGATTACTTTGAAAGAGAGTAGAAAGTTGGTAGGCAGACATCAACATTTTAATATACTATCCTAAAACATATATATGAAAATAATATTGAATTAGGAGGGTAGAAATCCCTATTACATATATGCTCCCATATCAAATATATTTTTATTCTATGGGGAACAAAATTTTATTTTGTCTAGTGTTTTAGCTTACTTCTTTGTCAGCTAAATTCACCACACACAAATCCATGAAATAAAAGATACATGCATTCTTCGCAGAATTTCACAATCTTTTCCATTAGGTCGATTAGTTTGCATACTTATTTTTGCCTTACCAGAGCACAGTAACAGGATATCTTGATTTTTGGCATAGGGAAAAATGTGTGAGGAAAATAGCAAGTTTTTGGAAAGAAGGTTTTGTATAGAGTAGGTAAGGCATGTACAAGTATGGTGCTGCTGAGCTGCACACTAGGAAATAGTGTTCCTCCTTGTGGACCATGTTTCTCCTTGGTGCAACATCAAAGCAAATTCTCTTGGCAAGGCATCAGTATCCACAGGAAGATACCAACAGTGTTTGAAAAAACCTTGGTTCTAGAAATAAAACTCTTCAGTAAGAATCTCACTAAGAAAGAGAAAGGGTCCCCGTGGTTTCCCTGATTAGCTCCTTGCACTGTTAACAGGGATCTGTGCACACATATATGTTTAAGACTTCTATTTATCTATTATGGCAAACAGAGGGACTTCATTGCATAATTTGACTTGCATGTCATCATTCATGGGTTTTTTTCTCCCTTAAGACTTGAGACACCTATTTTGATTACTATAGAAAAAAAGACATTTCCCAGTACTGTCAAATCTTTAATGCTAGAGTACATAAATAATCTTGGTTATTCTAGAAATCATTTTTTCCTTACCATATATTTCTAAAATACTAGAAAGCCATAAGTAAAATCCCATGTATGATAATTTTTCATACCAGAGAACTGCTCTTTCTGTTTAAAAACTGAAATTAACGGGCAAGGCCTTCAAATTGTGCAAAGCTCTGCAGTTCCATTAATTTTCATACAGCACTGTCATTAATCAAAACTAAAATCTGACACCTAAACTCTTTGTCAAGTTGCATAACAGCCTAAGCATGTCTGTTATCACGGCAGCCAGTGCTTAAGTAGTTTCAGAATCTGTGGCATCAAAGACATGTCTAGAAAACACGAAAGCTAATATTGTAAATGTTGCTAAAATGTACAAGATTCACCAAGTCCTGTGATGTTGTAGTTAATTGACTTTTGTTGTGTGTCCCATCTGATTCTCTTGGGAAGTTAACAGCAATCAGGGATTTCTTGAGGAAGTATCTTATTTTACAAAATCCTGTCCTGTCCCCTGAGCATGACTGAACCAAGCCAGGACAGTTTCCTTGCTCCCCAAGTCTGAGCCAGCCTCTGCAGCCTGTGCCTGGAGTAGCTCTGTTGGGCCATCCCCCTGGGTCCTCTCCAATTTCTTTGTCCATCCTCTCTTGGTGACCACTCTGCTTCCCTGCACATGGCTTCATCCATGCAGTTCCCAAACTTCCACAGCTGGAGCTTGAAGAGGTTCCTGTCCTCCCCAAGACACTTTGTGCTCAGCCCCTTGTGGCTGTAACGCTGTTCTCCAGTCCAGACTCCAGAAAGAAAAATGTACTTAATTTCTTCTTGATTTGGACAGAAGGAAAACTCTTCATCAACTCTACATCTAATGCCTGTTGTAGCCCAGGGATCATGGCACGTTAGCTCTCTACTACTAAAGCTTTCAGCATCACAGTGCTGATTTCCTTCCTTGTTGTCATCCATGGTAGAGCCCATTTCTCTGCCTACAATTCTGCCATCTGTCTAGATGCACTGTGTCACATCTTTTATGCAATAATGCAGAAACCCTACCTGGCTGCAAATTTGGAATTTGCCTGAAACCATAAACGTTGGACTTTGAATCCACAGCTCCTTCATATTCTCCCTACAGTAGTGACCAGGTATGATTTTGTGCTAAACAGGACTAGGAACAAAATTATTCCCTTCTCCTTCCTCTGGTAAAAAATCTACATGCCAATCACTGGCCAGGCTGCTGCTGCACACACACACAGAGTGCCAGCATCTTTTGTTAGCTCTTCCTAAAAGACATTTCCTACTTCCTCAGCCACAGGGAAGGTGTGGCTTCAGAATCATCTCCAGCTTGAAGGAAAAGGGCCAGACTTGAATTTTACAGCATTGTACTTGTACCTTTTTGAGAAAACAGATGTGGGTTTGGCTCCCCTGCTGTTCCTCAGTTTTTTTCTCAGCAGCATGAGATCAGCATGTAGCCCAATACAGGTTATTACAGGATGAAACTTTCCCAGTTATTCATCATGTGTTAGCCATTAAAACAATGCTTTGGGCAGCTGATCAGTCTCCAGTAGTTTCGCTGTGCTAACTCTTCAGGCGGAAGCCTGCTATGAAATCACTTAGCTCAACAAAGTTAGTTGCACTGTCCCAAAACCCTTTTTTACTATGTAAAGGCTGATAGGTTGTAGCTTTTAATGAAAATTAACCCAGAAACAAACTGAGCTGCTGAAGCCTGTCTAGAGATTAATGGCTCTGGAATTAAAAGTCTCCAGTACAGAAAGGGAACAACAGGGAGGGGAGGTGTGCTGGCCTGGGCAAGAAGCTGGTGGCAGCATAAGGTGATGCTGCTGAGGCCACCTCAGCCCAGCACTTCAGACAAGCTAAAGGCAGCCATCTCATCACTGAAAGGCAGCCATTCAGTGCAGCCAACCACAAAGACAGTGTTTTCTGTTAAGTACACAGCACTCATTGTGAAAGGACCATATGTAAATCAATGGATTTTTTCATACACAGGCATGAAATTGTAATTTTTTTTTCAAACTCCTTACTTTGCTGTAAAATATATGAACCATGCCAGCTAAGAGCAATAACGTATTTTCTTCCCTGACTTGGTTCTATTATATGCTTGTTATATCTTCAGGGAAACTGGCAGTTTACAGAGGCTTCCTAGGACAGGAAGTTAAAGATATATCAGAAAAATATCAGCACAGCATGAAGGGCTTTTTTCCTCACATACTTTCAATTGTAACTAGTATATCCTTCCTGGTACCATATTTTGGAGCAATATATCACACCTTCATTTTCATAAAGGAAAATCTGCACTTAAGTGCCAGTGACTTACAGTACTAATCTGTTATCAGAATTCCATGGAGCTGATAATGCTCTGGTGCAGTGGCATAATACATCGGAGCATGTGCACTGCCTAAGTGTTTCAACAAGGTCCCTTAATAAGCAGAGAGGGTTTCTGCCTTCCAAAAACAAACAAATTTTACATTTTTCAAGACAATATGTTTGGGTTCTTTTCCCCTGAAATTATAAAGAACTTTCAGGGAGATGCAGAATTTATATTACAACACTATTTATTTTATGAGGTAATTTGAAGCTCATTTTAAAATGAGCTGTTCCAAAATCCAGATCTGGTATTGAACATAAATATTTGAAAACCAGCTAATTAAAAATGTAGTGCAAAATGTCAGAGTTTCATATAGTGAAAGATGTGAGAAGTTGTGTTCTCTCCCTGTTTCTCTTACTTCATATATTATTATTCTCAGCTGAATGCCAGAGAACAGAGTTACTTTCAACTAAATGATGGTCTTGTGCAGTGGGGATTGTTAGTTCTATTTTGTTCTTTTTCACTTTCTAGGTCAGAAGAAACTCTGGCAGATACTTAAAAAAAGATGCCCTAAAGACTGGAATGTGCTTTGTCTTATCATTCATTCTGGATATGTTGATAAAACTGAAAAAATATAGCCAAGTCCTGAATCCCAGCGTGGAGAGAAGCTTCCTTCACTTCCCCTCACAGTTTTCTGTGGCGGCATATCCATGGCAGTGGCTGATGCAGGGACCCCCCAGCCTGCTCCCAGCAAGGTCACCGAGCACCAGAAGCTGCCCAGCCGCCATAGGACAGGGCTCCTTTCTGGTCCATTTTCTCTCCTCCAGAGCAAGCTGTTCCTGCCACCCAAACTGATCTGGAAATCTCCTCAAGGCTCTTCATTCCTTACTAGTTATTACACCTGGCACATCTGTCTGCTCCCCCAGCTAGTGAGTCCTGCTGCTTTGCATTCTGCGCTTGGCTTTGCTTATGCTGGCTTTACACAGTTGCAATTCAATTGACTCCAGTGGCATTACTCCTGAGGCTAGTGAGGGATGGAGATAAAGGCATCTTTACTCCATGATGAATGCAGATATGGATTCACAGCTTCCTCATAAGGCAGCTGTGGAAATGTCATAAATTTAAGCTCACTGTTCTCAAAGGATGTTTATTAAAAAATGCTGACATATCCATAAACAATATTTGGTTCCTTGACTTCTTAAAGAGAAAAATACACCCATAAAGGAGTACTGCTCCCCTGGATAATGTCAATTAAATAGAGCATCCAGCAGCTCTGGATTCCTGTCACTGACAGATGATTTTGAAAACTGCTTAGCTGAGTCTAGTACTGAGCTGCCAGCATGCCTGGGATAAAGGATGCCTTCCAGTAGAAAGGTTTTTGTGTGCACATGGGTTTTTTTGAGATGGTGGAATCCATGTCTGCATTTCTGCTGTGTGCAAATCAGAGAGCACTAAGCTGTATGGGAACAGGAGCACCTGAATCCTCCAGCACTGATGAGCAGATAAAATCTGCTATAAAAACATCTTCCTGGGCACAGGGGCTTACTGGTCGCTGTACAGATAGAGAGAATGAAACAGACCCACCAACCCGAGTGCGTGCCTGCCAATGAGCTGGGCATTCCTCGGCAGGTCCCGGGTCCTGAGGCCTGTCTGGCTGGGTGGCTGCAGCCATGGACATGTGCCTCAGCACTGAGACGTGATGCTGTGCTTTTGCAATATGAAAAACAGCTCTGGGTCTCAGGGACTGAAAGGTTCATTTTGCTGAACATCTAACTGACATGTAGTAGTTGGTTCCTACCCAGAGGAAATTCCCACTGGAGTTGAATGGAAGAGAGACTGTGGAAGTCAAAGGTCAGGACGAAGTAAGGAGTGATCCTGTGGCACAACCTGGACCAGGACACAGGTGACCTGAACTCCTGCCCCCATTCACTAGGGCAAATACTCAGTCCGATTCACATGACTCATCCAGACAGGAGACAGCGAAGCACCAGACAGACACCAGTGGTTTGCCTCTTTTTCCTTTTAAACACTGTATAGCTTTATAAAGAGTTTTGCTTGCATTATAACCAGGTAGCCCACTGCCAAAATAATTATCTGCTGATTTAAAGCAAAAAAGACTCTTTAATATGTTCTTGTGACAGTCAGAGCTAGGTACGCACACATTGCTGCTATGAAAGAAAAACTGAGGAAGTTAAGGCAACATTTGCAGTTTTAAAGAAGACTAAAATATTTTCTGTTTCCTTTTTTTCTCTCTATAGGTCTAGTAAGTGCTGGCAATAATCAAAAGTGCATTTAATAACTTGTGATATGTTTTCTCAAAAAAGGATCGAAATCATATATGGTCCATAGGCATATTTTTATGGTAGTATTTACTATTGTATTTGCACATACTTGAGGGTATAGACACCAGCTGGTGTATTGATTATACAAGAGGAAGATGTCTAGCATTGCTGAGTTCCCAGTAAACTACTGGTCAGCACTGGGAAGTTATTTCTCTTCTCTGAAATTTTCGTTTTTCTCCTCAAGGCCCCATGTAGATGATAATATTAAGGATTATTTAATGATGAGTGTTTTAAAATCCTGTGGTTCATCATTTATTCTCCAGAACAAAATCCTGCCTTTGGTGTAGAACAACTCCAGCAAGGACTTACAAACTCAGTGAGCTCCAAAGGACAGAATTAACCAACCTGTTAACATGGTGGAGTTAGCATCACGATGCATTTACATCACAAGTGGAACATTTTGTGTGAATAACACATGACAGGAAATATCAGCAATCTTTGGCAATGGCTTAAGACAAATGTGATACTCTGTGGTGATTTCTGAGGCCAGCTGAGGGACCTGGGATCACCTCTCCAAAGCCTGTGTGTTCCATGTTGGGGAATTCCACAGCAGAGTCAAACACTTCCTCTTTCAACTCTAACAACGAATTTCTATAGATTGTATACATGGTCTTCCATGGACTCAGAAAAATAGGCTTTGTACCACTTATATCTTTTTGACAAACTCTAATATGTATTAAAATATTTTCTTCTATAAATACTTTTTTTCAGCTGGGTTCTGCATAAATTCAATTTAATTTTATCTAAGAGAAACTTTTCCTTTGAATGCATCCACCTTGCACACTGCAGTACAGTGTACAGAGAGCTCATTTTGTGGCAGCTATGCCCAGTCCAGCAGTTTACCCACAGAACAAACAATGCTGCACAAATTCACTCCACTGAAAGTCTAAGACAGTGTGACTATGTCGCACTGAAGTTTATTTCAGACACTTCCTCAAGTCATCTGTGCATTTTGGTTTTGCTTTGTCAGATCTCATTAGCTGTTATTACAGAACTCACACTAATTTATGCTGAAATTCATTCTCTTGTAGAGGCAGAACTTTCCAGCACTAAGCATACAATAACATCAGCATTACTAAGAAAATGGCCTGGAAGCATAACAGCAAACAATAACCTTATTCTATTTGTCAACTGGGTCCAGATAGATCAGATGAATAGATTCAGAGTTTTTAGAAGTCTGTTAACACTGGTTGAAACCTCTTGTGTGGCAACTCAATACATAAACCAGTCAATTTATTTTCACTGGAAAAGTTTTCCTGAACCTACATGACTTACAAAGTGTTAGTAATGAATGTTCTTAATTTGAAGTTGAAATACCTTTGATCTCACAACAAATTGAGATCCTTGAAGATGAAAGAGGTCCCTGCTGTTAGATAACTGGCAGAGCCTGTGAAAATAATGAGCACTTGCACTGAGCTACTGAAAAGAGACTCCAAGCTTGGAGTGGATGAATAATATCATCCACAAAGTTTACAAAATTGCCTCGAATGATTTCCCACATGAAGTATCTTCTGAGAAGGAGGCAATAGGTTGATGCAAAGGATGAGTAGAAAGGACCCCCCCAAACTGTTCACTGTCTGACTTGGCAGGCACTCCAGAGTCAATAGAACACAGGCGTGGATGGGGGAGTCACTGCCCACAGGGGAATTGGGCCAATATTCTTGCAGGTTCCACTTCCTCACTTATTGACAGCCTGGAAGTGTTTGCTTTCCAGCAATGCTAAGACAGTCAGGCCTTCAACCTGCAGGTCTGCAGTTACTGCTCTTCGTGGATGGTATCCTGCCAGTGAGGAAGCAATACTGGCTGGGCAATGGGGTATTACTAGCTTGGACCTATCCAGTGGAGCCGCCCTGTTCATGGACTCCAACTTATCCCATCCACAGGCTGGGCTCACACCACAGATGTCCCCGCTGCTCCAGAAGAAGCGAAGCCACTCTGGTGCACCACAGCCAAGGGACCATTTCCAGCTTTATCTGCCCCCACCACAGCTGACCCTGCCTCCACCTTCCCACCAGGGTCCCCTGTGCTCCCAGGGAACACAGCCCTGCTGCATGTGGGCTCCCTCAGAGCTGCCCCTGCTGCTCAAAGCAGCACTGTGAACTGGAAACTATTTACAATGAAATCATCTTCCTGCTTTTAAGGAAACAATCAGTGGTTTTTCTCGCCTTTTCTGTTATTTGAGTAGAAACTCCTCTCCAGACCAGGGAGAGCTGGGTGCTATGCAGGTTTTTGTGCCCACTGCTGCCTTTCATCACACCCCAACAGGAAACATTTTGCTCAAGAATTCATCCATTCCTCTTGTTCATTCCTCCCTCAGCATTGCAATTCTCAATTTATGATAGTTTATTTTCCTCTGAGATGGCCAGCATGGAACTTGCAGGTCATGAATACAGGCAAAAAGGGAGCACTTGTAGCTGGGTTTGAGACCTACCCGGTGAGAACTATAGCCTTTTTTTTGGTGTTATTTTGGCAATTCCCTGGGTCCTGAGAGCCGTTGCACTTTTTCTCTAACACGCCAAAGTCTCCAAGCCCAGCTTATGCCAAGGTTTGAGAGGAGTTCCTGTGACAGCAGTTTCACTGATATCTTTTGTAGCTGCTGTTTGTAAGAGTGTCCTCTGTAATAAATTAGAGGACTTTAAAATACTACTGTCTCCAGCCCATCTACTAGCAAATGAATTATGCTATGAACCTACTACTACCAACTCAGAAAAGTAACAGAAAGATGCATAAAACTTATAAAGGAAAGGACCTTCTTGTTCTGAAAGCACCCTTATTTATCTGTAACAAAGAAAGACAAACTGACAGCTGCAGAGGAACAAAAATGATAGGTGATTCCTGGATTTCCATCACATCTCCTAGTGTATTCTTGAAAGGACAGAAGCACTGCATCACTTTTCTCTTTGTCAAAGGGGATTATTTCTAGTATTATCCTTGCACTCCCTTCAGTAACCTCTGTCTGCCATGGAAATATGTGGATATACACACACTGACTGAATATATCAATATAGCCCCCAGTAGCCCAAAGTAGCATATATATTCACAGCACATGGTCTGCATGCTGGTGTATACAATACTCAGAATACCCTAAATCAGATACCCCTGGGGAGTGGCACAAGGAATTACCTCTGAGGAGCTGCACTCTGAAGCTGATAAGCCATCCCAAAAAGGTTCAAGCTGTAGGCTTTTCATACAGGCTCTTACGTGCCCTGTTGCATAAAGTCAAAAGAGAAAAAAACTCTTGAAAAAGTGTTAGAATCATAAAGTAAAAAGCAGACCTTTACTGGAAGCTCCTAGGTGCCCAAGTGGTGATTGGGACACCTGGCACCAGATTCCTACAATTTTATAAGGTTAATTAATTAGGATTTATAACAGGTACCTCCAATATGAGATTCAGTTGCCCACCCCTGGTGGGGAGTTGGTCCAAGGGCTTCTTTGCCCCACTTCTTGTTATGACTTCTCAGATTCAGGTTGGAAAACAAAATCTTCTTCTTGTAGGTCCTCTTCCTGACAATAAGACCAACCAGTATTTCAGGAATGTATTACAAGGTTAGCTTTTTGTTCTAAAATCTAGGGGGAAAGGGTAGGAAAAGTACTGGAGCTACGGCCATGCATTAGCAATCTAAAAAGCTACAAAGATATGAAAAATATATAAAAAGCTTAGGAATCAGCCCTAGGATGAAGGCCTAATAGCAATATTTCAAGTTCTATTGATACAAGATGGCTTTGGCATTGACTTCCCTCTCAGCCAACAATACTTTATTTAGTAGTGACAACCCCCATCTCCATTAATATAGGCAAGCAGGGCAAATGAATCACCAGTCTCTACATATATAATTGTATTTTTCTTGGTCTTGAATAGTTGAAAATAGATGGGCATGTTTTATATTCCAAGGCATGAAGCAGGTAGATGATGACTGAATGCAGCTGGGAATTCATCTCACCTAGTTCAAGCAACATGTATTATTCATGTATAGTCAATGACAAGGATGAGTAGTCAAGCTTGAGAGTCCATTAAAAAAACAAACACAGATCTGTGCAAGCTAAATTAGTTGGAGCTACTTTGTGTTTTTCCAGACTGTGGCTACGAGTGTCTCTGACTGAAGTCAAAACTCGTGATCCTTCTGAGGAGCCTTTGGGATTGGAAGGCTTGTAACAGTGGAAGACAGAGAATCTTAGCACATAACAAAAACTCTAAAGAGAGTAAGGCATGACTGCCCATGGTTGCCTGAAGCCATTAAATTTAAATGAACTGTAAATAAAGTTAAACCTAAAGGATTAAAGAAGGTCAAGATCTGTCAATTCAATATTGGCAATGGAGCAGACGTGTTCAGGCAGCATCAGGTTTTGAAGCTATCTATGAGGATCAGGAGTCACAGAAAATCCACACCAGAGGCAATGACTGTTTTTCTTCTCTTTGGCTTTCAACTGATATTTGCTCTGCACAAGTCAGAGCTTTCTTGGCACCTCTGACAAATGGCTTCTGGCACAGAGAAACAGACAGACCTATTAACCCAGCACTGCCAAGTCCACCTTGTCCCTAAGTGCCACATCTACATGTCTTTTGAACACCTCCAGGGACAGTGACTCAATCATTTCCCTGGACAGTCCACTACAATGTTTAACACTTTTCACCCCTTTGGTGAAGAAATTTTTCTTAATATGCACTCAAAACCTCCCCTAGCACAACCTGAAGCCATTTTTTCTCATTATATCACCTGTTACTTGGGAGAAGAGACCGACCCCGACCTTGCTACAGCCTCCTTTCAGGTCATTGTAGAGAGTGATAAGGCCACTCCTGAGCTGCCTTATCTCCAGGCTAAACATCCCCAGCTCTCTCAGCTGCTCCATGTAAGAATTGTGTTCCAGAGCCTTCACCAGCTCCACTGCCCTTCTCTGGACAAGTTCATGCTCCAGCACCTCAATGTCTCCCTTGTACTGAAGGACACAGAACTGGACACAAGATTTGAGGGGACAAGCACTGCCCTGATCCTGTTGGTCACACCATTTCTGGTCCAAGCCAGGATGTCATTGGCCTTCTTGGCCACCTGGGCACATTTTGGCTCAGTGGCTGTTGACCAGCACCCCCAGGTCCTTTTCTACCCGGCAGCTTTTCAGCCACCCCGTAGCACTGCATGGGGTTGTTGTGACTGAAGTGCAGGATCTGGTATCTGGCTTTATTAAACCTCATACAACTGGCCTCAGCCTGTCCCTCCAGCCTGTCCAGATCCCTGTGTAAATCTTTCCTATCCTCCAGCAGATCTATGCTACTTGACACACAAGAACAGCAGCACCTGACACCTGTGTAAATGCTGTGGTCTGTGAGTTGTGTGTGACACAGAATGAGATTCACCAAGGCGTCCAACGCCACCTGAGGTGCTGTATGAGACCACATGTCCAGAGAGGTCTCTGCCTGCTGCTCCAGGCTATCAAAGGGACCCTGAAGGTCCTGTGTAATATCTGCTGGCCTAGCAGAGATGTCTCAGGTACGCTAGAGCTGCCTGAATTAGATGTGTGAGTTTAGATAGACGATCCATTGCCCTCTACCTTTGTCAGACACTCTGTCATTCTTCCTCTGTGCCCTGCAGCAACAGACTTTATCCAATGCTTTACCCAATCTGAAGACAGGATAGATGGGTGGCATCTGTGAGCTGGGTGCCCTGTGCAGAGACTGGAGTGACCCATACCAGATCACCTTCTCCAGATGAACAGCAGTTATTGTACACTTCGTCTCGGAATACTTAAAGGGGGCACATATGCCAGGAATTGCAGAGAAGCACAGCAAGCCTTAGAAAATAGCCAAAGTTGACTTCTCAGGAAATTTTTAAGGTTTTCTATGCTCATTATATAGCAAAGGTCAAAGATAGATCTTGCTACAGGTTAATTTCTGTGTTAATTTTGTGTGGAGGGAGTTTATTTTGAGAACAGGTCTGGCAGATGGATGAGTATTGTCATCTGTTTTAATTCTTAGATTCAGAGGACAAAAAAAATCCCTCTCTGCTTTTTACAAAGACCTGAAATATGTTCATAATATTACAGCTCTTGATATGTTCCTCTATCAGCAGTTTATATTTTTACCTCTGAGGAGTTCACCTCCTCAGAGAACTACAAATCCTAAATAAATGCCAGGACCAGAAGTCACCCTGTGTCACGATAACTGGCCCATGTAGGAAACATAATTGGATTCACTTTATGCTCCCTTGAGGAGGTAAGAAATTCCGAATATAATTAAGCTGAATTAATCTGTTTGGCATTAGCATCCCCAGATTTAGCTTTAGCTGAAATAGGATGTTGTGTCTCATCAGATAGAATTTAGGCTGTCCCAAATCAGTCACCTGTAGTGCTGAGTGAATGACAGCCTGGAATTCGCAGGAGGCTGGATGCTGTGCTCAGCACATGCTCTGATTAGGGCACCCTTCAGAGGCAGAGGATGTGCTTTTCAGTGTCTTGTGGCTGCAGAGTCAACATGAACACCACGGGTGCCACCTGCCAGGTCATTGCCTCACACCTCAGCTCCTGCCCAATTCCCTTTACACAAGTATTTGGGAAAAAAAAAAAGGTGTTAGCACAACCTTGCTGTTGGCCACAAATAACAAGTGCGGCTTGATTCTCCAGCAGCAGGTACTCCAGGTGCCCTCACCACAGTGCCTTCCTAGGCAATATCTGTGTGTTATCACACTGAACAGAATCCCACGGCAGACTGGCTGGTAACAGGAGCACATGATGTGTGAGAAGAGCCTGAGGGAGACGGGTTTGTGTCGCTTGGAAAGAAGAGCAGGATGAGGAAGAGGAATTGCTGTAGTCTTGTGCCTCTTGAGCGGGACAGATGATGGTGGATGGTGAAGAGGTAAGACTCACATGTTTCAACAAGAGAAAATTCCATCTGGGTATAAGGAGAAAAGTGTTTACAACAGCTTAAAACTGAAGCAGCTTAGGCAGTGGAGTTGCGTCATCTCCATCCCGGCAGATTTGCATACCTCACTTGGAGAAGGCTCTAAGCAGCCTGACATAACTTTGAAGTTGGCCCTGCTTTAAGCAGGCAGATGGACTTGTTCACCCCAGGAGGTTCCTTTCAAAATTAATCTTTCTGTAATTTTATAATTTATTTATGCACACCCACACATACCCTCAGTGTAATGGTTACGTGCATTCTAAATTATTTCACTGTTTGATGATTTAATGCATAGTGATGCCTTAAACACCCACTTACCTGTATAAATGCCCATATCCTCATCATGTGTTTGCCCTTCTCAACCTGTACCAGTTTGCAAATGATCTCTGATCTTTCTGATAACTGGCAAAAAGATATACATCTGACTGCAGAGCAGGCTTGATTCATCTGAATGATGAGCTTTTTGCTTTTCTTAGGCTGCTGGCACCAGCACTATCCAGCACTGCTCCATAATAGTCAGCCCAGCTGAGCAGTGGCAGTAGAGGCCTCCCTGTTACTCATCACACCTTTGCTCTGGTCAGCAGGCACAAACGTAGGGCATGAACGTGCTGCTGGAATGAAAACGAGAGTCATGAGGCCTGGTATGCACCTTCAGCAGTGCCTACTGGCCACTGCAAGGCTTAAATGGTGACATACTTGCAGAAAACTAACTCTCTGGCCTTGCTTGTTAGATAAGATGATAGATTTTGGCATCTCCCTATCTGAATTGTTATTTGTAAAATATCTGATTACTTTGTGCTTTGAGAAGTAGAGGAAGCAGGATAGGATGACAATTTCACACATCCTTTTTATGCTAATAATGAAATTACAAGAATTTCATCTTACTGAATTTCTTCTATCAGTAGTTAATATTTTCCTCTTCTTCCCCTCCTCAGAAAACTACCAATCCTAAACAAATGCCTGGACCAGAAATCATACTGTGTCACGACAACTGGCCCATATACGAAATATGATTGAATTTACTTTACACTCCCTCGAGGAGGTAAGAAATTCAGATTATAATTAAGTGTCTGTGAATATATGTCTGCTGGCAGATACTAACGTTTAAAAATCTGGAGTAAGATATTTAAAAAAATCAAGGTTATGATTCAAAGAAAATGCCCGTGCCTACTTCTGAAGCAACTGTGTGAATCCAGGTAAAAGATTACCACAACAGGAACCAACCATAATTCACCCACTTGAGACTGTAAAGCAAAATATTTTCAAGAGTCATACAGTGATTTTCCAAACTTTTTTTTTCTCCAGAAAACCTGTAGAGTATAAAATACCTAGGTGAAATATATTAAAATTCTAAACAAGAAAAGCAATAACTTGCTCCTTTGCAAAATAGATTAATATAAGAAAAGTTTAATTTTCTTTGCTTTCCTGTAAGGTGCAGCTACACAATTCCAGTACCTAGGTGACCCCAAAGGGGATGGAGGATCTCTATACACAAGGCACCACATGGAGAAGAGAAGGGGCAACAGTACAAGTTGCCCAAGAAAAGGTTTCACCTCAATACAAGAAAGAATTTTTTTTACAGTGAGAACAATCAGTGACTGGATCAATCAGCCCAGGGGTGTGGTAGAGACCCTGTCACTGGAGGTTTTCAAGATGCATTTGGACAGGGCAATAGGTAATACCATCTGGGCTTCCTTCCCATGAAAGGCTGGATCAGGTGATATCCAAGTTTCCTTCTCGCCTGACCTGTTCTCTGATTTTATAATTCTACTAACTCAGAGGAAAGTAAGCCACAGCAGCGTGCCTACTGAGGCTAAGGATACTAAAATACAGTTTTCATTTGAAACCAAATCTAATAAATGAGGCTTAAAGTGAGTTTCTTCTAGTAGAGCAAAATTCTGTCGATCAAACATGCTTGATCCTCTGTGCTCACTGAATTTAGGAAAATAAAAAGATGAGGATCAGATGAGCAACTGTTGAGAGAGAAATTAGTAACAGTAGGACGTGAGACTAGAACCTCATTTTGATGTAGATAATACATTTTCATTGACATAAAAACTGCTTAAATATATGTATTTCTATTCTCAGAAGAAAGAACAATCAACACAAAAGGTTTATTTCAGCAAAATAATTTGCTTCCAGGGAATAATGGAATTATTTGATTTCTAGTGAAGAGATATAATTAATTTTTCAAGAACTTTTCCTGGATATATAATATGTTTTATAACTTACTGATAGTCTGATGCCAAACCTCAGCTTTAGACTTGCCTTCACATGCCTGAAGAACATCTCCAGTGTTTGTCCCTCCAACCATTTGAAGGTTCAATTATTAGCTCTTGCTTAATGTGGCTAAACCCAGCCTCTGTCCCCTTCTTCCTAAATCCTCCTCCACAATTTCTTTCTCAGTTATTACATTACAGCAGATACTCCTGTTACCTGCTAACTTCTGTAAGCTAAATCTCACCTGAGGTTCTTACTCCCAGTTTTATTTCAGCATTGCTGCAAACCACCTGCACTTGGCTGCTGGTGCCCACCCACGTGGCAATTCTGCTCTCCTTTCCCCACATCTGCAGGATGCTCCCCTTGTTCTTACTTCCCATCCTTGCTCTGTCTGCGCACACTGAAATGTGGTTGCAAAAATAACTTTGCTCTATATTTCGACCTTGTTGCCCAACCACTGGTGTCTGCCAAGGTGCAGGGAATGAAGAGGACATGAGATAAGGCATGGCCAAGGCTGCCAGGCTTAGGCAGGACCTGGGCAAGACCCAGAACCAAATCACAGCTTCTGGAGAGGGGACCATACCCCATTTCCTGCAGCTTTTTCTTAGACACAGACAACAGCATTTTTGCCCAAAATTAAAGGTCCCTTCTTGTTGTGGCGGGTTTTTCTAGTTCTATGCTGAATGGTTTGTTCAATGTACCCCCTCTGCTTGTTGTTGGTTTCCCCTAGTTGTGCTGGTTTGATTGATGTAAAACCCCTCCCCTGTTTGCTGTCTCCCTCGTTGTTCTCCTGTGTCAATCCCCTGTAGCCTTACCTCTCTTGCTAGAATGTTCTCAGTTACTCGGTTGCCCATTGGTTACAGTTATTGTATCCCCTCCCCTCAGTTCTGTAGTTGGTCCCCTGAAATGTCTCTCCTGTTGATGTACCTCCCCAAGGACTCCCTAATTGGTTCTGTATTAGTCTCCACCCCTGTTCTCCTCCCCCTATAAAACCCTTGTGCTCTGTTCTCTCGGTGCCACTTGGTGCTGACTTTCTGTGAGTTCACTTGGTGTCTCACAGGAGCTAGTACCTGGTGGTCTGGATTGCAGCTGTGTCCATCAGCCATTAAACTGGTCTGGTATAACAGTCTGCAGTCCCTCCTCGTTTTCTTTTGTCTTCCTTGGCACATCTTATCATCGCCACCAGCTGCCTTGGGTATAGAGTGGCACCCTTTAGAGAAGCTGCCTGCGGATCTTCCCTATTGCTGCCACACCTGCTGTGCCAGGTAAGCAGGCTGTGCCGCACCTTCTGGCCTACCTCACTTCTCTATCATCTCTCACTGTGGATTAACAAGATGGTTCCCATACCTGAGACTTTCTAACTCAGTTATTATTATTATTATTGTTGTTGTTGTTGTTGCTTTTATTATTATTACAATTTTAAGCAATACTTTTTTCTTTTACCTACACAACTTTCCAGCTGTGGGATGCTCTCTTTGTGCCAAGCCACATAGCATTGTCCTAGGAATCCCTGCTTAATTCTTTGTTGTGTCTGGAACCATTCAGAAATGCCTGGTGCATTTTAGACCACTAGTGTGCTGGAATTATTGTCTGATATGCTGACCAATATTGACTTATTTTATCTTAGTATTCTCCAGACTGTCTACATTTCTATATGATCACTTCTCCCATGTTACCCCAATGTCCTTGGGGTAGATCTAAGCTCTTTCCTATCTTTGTTTGTATAGCATTTATCACAGTGGAGTCCTCCTCTGTGAGCAGTGTTTTTAAACACGTGGGCTATATAAATAATAATGCTTTATTGCAAATGTTAGCAAAGCACCTCTTTGAATGAAAGCCAGGCGTGAAATACAGGCAAGTCATTCTCAGTGATCCAGCTCTGAATGTGAACTTCCCATTTCCAAAAGCCAATGCTCAGGTGTGGGTTGTTTGCTTGTGATTCTTCAAAGCAACCTGACTGTGGAGATTTATACGCTTCTTAGTCCTACTTCTCTTCCAATCTGATGATCATGGAGCAGTAGCTGAAAACGTTGATAGCACCTGGGAAGCCCAGCTGAGATGGGGTCAAGTGTCAAATAGATACACTGACTGAAATCTTGATATCTGCAAGTCAAAAAAATTATCTTTGAGTACAACAAAGGCAAGGCTTCACAGAGTGAAATTCAAGCCAGCAGTCATGAAACATTGCAGAAGAGAATGGATGAATTAGTCAAAAGTGTGACTGGAAAGAGGATTATATCAGCTGCCCTTTTGGAAGTTATTTAGAAAAAATTAAACTTCCAAATCTCTTGTGCCAAGGAGTGTCCAAGTGTCATTTGAAGTTTAGAGACTGAAGTTGGGATAATGGAGGAAAATATGTTTAAATGCATATGTTTTAAAGTCTTGCAAAGTTGAGTGAAACCAAAGTCTCACTTTCCAAGTGCTAAGGGCCTTGGATACCTAATTTCCATGGGCACCTTGGAGAGTTTGAAGCATAGGCACTCTTGAAATTATTTCTTGGTTCCTACATAAAAATTTGGCCCTTTTCTAGACAGCTCTATTTGAAAATCACTATTACAACACTTTGGAAAATTTCTCACTAAATAGCTTTATAGCCTGAAAGAGAGGGGAAAAAACCAATACAGAGGATGACTGACAGGATTATTTTGCCCAGCCATTTAGAGAGAAATGTCATTGATCAAAAAAAAAAATAAATCCAAGAACTGCCGAAGAGTGAGTCCAGCACGTGCACTGACTAGGACTGCATGTTTCTTCAGCATGAAATATTAATTTGGAAAACAGATACTGGTCTTCCTGCACTTGGATGGGACTCAGGCCTATTTCTGGCTATGTTAACACACTGTATTAATGTGATGATTTTACACTCAGTTCACCTCACTATTCCTTGTGGCATAATATGAAGATGCACATTATAGCCCAGGAGTGCAGAAATGAGAGATATTTGCTATAAAAGATAGCTTCATTCTCTCCCATGTATGGCAATTACTGTCTTGGTGCTTTCTGCTCCTTTTATACTCTAGTTTAAAATAAGACACTAAAATGTTACATGTTTGATTAATGAGGTGATACAGATTATTAGTGGAAAATCTGATTTGAAGATTTTAAGGATGCATTAACATTTAGAAACTCTGTTGCTGAGTATATGGAATTCACTCTTAAAAATGACAGTAAAACACATTGTCTCACTCTATTATTTATTACTTGATAGAAATTCAGTCCTGAATAAAGGCTAGCAGAGCCCACAGGCTCCTGGCCACAGGGCAGAGGCAGCCAGCTCTGCTGGGGCTGAGGGACAGGCTGGGAGCAATGGATGCTGCCAGACATGGACCATGGATTTTAGCAGTTCTTACTGCTATCACTGCTAAAATAGCTGTTTCTCAATGCTGAATGTCAAATACGTGTTGCAGGCTCCTACCTGCAGATATGTCAGAAGGCAAAGCCCTACTCTGCCAGCCCATGGAGAATGGTAAAGATACCTTGGTGGACACAGTTTTCTCCACATTAAAGGCAACTCCTACAGCTACCAAAGAAAAGGGACACGACTACACCTCCTCTGCCTGGCCTTTCTGAGGTGAGGAGGCACTGTTTTAACTGGCAGCTGTGCCAACCCCTCCTTTTCCAGCAGCTGCAGATCTAGGCAGAGCTGAGGCACAGAACAGCCATCATCTGTGTCCACAGATACAAACATAAACCCAGCCTAAGCACCAAGAAGTCATTACTGGATTCTGAACTGCCTCAACTCCTTGCCCTTGTGTCTGCAGAAGAAAATAGGGCAGAAAGTCTGACAAGTGTGTGTGTGTGTTCGTGTGTATGTTCGAACAGCAAAGCCAAAGGTATCCCTGGGGTTGCCAGGGCTCTGATTTATCACTTTTCCCTGCACAGCAGCAAATACACTGATAAACTATTCACAGCTGGGCTATGGATGCACCTGGAATGTGAGGCTTCCTCCCATTCTGGAAAATCCGAGTCATGCTTCAATTCTACCTTGGCTTTTCTACAGGAAATATACATCTAAGGTGTAAACACTTGGGCAGACTTGAGCCTGAAGCATTGAGCTGATAGAGACCTCAGATGGAGTTGGGCTATACCAAATGACAGCTGGATATTTCTTTTTTGTTTATACCTGCTTTTTATAAACCATTTCTTGCTTGGTTTTAGCACAGCTGAATTATTTCTACTTTTTATCCTTTGGAGAAACATTCATTGACTGCAGTAACATCTTGCTCGAAGGAAGATGGTGCTGAGCAGAAATTACAGCTGCTGTGGGGACACAATATGTTGCTGTGCCCAGCTGCTGACTGCAGCCAAGGTATTTCAGTGCAGGTTTCTGTTTTTAGGACAGTAGAAATCTGTGATTATCAGAGCACCTGGGAGAGCTGGGATCATTGTTTCTTCCTAAGAGAAGGGTAATGGGTGTGGGAAGGTCTTGCTGCTGCCTGTAACCCTCTAATGGGAGATTACAGACAAGAGTGAGCCAGACTCTGCTTGGTGGTGGGACGAGAGGCAGTGAGCACAAGTTGCAGCAAGGGAAATTCTGATTGGGTAGGAAGAAGCATTGTACACCACAGGAGTTGCCAGACTCTACCCAGATAGTTTGCATGGATCTTCCCCACAGAGACTCTCAAAACAGGACAAGACTCTCAGAAATCTGATCTAGGTTTTACCATTATGAGCAGAGGGTTGGACTACCCAGCCTTCAAAGTCCCTCCCAGCATGAATGATCCTGTGAATCTCCCCTTAGAATTCCAGATACAAAAGAGAAGGAGATCACTTTCCAATAAAGCTGCACAGGCACAGATACACCTGGGTGAGCATCCAAGATAGCACTGAGGGTATATTTATACAGGCAAATGCTTTTTTACTTGGCAGGTAGCTTCTCAGGATGCCCTCTCAGTGACACATTTGTCACAATCACTTCTGACTTGCAAAAGCCTTTTGCTATCAGGTGCTGCTGGGAGCCAGGAGACATTCACCTGGGGATGCATCACTGCCCAGAAAAGAATCTCTATCTTTCCCAGCTTCCAGGTCTGAAGTTACTAAACATGCCTCGGACCACCCCCTGCCTCCCATCTCAGGGAAAACACACAGTAATTGGAGGCTAAACTTCTCACTGGAAGGTAAACTAAAACAAGAAACCATGTGTTTGACTTGGGCATGGAAAGTACACCAAGCACCTCAAGTCTGTGTGTGACATGCTTGTTGTTTGTGAGTCAGGGGACAACATTCATACCTTCTTACATCCTTCTGAGATGTTCAGGGTCTGTGCCAAGCAGTGGAATTTTAGAGCCATAGATTTTTAAGCTAGACTTTTTAGGTGGTTTAATTTCTAAAAATAATATACATAACACTGTCAAGCTTCTACAGGTTAGGCTGAGGTTGTAGATGTGGCAGGTTAAGTTGCTTGAAAAGTCATTTTTGCTCTCACAAAGTTGAACAGTTGACAGTGGCCAGTATATGATATAAAGAATAACTGGATTCATCTTGTTCTTGAAAACAGATATAAATTTTTTATTGGAAGAGCATTAAAAAAAGTGAAAGAAAGCAGAGTTCTGGACATTTTCATAGTTAATTCTAATGTTCATCTCAACAATTTCCATTTGTTTCTCACCATTTGTATGCC